>OY294068.1:99948316-100240816 GCA_958510875.1 Endomychus coccineus | reverse complement strand
TCCTCTCTGATATGAAATGAGTATATCGGCTGTGTTACCACCTGTATATTCAAAGTTCAACCCCGAATATTTGCTCCATACTCCAAACACTTCGGTAGTCATCCTAAGCAGTTGAGCTGAGGCAAATCTGAATCTCCATGTCAATTTCGACTTCAACCATCTGGATGTTTTTCTGTATTGAGAAGGATCATCAGCCACTCCGCACCTTTTCGTATTCATCAATTTCAAAGTCTCATTATTCAGGGTACCGTCTATTGGTAGACTATAGAATTCTTGAAACACTCTCAATCCATCCTCTGTTTCACTCAATCCGTTGGAATTTTCCGTCATATATATCCATATTTTACTAGATATTCATTCGCCTGGGCTCCGACGAAGCATAGAATGAATAATAACATGTTGCTCTATCGACAACTTTACACATAATGCCTCTCTGACTGACTGAAACTCTTATATATCTACATTCGCGGAATTTTTGAAGCGTGCTCGATGGAGAAACAAATGTCTAGGGCCAGTCCGAGCCTGGTAAATATTAACAAGTGTTGGTTATCAAAATATTTGCGGCTTCTAACGCACATCGCTGTAATCTTAATACGTTAGCGACGTGTTTCAAAACAGATATGATTTATCCGTTTAACCGCGATTGTCACTATAGAATGATATATTGAATCATTTTAAGAATGTAGTTTATTTCCATAAATATTCATAGACTGAAACATCTCAACTATTTACACTCGTATCTAACCAGCCACACAAATATACCTATATGCTGCTTTACATTGAAGTTCTCCCTAACCTCACATATTGCTTGCTGTCTACCTTGAACGATCTTGTATATACAGGCTGATTACCACTACTCAGTCTCCATTGACTCTACCATACAACCATAGCAGAAGGGCCCCTAGCGGTCAGATTCTACACCCTAGCCGTCTACCCGGTAACACCTAGAGGTTAGAGGCGAGACCACACCCTAACCGTCTACCCGGCCGTTAATACAGGTTCAGTACTTACCGATACCTATCTGGGCATACCGCGCATTCATGAGTGTATCACTGGTTGCCTACATCTGATAAGGCTCTCTGTCTAGCCACCCCAAGTGCCGGGATACCTACTTCTTGCACATGAATAATGATTTACTCCTTCAAAAAATGAATAACTATGAAGAACAGATAATCTACCCACAAAAAGCCGAACAAAATACGATCAAATCAAACCGGAGCAAGGTAGTCAGTGGTCCCAAAAATGTGAACAACCAACACAAATTGGTCCCACATCTGCACAAATTGATACTCCCATTCGGTCTCCAGATTCCGGAAAAGATTATGAAGTTAACGATCAGCCAAATGGGCTGATATCGTTCGCATCTGGAATTTCGGAAAAGGTTGGCCCAGGAGAAACAAAGACGGATACTGACAATCAGATCAAGAATGATGGGTTTCAACAGGTAAAATGGTGTAAACCAAGAAAAAACAACAAAGACAGATGGATTTTCAGGTGTTCAACAAAATTATGGATATAACTACACAAGGTGAAGCAAGAAGCTACTGGAGACAAAATTAAAAACTACATTAGGAGCAAAGCTAGATTGGAGCAAGATGAAATATGAGTGGAAAAGATTCCCATAACTGGGAATGGACTCAGAAAATATGTTGTTACTGCTCCTCTGCAGAAGAAAGAAGAAATGTACGACTCTTGTTTTTGTCCAAGTGGAGTTGGCATCAAAAGTTTTGACTTTCAGAAACACAAGCAATTTCTTGTGCATATTAGATAGGGTAATGAGAAGAATTTTTGACATACAAACAAGCAGTGGATCAGAAAAATTGTGAAATTAGTATTATACATCAAAACGTGCAGTCAATAGGTAGCTGTGTAGACGAGTTGGAAGAGTTGATGTCAGATAACGCATACTCCCAAATTCTATGTATCACAGAACACTGGAAAACAGGGGAACAATTAAAAACATTTAGCCCGAAGGATTTCTCCTTGGAGGCAAGTTTCTGTAGACAAAATGACAATGAGCATGGTGAGACAGCAATATACCTAAGAAGAGGGACTTAGGGCGTAGAATGAGACGAGTTAAAAAATCGTCAATAGAGAACCAAATTGACTGTGCAGCGAGTGAAGTTATTATTGAAAGAAGAAAAGTGCTTATAGTTTCTATTGACAGGCCTTCAGGTGCAAACGTTGACATATTTTTCTCTAAATTTGACGAAATTTTTAATGTGGTATATAATGAGAGAGGAGATGTTGTAATTGCTGGTGACTTCAACATCAATGTTTAAGAGGAAACAATAGATCAATTCAGATTCTGTGATATGATGAACTCAGTCAACATCATCCACAAAATTAATAAGTACGCCAGAGTTACACCATCATCTCAATCATGTGTAGATAATATCAGATCACTTTGCACAGAAATTAACATTTTTGACTCAGAGAACCACATGCTCCCATACTTATAGCATATGTTTCAATGTAAATAGTGTGGAAAAATTCGAGAGCGTAATGAAGAATCAAGATTGGTCTCATATAAATGACATAGCTAGTGACAAAATAAATGAGCCATGGGAAATGTACATAATTCCATGAAAGTACAGGGAATTGCACATTACATTGCTGACAGCTTCTTGAACTATATAACTGATTATATTGATGAGTTAATAATTCGTCAAAATCAGCCACATATAAGCAACACAACCAAATATATGAAATCTATGTTTGTTAATTTAGTAAGTGGAAGTGATTTTCTGAAGATAGTTGAAAATCTGGAAGATAGAATGAGCAGTGATAAAAACTGTTTATGTTTAATTGCAGAACCTTTAGTCTACATCATAAATAACTTCTTCAAAATTGGTATATTTCAGTTGGAAACGGCATGTATAATTCCTGATTCCTGATCCAAAAATTACAGATAACTATAGACCAATAAGCTTATTGTGAGCTTTTTCAAGAATCTTTGAAACTGCAATGTGTAATAGATTGATTCCTACAGCATGTAACTTGATAAGTGACTCTCAACATGGTTACTTGGAAGGAAAATCTACCTATACTGCAATTTTCCAGTTCATACAGCATATAATAGACTCATCAAAGGATGATACATTAGCATTAGACTCATTCTTAGACCTTTCTAAGGCATGCGATTGCTTGAATCATGAGATATTGTTAAATAAGCTGGAATATTGCGGAATAAGGGGACCAGTTCTAAGATGGTTAAGATCATACTTAGAGGATAGGAAACAGACGGTGAAGATCACGAAAGATGAAGTTGAGGGAAAATCCTCCGAAAAAATATCGAACATCAGTATTCCACAAGGTAGCATAACAGGACCATTGCTTTTTAGAGTTCACGTGAATGATTTGAATAATTTCATGAAGCTTAATGAGGCTTGTAAGTTGATTAATTATGCTGATGACACAAATATGATAGTAGAGGCTCCTGATATGATCAGTATGATTGCCAAAGCAGATTTAGACTCTGAAAGAGCCAAATCTTGGTTCATACAAAATAAGATGGTTCTTGATGAAAATAAAACAAATCTCGTACTGTTCAAAACAATCTATGCCCGCACTGACTTGCCTTTCGATGTTAGTTTAGGTAAAAAGAACTTCATAGTTAGTAAGCACTCCAAGTTTTCGGGGGTCTATAGAGATAATTTTTTATGCTGAGCTATCCATGTTGAGCAACTCTGTCAAACTGAGTCACATATGTTGCTCACTCAGGGTAATTAAAAAATATGCAAGCTTTCAAACACTGAAAATAGTGCATTATGCAAATGTTGAAACAAGAATAAGATATAGTTTGATATATTTTGGCAGTAGTAGACATATTGAAAATGTGGTCTCAATTCATAAACGAGCATTGAGAATAATGTTAAAGTTGAAGTACAAAGAGTGATGTAGGGGCTATTTGAAGAAAAATAGGATACAGAGAGTACCAGCTTTAAACATTCAAGAATATATGTTATTTCTGTTCAGAAATAGGCATTTACTCACACAATTTGAAACAAGAGGCCTATACCCAACTAGACATGTAAATCTGTAAATAGACTGAGTGTAACTGAAAAAGAGGCACTGTATTCTTCTATCAAATGTTTCAACAAGTTGCCAGAACACAGCACATTTATCAATAATGTTACTGCATGTAAAACAGAAATCTATGATATGTTGATAAACTTGGAACCCTATACAATGGGAGAATTTTATAATATGTAGGTGTTTTTTAGATCAACTCTATTTCCTTCAATGGCTGCTCTACATGCAATAAATTGTAGATATATCTCAAAATAAAGATTATTATTATTATCATTATCAAAATTATTATTATGCAATGAATGAACACCTTGTAAATTTGGTAAACCACTACCACAGTAGTTAGAGGATACATCAATAAAGCTTTATGGGCTCATCACCCACTCTAAAGACACAGCGGTTTTGAGTTATTAGAAACAACATGATCAGGATAATTTTATAAAGTGGCTTCGAGAATATTGTAGAAGTATGTGTGTGTGTGTGTGTCTGTGTGTGTATGTGTGTGTATGTGTCTTATGAAAAAATTTCTTGTGCAAAGTGACATTGGGATGTCAAGACCTTACAACTAATACAAAAAATAAAAGTAGTTTGAAACCAATTTGAATTTGTTCAAATACGTATATCGGCAGTCATGCTCTCATCTACATCGGCTATCCTCATTAATAATTCATATAAGATAATTTTCAAAAGATCTATTGTATCGTCACTTGATGAACTGAATTCAAACTAGAATATTGAAAATAAGAAGCTATTACGCTATTAGTTCGATGAATTTCCAACCCTGATTTACAACAAATTTAACAAAATAGTTTGAATAACTTTATTTTGTTTTATACAAAATAATCTTCATTGTGGAATAATTAACTACCTTCTACTCAACAAATAACATTTATTATTCTGGAATAATATCACACGTCCAAACGCAACGAATGAAAATTGAAGTTTAGCTCCAATAGACAAATCTGCATAAATTAATCAAAGAACAAATTGTATATCACTCCGTAATTTCAACAAATTGGTATGATAATTGAAATAAAACATCGGGACAGTCGCAGCAGCTATTGTACAGTTACATTCCTCGCGAAACATTAAGTTTACACATACAATGTTGTCAATTACGGACGCCGAGGAATCCGTGAAGTGAAAGCTGAAATATGCAAGAAGGACGCCTAGGGATTGATGAAATAAATCATGTATATACATCGGACATACGGCGGCGCGCGCTGCGCCTCTCACTGCAAACACTATACGAGTCCTCTGGCAAAATTTCAATGGGGATACCACTCGACGTCCACATACGGACGCTCAGTTGGACATGGACGCCAAGAGAATAGTGAATCGACAATGTACGGACGCCAAAAATATAGCGGGATGTATATATATATATATATATATATATATATATGTAACTTAAGAGATATAGAATTAAATTTTCTGAATTATGAAGATAACTTAGATAATTTAACATAGGATTATAGAGAAATCCTATGTTAAATTATCTAAGTTATCTTCATAATTCAGAAAATTAAATTCTATATCTCTTAAGTTACATACACGATAGTGGCCAATTAGGCAAAGAAACTTTAAACTTGTTTATAATTAACCAGAACAATTCTCAGTCAGTTCTATTGAAATATATAAGAACCAGGATGCTGTCATTTGAATAAGAACTGTCAAGTAACTGCCAACCATAGCAGTACTAACCTACAATCCTTACTTCAAAAAACGACTGCACTTTAGATGAATGTGCGTGAATAGTTGATCTATGGTAGGGCATCATATCGCATTGTGTTCATCAATGATCTACTATCCTTTCAGAGGTTTATATTTACAAAAATATAAAAATCTAATAGGACCGGAGTGGTGTAATTGGTAAACACCCTGGACTAGAAATCCAGAAATGTAGGTTCGAATCCCGCCTATGGTTCAATCTTTATAATCTAGGCGAACTTCCAGACTCTACGGTCGAATCACCTGAAGATGGCAAATGCGACTTTGCCGAAACGTCGTGAAATTGGTCCTTTTGAGGACCGAAACCACACAACGCGGATCAATACCCGAGAATCCAGTTCTACACATTACGTCCGCGAGAACATAAGAAGAAACATATATATATATATATATATATATATATATATATATATATATATATATATATATATATATATATATATATATATATATATATATATATAACTTAAAAGATATAGAATTAAATTTTCTGAATTATGAAGATAACTTAGATAATTTAACATAGGATTATAAAGATGAATAAACGTAAAAGATTGAACCATAGGCGGGATTCGAACCCACATTTCTGGATTTCTAGTCCAGGGTGTTTACCAATTACACCACTTCGGTCCTGTTAGATTTTTATATTTTTGTAAATATAAACCTCTGAAAGGATAGTAGATCATTGATGAACACAATGCGATTCGATGCCCTACCATCGATCAACTATTCACGCACATTCATCTGAAGTTCAGTCGTTTTTTGAAGTAAGGATTGTAGGTTAGTACTGCCATGGTTGGCAGTTACTTGACAGTTCTTATTCAAATGACAGCATCCCGGTTCTTATATATTTCAATAGAACTGACTGAGAATTGTTCTGGTTAATTATAAACAAGTTTAAAGTTTCTTTGCCTAATTGGCCACTATCGTGTATGTAACTTAAGAGATATAGAATTAAATTTTCTGAATTATGAAGATAACTTAGATAATTTAACATAGGATTATAAAGATGAATAAACGTAAAAGATTGAACCATAGGCGGAATTATATTTACAAAAATATAAAAATCTAACAGGACCGAAGTGGTGTAATTGGTAAACACCCTGGACTAGAAATCCAGAAATGTGGGTTCGAATCCCGCCTATGGTTCAATCTTTTACGTTTATTCATCTTTATAATCCTATGTTAAATTATCTAAGTTATCTTCATAATTCAGAAAATTTAAATCTATATCTCTTAAGTTACATACACGATAGTGGCCAATTAGGCAAAGAAACTTTAAACTTGTTTATAATTAACCAGAACAATTCTCAGTCAGTTCTATTGAAATATATAAGAACCGGGATGCTGTCATTTGAATAAGAACTGTCAAGTAACTGCCAACCATAGCAGTACTAACCTACAATCCTTACTTCAAAAAACGACTGAACTTCAGATGAATGTGCGTGAATAGTTGATCGATGGTAGGGCATCGAATCGCATTGTGTTCATCAATGATCTACTATCCTTTCAGAGGTTTATATTTACAAAAATATAAAAATCTAACAGGACCGAAGTGGTGTAATTGGTAAACACCCTGGACTAGAAATCCAGAAATGTGGGTTCGAATCCCGCCTATGGTTCAATCTTTTACGTTTATTCATCTTTATAATCCTATGTTAAATTATCTAAGTTATCTTCATAATTCAGAAAATTTAATTCTATATCTCTTAAGTTACATACACGATAGTGGCCAATTAGGCAAAGAAACTTTAAACTTATATATATATATATATATATATATATATATATATATATATATATATATATATATATATATATATATATATATATATATATATATATATATATATATATATATATATATATATATATATATATATATAAATGGCCTGAAAGCCCGGATAAATGCCGCGGAGCTAGATCTTATGCTCAGGCGGCATGTTGACAAGCCGATACACGGTGTTTTCTATCGAAACATCGGAATGCTCGGCTCGTCAACTAGGCTGACCTTCGGCTTCCTGAGGTCAGCCGGGCTTACATCCGAGACTGAGGGATTTACCGCAGCTTGCCAAGATGGCGTAATTGACACCTTGGTCTATCGCCGCAATGTGATGGGTGTGCAGGTCCCTGATGTCAGCTGCAGGGCCTGTCGAAAGGTGCCTGAGACGCTTTTCCACCTTCTGTCGGCATGTCCGGCAAAAGCGGCCTCGGCGTATACCCATCGCCATAATGCGGCCCTACGGGTGCTGTATTACCATCTAAGGCACTCGTACGGAATAGACCAAGAGCCGGTGCTGCCTTACATGCCAGGAGATGTTGAGTCCGTTGTCAGAAACGAAAAATGCCAGATTTTCTGGAATTACCCGTTTCCGACCGTCAGGTCCATACAAGCAAATAGGCTTGACGTTGTCCTCCTCGATAAACTAATCAAGACTATGTATGTCATCGAATTCTCCGCTCCGGCAGAGAAGAACATAGTCTTGAGGAGGAAAAATGGACAAAATATCAAGATCTCCTGTTCGATCTCCGCACGCTATACCCAGGCCAGAAGTTCGTATCAGTGGTTCTGATCATCGGTGTTTTGGGCGGAATTCGGTCTTCGCTGCGTTCAAACTTGAAGATCATTCCGGCCTGTAAGAACTCGGCGCAGATCTTGATAGACCGGATGCAAAAGGCAGTCATTCTGGATTCAGTTAGAATACTGAGGGCACACGATTCAGGAACCTGAAGCTACTTACCGACCGGTGGGGAAGAGTAGCTTCGGTTAACCACCTTTTAGGTTTTTCTGGCGCGACTGCTGCGATGTCGTCGGAGCTCGCAGCAGCGTATATATACAGGGTGTCCTCGAACTGCGTGGCCAAAATAAAACCGGAGATTCTTTGATTCGAAAAAAAGTTGATGAGTCTCTTTACTTTTGCCTCAAGTGTCTTGTTTACCCGGTAGAGGGCTTCAAAATTGCAAAAATAATTTTGTTTTTTCGGTATAACTTGAGAACGTGATGAAGAACTTTTACAATATTTAGCAGGTGAGTTAATGTCAATAATGGCCATTTTTGAGAGTGGAGCACAGAGCCTTAGAGACCATAGAAATGGCTCAAACTTGAGGATGTAACGGGAAAAGTGTCCAGAACTTTTTTGTGGTCAATGTAATTCACTCGATATTTTTTATGTAGATAGCTTATCTAATTTGAAAACTTTTCTTACTCTTAGAAAATTTTGATAAAATTAACGGATTAGCTTGAAAAAATTAATTTTCGAGTCTCTCCAATTTTGGCTTACTAATTTTACTTGATTAAAATACCTTAGTTGCCTTTGCTTTTCTAATGTCATTTTGGCATTTGAAGAATTTATTTTCAAAACTGTCAGTTTTTACTTTGCTTTCCGTAAAAATTTTATGAAATTATGGCTCAAAATTTCACTAACACTGAAATGGTTGATATGTTATTGATTTATGGACTTTGTCGTTGCAATGGCCGGTGAAAGGGAAAGATATCCGCATCGCAGAATTCCAAATCGGCAAACCTTCGCGAAACTGGCAAATTTGAAGCAAATCGCAGAAAAACTGGACGCAGACGGACAAGAAGGAAGTTAGAGCTCGAAGAAGCGATACTGGAAGCGGTTGAAACTGAACCTGGGATAAGCACACTACGTTTGGGACTTCGTATTGGAGCCTCAAAATCATTAGTTCATAATGTACTGAAAGAAGAACTGTTGTATCCCTATCATATTAAAACAGTTCAAGACTTATTACTCATGGATCCAGGTCATCGGCTAGATTTCTGTCGGCTTATTGTCCAAAGACAAAACGCAAACCCCAATTTTTGTAGAAGAATTTTGTTCACGGACGAAGATACTTTCACGAGATGTGGTCTTTTTAACCTCCATAATGAACATTTCTATGCTGATGAAAATCCTCATGGAACGGAAGTTACATATTTTCAGAATCAAAATAAAATCAATGTTTGGGTTGGAATTGTGGATAACTTTATTATTGGCCCTACCGTTATACCCGATCGATTGAACGGGGAGAACTACTTGAACTTTTTGGAACAAAGGCTACTTGAACTGCCCTTACACATTCGTCGTGGCCTGGTTTATCCATGATGGTACACCTCCTCATTTCACATTAGCTGTGAGGGGACATTTGAATGCCGAATATCCAGATCGCTGGATAGGTAGAGGACACGATGCACCAGTGAACTGGCCGGCCCGCTCCCCTGATTTGACGCCCTGCGACTTCTTTCTATGGGGCGCTCTGAAGTTTCAGTGAACACACGAGAGGAATTGTTGCAAGGAATTAATCATGAAGCGGATTTATTGAAGAATGATCCTGAAGTACTAGCCAGAGTTCAATCCAATTTCTTGAAACGAATTAATTTGTGTATTCAGGAAAATGGGCAACATTTCGAACAATTGATGCCTTAGCGATTTCCCAAAAAGTTTTGTTGTTTCTTTTAATTTAGCATTTGTTTTTCCTAAATAATCACATCGTTTCCCCGTTTCTATTGTTTTTATTATTCGTGTTTTACCGAGATATTAACCATTTCAGTGTTAGTGAAATTTTGAGCCATAATTTTATAAAATTTTTACGGAAAGCAAAGTAAAAACTGACAGTTTTGAGAATAAATTCTCCAAATGCCAAAATGACATTAGAAAAGCAAAGGCAACTAAGGTATTTTATTCAAGTAAAATTAGTAAGCCAAAATTGCAGAGACTCGGAAATTATTTTTTTCACGCTGATCCGTTGATTTTATCAAAACTTTTTTAAGAGTAAAAAAAGTTTTCAAATTAGATAAGCTATCTACTTAAAAAATATAGAGTGAATTACATCGATCACAAAAAAGTTCTGGACACTTTTCCCGTTACATCCTCAAGTTTGAGCCATTTCTATCTTCTCTAAGGCTCTATGCACCGATCTCAAAAACGGCTATTATTGACAGTAACTCACCTGCCAAATATTGTGAAAGTCCTTCATCACGTTCTCAAGTTATACCGAAAAAACCAAATTATTTTTGCAACTTTGAAGCCCTCTACCGGCTAAACAAGACACTTGAGGCAAAAGTAAAAAGGCTCATCAAATTTTTTTCGAATCAAAGAATCTTCGGTTTTATCTTAGCCACGCAGTCCGTGGACACCCGTATATATATAATTTAGAAAAGAATAGATGATTTCGATTAGATTAATGAAATGCGTCTGCAGCCGACTTGTGTTTTAAGATCCAATTAAATCTGTTTTTTGTGTTGAATTATAAATAGACAAATGGAAAATGGTACTTCAAACTAATAGAATTTTGTTAAGTTCGAATTAGATTATTGTAAAATTTCGAAAGATTGGAATCTATTTTGTCATTTACACAATTGTTCTTTTTAATTTGAATACATTCTAATATCAAACGTTTGTTGTCGTTCTTTTCAATATCCAAAATTTTTGTATTGTTGTAGTCGAATGTATGGTTAGTAAATAAGCCAGCATTCCAGCAACTACAATTACAAGAGAGCAAGTCAGATCAAAATACTGCCATATTCTACAAACGGCACATCAATCGCTTGAATTCACAAGTAGGTGTATCCTTTCTATTTCCCTTATTTCATTCATCCAACAAACTTAAACCTGGTTTTAAGGCAATTGCAATCAGCTTTTGCTTCATTACTCGATTACTATTGGCTCATGTTATCATACTCATTATAGTTTTAGTACTCATTTGTCAAACATGGAATGTCGTGATATTGAAATTGAAAACATAAAAAAACGTGGCATATTAAAATCTGCACTTACTAAATTCAATACGTACGTGACGAATATTGAACATTCTAAACAGGAACCAGATATCGTTGAACTTAAATTACGTATGGGAAGGGCGGAATTACTATATGATAAATTTGATGATGTGAACTCACAATTAGAGATATTATAATTAGATGATAAACTCTTAGATTCACATTCCCATGGAAGAAACTTATTTGAAACTACATATTTCAGTGTCTTGGCTTAGGTTAAAAGGATACTTGAATCAGTTGATGTCCTAAATACACCAGAGCAATTGTATCATTCAGTGGAAAATTTACACGAGCAACGCGGTATGATTCAAACCAATCAAACGATCAAACCAAAGTTACCGGACATTCATATCCCTACCTTTGATGGTCATGTTGAAAATTGGACTTCGTTTTTCCAACTTTTCACGTCACTTATCCATAGCTGTCCCGATTTACATGACATTCACAAACTGCATTATTTACGTTCAGCTTTAAATGGTGATGCAGCAAATATTTTGCAATCTTTACCCAATACATCAACAACTTATAAAATAGCTTGGGATTTACTTAAAGATAGATACGAAAACAAAAAGGTGATAATAAATTATCACGTAACGTCACTTTTCAATTTACAGTCCATTGCTAAAGAATCAAAAACTAACTTACGTACTCTATTAGATGATTTTCAGAAGCATATACGTGCCTTAAAATCCCTCAATCAACCAGTGGATTCTTGGGATGTATTTTTAATACACATAATAACAACTAAATTTGATCATCGAACACTGCGTGAGTGGGAAAAACAAAACAGTGATAAAAAAGACTCACCTACTGTCAACGAATTAATCACATTTATGAAACAAAGATGTCAGTTTTTGGAAGCGTTACAGCCGATAAAGACAGTTGATTCTAAAGTTAAAATAACTACAAGGGTTCACATGACGGTAGACAAGGATAAAGCTCATTATACATCATTGTGTACATTTTGTGCTGATCCTAAGCATCTTATTTCTCAATTTAGATATTAGAGACAGATTCAGTGCTCTTAACACAAAACGCATTTGTCACAATTGCTTACGCAAAAATCACGATTTTGAGAATTGTCAAAGAGGCTTTTGTAAAAAATGCGGCGGTCATCACAACACGCTTTTGCATGAAGAAAATGCTGAAAATTCACATCAGACGTCTAGTAGTTTCCATTGTTCAACAAATTTATTCGTCCTATTATCCACAGTCATGATTTAAGTTAAGGACAAACTCAATAATGTTCATCAATGTAGAGCTATTCTAGACTCCATTTCACAATCCAAATTTGTGTCAGAAAAGTTAATTGAACAATCGTAGCTGGAAATCTAGAAGTGTCCGGTAATAGTTTGTCAAATTGTTTTACAACTCTTTTTCGATCAAAGAACGAGTATCTTGATAAAGTTCATGATCAGCTAGCAAGATTTTGGGATATCGAAGAACCTCCAATTAACGAAAAAGCACTATATTTTGCAGAAGAAATAGCTTGTGAAATACAGTTCAATAAAACGATAAGACGCAACTCAGATGGTCGTTTCATTGTGAACTTGCCATTCAGGCTCAATGTTTCCAAACTCAGTCGCTCCTATCAAACTACCCTGAGCAGATTTAAATATCTAGAAAGAAGGTTCCGTAACAACACTTCTTTAAAATTGCAATATTGCAAATTCATGAACGAATACATTCAGCTAGGTCACATGTCGAAGCTTCACGATAAAACCATCACACCACGATATTACTTACCGCATCATGCTGTTTTTAAACAGCAAGACTCAAACTCTAAAATTCGGGTTGTGTTTGATGGATCCGCTGATTGTGGAATTTCTCTAAACGACGTTTTGATGGTTGGTCCAACTTTACAAGACGATCTGATTTCTATAATTTTAAGATTCAGAACTCACAATATCGTAATAATTGCTGACATACAAAAAATGTATCGTCAAGAATTAATTGCAGAAAGTGATAGAACATTTCAAACGATTTTGTGGAGAGAAAAGGAAGAACATGAAATAGAAACATTCCAGTTGAATACCATCACATATGGCACAGCTTCAGCCTCTTACCAAGCGATCAAAACTCTACGTTATTTAGCACAATCGAATGCAAAATCTTGGCCCGAGGCGTCACGCCTTATGCTACGCGATTTTTACGTCGATGATTTCATCTCTGGAGGTAGTAATGTTATTGAATTGTCGAGTGTTTGCAACGACATCATCAATAGTTTACAATCTGGAGATTTTGAACGTTACAGATGGGTATCCAATGATACTCAAATACTTCAAGAACTAGGTGTTTCCACAAATGAAATGTCTAGTACTTCCATAGATTTTATTTCGAGCGTCAATTGTCTAGGGTTATTGTGGAAGCCCCAAGAGGATGTGCTCAAATATTCTTGTATAATTTTCAATCCAAAATTCAATTTCACGAAAAGAAATGTATTGTCGTTTGTATCTCGGATTTTTGACCCTCTAGGAATCTTAGGTCCTATTATCATCAACGCAAAAATTATTTTACAGAGCCTGTGGCAGCTCAAACTACAATGGGACGAAACTCTCCCAGAGTCTCTTCATACGCAATGTTGCAATTTATTCTCCAACATCAACCAAATAAATGACATTCAAGTTTGTCGTCAAGCAGTATGTAAAGATCCAGTTGAAGTTCAAATTCATAGTTTTGCTGACGCTTCTCAAGTCGCTTATGGCGGATGCGTTTATCTGCGCTCTTTGGATCCTTCGGGAAACTAGCAAACTAGGTTAATTTGCGCTAAATCCAGAGTAGCTTCACTTAAAACTGTTACTATTCCCCGTTTGGAATTGTGCGCAGCGTTTCTAATTGCAAAACTAGTTGACAAGGTGAAGTCCTCGTTACGTATTCATGTCAATAAATACTTTTATTGGACGGATTCAAGTATCACACTTGCATGGATAAAGGGTCATCCAAATGACTACAAGATTTTCGTTGCTAATTGCCTTTCACGTATTCAAAACTTGACAAACAAGGCAGATTGGTTCCATATACCTGGTGAACAGAACCCTGCTGACATCCTCTCTCGAGGCGTCAAGTTTCCCATTGATTTAAAAAATAACGCTTTGTGGTGGGAAGGTCCACAGTTTCTAGCCAAAAATGGAAATCTTTTGCCTAAATCATCATTCAATTTAAAGAATTCAAATAATTTGGAATTGAAAGAAAAGGTGATATCTTTAATAATAGTCCCAGATGATTTTGTGGACAAGTTATTTTCAAAATACTCATCTCTAACGAAATTGAAGAGGGTTTTCGCATACATGCTACGATTTATTTTACATTCCTCGGAACAATCATTGATTGCTGGTAGGGAAACCGCAATTTCCTTGCATCTAACTGCTCATGAATTGGACAATACTTTGATTTATCCAGTGAAATTAGTTCAAAGAAGACATTTCGCATCAGAAATCAAAGATATTCAAAATAACAAATGCATTAATAAGTCCAGTAAGCTTAACCCCCTCAATGTTTTTCTCGATTCAGATGGCGTGTTACGTGTCGGAGGACGCATAAGGCACTCTAATTTCACGAATGACAAAAAGCATCCTATAGTATTACCTCCCAAACATTGCTTAACTGATCTAATTGTTCGTCAAGAGCACCTTAACACACTTCATGGGGGCACCAATTTAACTTTAGCAAGTATTCGGGAAAGATTCTGGCCAATAAATGGCAAAAGTCTCATAAAATCCATCATACGAAAATGCGTAATTTGTTACAAATACAACCCAAAACCGGAACAACATATTATGGGTGATCTACCAGCTGCTCGTCTCACCCCTGCTCGTGCTTTTTTGAGATGTGTTATCGACTACGCAGGTCCAATAAACGTAAAACATGATCTTAGACGTGGTGGAAAAACTTATAAATGTTATATATGTCTATTTGTCTGCTTTGTAACGAAAGCCATTCATCTAGAGCTCGTAGGAAATCTGTCCACTGAGCGTTTCATTGCAGCATTTATAGCCCGTAGAGGTAAACCTAATGAAATTTACTCCGACAACGGTTCTAATTTCGTAGGGGCAAAAAATGAAATTTTGGAAATGCGTGCTTTTTTGAAATCAAGCTTTTCAAAATTTAAGATACATTGCAAGATTACAATAATACTTGGAAATGTATTCCCCCAAGAGCTCCAAATTTTGGCGGGCTCTGGGAATCAAACATAAAATCTGTCAAGTCACATCTTAAAAAGATTTTAAAAACATCCTGTTTGACATATGAGGAATTGAATACTTTAATGTGCCAAGTAGATGCATGTCTTAATTCACAACCACTTCATCTATTATCCGACAATCCTTCCGATCCTAATGCACTTACACCAGCGGATTTCCTCATTGGAGAGAGCTTTAGGGCCATGGTTGATCTCGACTTACAAGACATCAAGGAAACCAAGCTCTCACGTTATCAACGAATTCAACAGCTAGTCCAACATTTTTGGCAGCGGTGGGCCAAGGAATTTATAAGTGAGCTCCAAACAAGACAAATGCAATACGACCCGGCGTTTTATTGCTGATTAAAGGTGAAAATACTCGTTCTACTGTTTGGCCAATGGGCAGAATAGATCAAGTTTTCAAAGGTCCTGATGGTGTCGTTCGATCCGCCAATGTGAAAACAGTTACAGGAATTTTCCAACGACCTGTTACAAAATTGTGTGTGATACCAATTGAAAATGCCAGTGACAATTTCTGAAATAATTTTTTTCTTTATTGAAAGGCGAACCTTTCAATGGTGGCCGGCATATGGTTGGAGTTAAATCACAATCTATTTTATATTCATTAGTTTGTTCTGTGTTCAGCTTCGTTGCTATGTGTTGTTTTTTTGTTTGTTTATAACATGACAGTTTTGAGCATTGTTTACATTCATTCGCTTTATTAAAAAGTATAAAGCTTGAATAGTTTTATTCACTGATTACAACAACAAGTACAAACACAACAAACACCCTGGACTAGAAATCCAGAAATGTGGGTTCGAATCCCGCCTATAGTTCAATCTTTTACGTTTATTCATCTTTATAATCCTATGTTAAATTATCTAAGTTATCTTCATAATTCAGAAAATTTAATTTTATATATATATATATATATATATATATATATATATATATATATATATATATATATATATATATATATATGTAGAACTGGATTCTCGGGTATTGATCCGCGTTGTGTGGTTTCGGTCCTCAAAAGGACCAATTTCACGACGTTTCGGCAAAGTCGCATTTGCCATCTTCAGGTGATTCGACCGTAGAGTCTGGAAAATCTAGGCGACTTTGCCGAAACGTCGTGAAATTGGTCCTTTTGAGGACCGAAACCACACAACGCGGATCAATACCCGAGAATCCAGTTCTACACATTACGTCCGCGAAAACCTAAGAAGAAATATATATATATATATATATATATATATATATATATATATATATATATATATATATATATATGTAGAACTGGATTCTCGGGTATTGATCCGCGTTGTGTGGTTTCGGTCCTCAAAAGGACCAATTTCACGACGTTTCGGCAAAGTCGCATTTGCCATCTTCAGGTGATTCGACCGTAGAGTCTGGAAAATCTAGGCGAACTCTTTCCAGACTCTACGGTCGAATCACCTGAAGATGGCAAATGCGACTTTGCCGAAACGTCGTGAAATTGGTCCTTTTGAGGACCGAAACCACACAACGCGGATCAATACCCGAGAATCCAGTTCTACACATTACGTCCGCGAGAACCTAAGAAGAAACATATATATATATATATATATATATATATATATATATATATATATATATATATATATATATATATATATATATATATATATATATATATTCTTTTGTTGATATTCTTGAACCATTTGTAATATTTGTATGTTTTCTTGGTATATTGGTTCGTATATATACTGATAATGAAATAAAAATTCTCTTTTGACGTTTCGACAATGTTTATTGCCTTTATCAAAATTGTTAATCGAATTAACAATTTTGATAAAGGCAATAAACATTGTCGAAACGTCAAAACAGAATTTTTATTTCATTATCAGTATATATACGAACCAATATACCAAGAAAACATACAAATATATATATATATATATATATATATATATATATATATATATATATATATATATATATATATATATATATATATATATATATATATATATATATATATGTAAACAGACTTACTTTCATATATATCCTATAATATTAGAACGAATGTTGGTAATTTCCGTATTCTTTTTAAGATATAAAACTTCGTTTATAACAAACTGGAAATGCTATCGAAGATTGAATATTCTCCGATGCCACTTAAATAACTTTAGTTATGTTAACCTTACTAACGTTGAGATGAAGATTTATGAATACTATTTGCTTCGTAGGAATTATTAATTGACTTCGGTTATATTAACTTTTCGAAGCTGCAGAGACTCTTTCAGTTCTCCGATGTTACTACAAACATAGGTTATGGAAATTGAATTGAGCTGCTGTAGACACATTCAGTGCTCAGATGTAAATGCAAACTAACCAGCTTTCCTTTCATTTTTCCTTTTATAGGGCCCTTAAAAGGACGCTAGTTCAATCATTTTCAGCCAATCAGGTACTTCTTCTTAATATCTAGGAAGCTATTCCCATTGTTGAATTTGACAGTTCTTTCTTATTGTTGAGCTTTGAAGTATCTAATTGTTGTATCGACCGATGAGAATTGAGTATTTTTAAAATTTTGATATATTGGAGATTTTCAAATTAATCAAAGTTATTGTGCATTCTTCTATTTGAATTCATATCACCAACATTTTTTCCCATATTTTGATATATGATACCCTATGATTAGGTTCCTATTAACTCGATAATTCTGATTATTATGTCTATTTTGACATATGTCATTGCTCAAATCTAATACATAATTTAAAATATAAATAACATCTATATAACCTAGTAGAACTGAAATTTCTTGATACTATCTTAAATCTATAACTTATTTTACTAGTTTGTGCTATCTTCTGATAGTCTTTGAATCGTTTTAATTATGATTTTCCTCTTTTGTATCACTGTACGTTTATCCACTCTCACTGTTTCTTCTTTACACTTCCTATAAACTATTTTACATTTTGGTTTCTGTTATTATACAATGTTTAATATCTTATACTACTTATATATTTGACTTTAAATAATGTGTTCAATTCCATATTATATATACTTTTTAAACTTTTCTATATTTAATGTTTCGGTAAGTTCAAATTCTACCATTTTATTTTATATAGGAAATGAAATCATGCTTTCTTGGTATTTTGGCTCGTAGATAGACTGAAAATAAAATGAAAAATCTCTTTTACGTTTCGATAATTGTTTATTATCCTTATCAAGATTGTGAATTAGTGTTTCCATGTAATTTAGAAAAGAATAGATGATTTCGATTAATGAAATGCGTCTGCAGCCGACTGGTGTTTTTAAGATTCAATTGAAACTGCAGAAAACATTGAATCGGTTGTGTGTGAAAGAGTAATGTATGGCTAATTACAATTTGAAACGGATTGAATCTAGTTAAACATAAGACATTTCAAGATTATACAATTCAAAATATATATGATTATTGTATGAACTAGTTATTCTATGATAAACGCCTCACATCTATCACTAACAACCACAGTTGTATATACAGGTCTGGAAACTTTATGTTTGACATGAGTCGCTTACATGTCGCCAAACTCGTAGTCCCCCGCTCAGCCACCAGCTGGCGCATGGATCGAAGTATGTTGTCAGGATGTCAGGATTAGGCGCCATATCGTTGAAACACGGTCGTATACGTGCCACAGAGAACATGCCCTCGACTCATGCGCCACCCTTTTGGTACTACGCAACAGATGACGCTTAGCGGACTCCCTTCTCACATAGGAAACAGCTTCGAGTTTCCAGACCTGTATATACGACCGTGCTAACAACTTATCAAGTTTAAGACAATTCTAGGGAATTTAACCTCAAAATTGTTACTCATAGTGTCATAGTTAAATAATACGTTATCTTTTTTAGGTTGAATTTTAAATAGACAAGTGGAAAGTGGCACTTCAAAATAATTGTTTTGTAAAGTTTGAATTAGATTATTGTAAAGTTTCGAAAGATTGGAATCTATTTTTTCATTTACACAATTGTTCTTTTTAATTTGAATACATTCTAATATCAAACGTTTGTTGTCATTCGTTTCAATATTTAAAATGTTTGTATTGTTGTAGTCTGGCAGTGTCTCTTACATGTTTATTAAGCGCAGTTGATGAATTTTTGGTATATTTGTGCCCATTCAATCTTTTTTTATTTATATAAATATATATATAACGATTCGATATCTTATTTCTATCCTTTACAAAAACTGTCACGTTAATTTTAATGTATTAATCTATTAATTATACAGAATTTTTATTTTATATTTGCTTCTTCTTGTGTTTTACAGATTGAATTTGGGATGCATCCGTCAAATGTATGGCTTAACAGAAACTGGCGGTGTGGTAACCTTATCTCCAACGAATAACAAAGTCTGTGGAAGTATAGGAAAAGTGGTAAATTGTCAAATGAAAGTTGTGGACGATTATGGTAAAAATTTGGCCGCCAGTGAAGTAGGAGAAATTTGCATTAGAAGTCTTGGTAATATGAAGGGTTACGTAGGAAATTCGGAAAACATTTTTGACAAAGACGGATTTTTGCATAGTGGTGATTTGGGCTATTATGACGAAGAGGGTTATTTTTATATCATTGACAGAATCAAGGAGCTCATCAAATATAAAGGATTTCAGGTAAAAAAATTAATCTTATAGTTCCTCCCTCTCATTCAACAAAGTCATCATAAAGCCTCTAGGTGTATGTGAAACAACTGTAAAATATATTGTTCCATGGGCATGTACCTTAATAGAAAAACAGCGAATTTAAAATAATCTTGAATAATTCCTCGTCCTATGAGCATTTCCTAAGTCTCGCCACCCCTCGTAGATGGCATCCTCAGGGCAGATTGGGAACTACTGTGAAGATGATGATAATGGATACTCTCACCGTCATAATTATTGCTGGATAACTTCATGATTCAACATTACAACTTGAGTAACGATTTGGCTTCATCAGATTCTGAAGTTCATAATGTTCGGTAATTTTTATTGATATCAAGCTGGTATTTTTACTTTGAAGAGCATTATGATGATAAGTATGAAACGTCTATTCTGCAAGTGCAGATCTACCGGTTTCACGAAACCTCATATGCAGAAAGCACATACTTTCACACGACTGGACACTGTTTAATCCATTTCACCAATATATATATTTTGCCGTGAGAACATGGTATACTGTAAATACTTCCTGGATTGATATAATTAGGGGAGCTCAAGAAACCAAGGGAAATAATTATGTTTGAGGATTTTCAAAATTCTGCCGGTGAACTTTTCGGTGTAAGGGAGCTAGGTAGCGAATGAGAAAATGTGTGGCTCAGTTTGATTTGGAGCATCGGATGAAAGATTCCTTCATGGTGTTTTTGAATATTTTGATGTCATAAAATACTAGCGGTTGTACGCGGACTAGGTCCCCAGAAACAGCTAATACCCGTACAAACAGTTAGGGCGTGCTCCGCCGCCGCGATGTAATCCCTGGTATTCCAAGATTTGTATGTATCTTTTAAATGAGTAGGAACACCTGAGAACATGAGAAGACGTCAAATTATATCAATGTAATGTGGAAGTTCATTTGTATTGACAGTTTTATATGTTATAGACATTGTGTGACTGTCAATATATCAGCAGTCTGTCATGTAAACGTTACATGTCTTCTGAGGCTTGCTGTCAAAAACATCAAAATGTATTGAATGTTTCAAAATAGTATATTGTGCAACGAGCATGGAATGACACTCATTTCTCACGAGTATGAGAATTACGGTACGAGCCGAAGGCGAGTGCCGTAAATCATACGAGTGAGAAATGGGCATTCCATGCTAGTTGTATACTATACTTTTTCTACGACCATAGCGACATTTCACTTTCAACAAGCCCCACATTATATGTGACGCTATTATAAAATATGAACAAGAACATCGATTATATATTTCGAATCATGTATTACTATTCAACATTAGTTTATTTATTATTTATAACATTAAATGTTACATTTCCACAATGACTGACAGTTATATTTGGACTTTTATTACTTTCAAGTTCCACAGTTAAATTTTCCTGATTTTTCCAAGCCTTAGAAGTTGAAGGTAAATTTTCTCTATTTCCTATTGAATTCCTTATTCCATTCTCTACGTCGAACTTATTTTTCATCGATTCATCGATGTATCCTTCTGCTACTGCGGTTGATTTCCAGCCACCATGTCTTTTTAAAGAGGTTATGTCTTCCCCAGCATCGACAAGAATTGTTGCAGAAGATCTGCAGAAACAATGACAAGTATACAATTCAGCATTGGGTAGTTTCAGGAATTTGGCAATACTTTTCCCCATGCTTCCAAATTTATTTATTCCAACTTTTTGTAAGGTGCATTTGCCTTTCTGGTAATTCAAAAAGAAGGAAGAGTCCTTGACATGTAATGGGAGAAGATCGGTATATTTTTTATTATTTGGTGAAATTTTCCAGTAATCGTAAAATTTCGAACAATTTTGTTTTGGTGTCTGGTATCTTTATAACAAGAGCTGATCCCAAATCGTTCAAATCATCAATTTTCATTTGGTGCAATTCATGCCTGCGACAAGCACCCATTATTCCTATTTATATATAAAAATTCTTGGGAAATAGGTCACAATAACACTCTGTTTTAAAATTTTTTGTCTTTACGTACGTTTCGGTCTTACGACCATCATCAGAAGACTCACTATGTAAAAATAACAAAAAAAGGGGTTTATTAAAACTAATTATATCACAACCGTCCAAATTTAATTTCAATCAAAAGAGCCCACGCCGTCGAAACGAAACGAGCCACGAATAATCGAAATTGTATCGTCAATATTAAAGTATGAAAATTCTTTTGTAGTAACAATCCTCTATTCAGTAATATTCTCAAAATGTATAAGTTCATGTCAGTATTCTCACATCAACTGAGACGGGGAGTTATTTGTCGAGTACCTACCTTCGACCCAGATGTGAATTTATGAGATACTTAGAAGGTTCAGACCTGTACTGGAATATTACTACAACGCATTCTTCTTAAAAACATTTTCAACAATTATAAAGACGTATGTAGGAATTTGCAAGAGATTATTTAATCAAATTAGTATAAATATGACTTAGATTTTGTGTATCAGCCCTATGGTTTACAGACTTGGAATCCCGTTTTATGTGAATCATCTCCAGGATAGATCTTTTATAATAATTGGTTTCCTTAGTTAAGATATTAACATTTTTGTAATCATATTGATGGTTATAATCAAAGCAGTGCTTAGCAAGGGCGGTGGAATTTTCTAAGTTATTATTTCTTGTGCTATATTTATGGCCATACATTCTTTTTTGTAAATATTGTTTAGAGATCCCAGTATAGGTTCCATCACAATCTAAACAATTCAATTTATATACTGTGTGGGTTTGTTTATCTTTAGGTATTAGAGGTTTTAGATTTGAGAAATATTTCTCAACACAGTTAGTAGGTTTAAGCGCAACATTTATTATTATTCCTATTATCAAAGCGACCTGCAAAAAAATATTGTATTAATTTATTGTCTAATTATAAATTTAAAAAAAATATTAACTTGATGGGATTTGAACTACGGACCTTTTGCTTGGTAGTCCGATGCGTTACCACGGCGCCACGGATTTGTCAGTAAACAATGAATTGATAGGGACACTAGTATACTTACTTGAAGAATTATTCAACTAATGTTTTAAATGTAATTTTTTTTTGATGTTATGTTCGTATACTTATGTACTCACTTTGGTCATTAGGAATTCATCATTTAATGTATTTAGAAATATACACATCATCATTTATGCTGAGAGTTGTCCGTAACATTGAATATTGTGTCCATAACGTTGTGGGCTTGAAAACTTTTGATTTCTCAGCAAAATATGCCATCAAAACGCTCTCGGAGAACGATGGTATTTTCATGCAGCTCCTCCAGTTCATGAATAAATGGTAGGCGATTCCGTACTTTTTCTTCGATTTTTCTGGCAATAAATTTAAAGAAGCCAGTTTGGCATTCTCCAAAATCTCTGGAGAAGTCAAACTCAATTCGCTATCACTTGAAACTTCCATATTTTCAGATAAACTTCGAATCATTGTATTGTGACTTTGTTGATAAAAGATTTCTGACAATATTGACAACTAATTCATGGCTTGCTTCAATTGAGCATTAAAAATCGAGAATTTGGAATTGATTCGAAGTCAAAAGTTCAAAATTCATACTCTTGTTTCATAGACTATATTTTATTTATAATGAATGATATTTGATTCACATTATATTAGTGGATATTTTTTTAAATTATCCTGGGCGAAATCTTACCGGACTGGTCTATTTGGGCTTTATATTTCAGCAATACCTGTACGACAGCCTGTATTGAAATGATCATTACAGTACAGTTTGTGATGTAGAAATGAAAAAGTGTTTACAATCGGCCTACTTTTTTGATCAATAAAGCGCATAAACTGGGCATATTTCTATGCGGTCGTAGAAAAAATCTGTTATCATCGAGTCCCTGCATGGTATGAGGAACAAACATGGCAATTTTGGTGTCGGTGCGCTTCATATTTCCGGAGATTTCGTGATGAATGAGTGACAGAGTGAGTCAGTAATTGATATCTGCATTTTTATATACTTAGATTATTAATGACTCATTAGTTTATTCTGAGTGTACCACCATGTGATAAAACTATGGTCAATATTTTGCTATAGAATCCTGAATTTATGTTTACGCAAATGTCATTATTGAATTTGGATAAATTTAAACGACCAAACTTCCGAATTGATTTTCAACAAAATGGATAAGCTCACAGGAGCCAATATTCTGCTCCTTAAGAAGTTAAATGAATTGAAAAAGACCGATTCAATATATCTTAATATATACAGAAATGTACTTCCAAATTTGACCTTACGCAGTGCAGTGTTGTGCATAGAATGTATATATTTTTAAAACACAATAATTTTGAATTCAATTTATTTAAATCTTCAAATTCGGCTAGAAGCTAGAGTGAGTGAACAGAAACTCAATAATTATAAGTAATCTAAGACAGATTATTGAAAAACAACATCAATATGAAGACAGCTGCATCGACGCAAACAGTACAACCCGGATTAACAATGCTGTTGAAACCAAACCTCACTATAACTGTGGGCTGGCAGAATTAAATCAGTACTTCGATTTGACGCGTCTTTCCAATTGAAAGAGACAGGAAATTTTGAAATTTGCCTATTAAGAATTATAATGAAACCATTGCTTACTATCAACTGAATTTATCTAATAAACATTGATAGCAATTTGTAACTTAATAAATTCAAATTCAAACCATAAATATAGTTTGATAATTAACCTATTGAGTTCGAAATTTCAATCATCGTCCATTAAATATAATCAGTGATAGTTAATGGAATGAACCTAAGTATTATTGTTATAATGTAATATCACAAAGTTTACTTTTTTAAATCTACTATTGGTGGGAAGGACACTCACCCTCAGTCTATTTAGTATTCTATAGGGTAATTAATTTAGCGTTAACCTCGCTTGTCAGCATTTTGTGTTGTCGCGAGTCGATGGTAAACAACACTCCACACATTACGCGTTATTCATACGCACCTATGTTTCATTTGTTATCACATGTCTGTGAAATCATGTATACTAAAAGTTTAATACTCTCGCAGCGCACGTGCTATTGAAGTACGTCGAATCAGGGTTTCTACTTCTGAAATCCATCCACCCTGGACCGCATATAATATCATCCCGCCATTAGACAGTATCCTTCAGTGCTTCGTGTGTTCAGAGACCTATTGATGACCAATATTGATGATAGGTACATCTGCTGGACCACATTCAACTCCTTATACTAGATGCAATGACGTAACACGTGCAGAATTTCTAAAAAAACTACATCATTCTGTATTACATTTTTAAAGGATAATAATGATTGTCCGAACAAGCAGCCGCCGTTTCAAGGGAGTCAGCTGCACCTACGTTGCCGCAGAATGCAACCCAATCATTGTCGCTCAGTGCTGGCGCACACTCACCGGATTCAACGATTTTGTTATCAACAGCACAAATCTGTGCGCATTGAAACAACCGAGATAAGTTGATAATTATAATTCATTACGTTTGAAGATACCTATGATCAAATTACGCAATTCGTCTTTACTACTAGGTGTTGGTATGACCTCACGGCTAGTACACGGTTTTATTCATTTTACTATAGAATCTCACATTAATCCTAATAAAATATACTATATTCAGGCGTTAATGACTAATTGCATTACGGATTGACTTACCACAAATTTTGTAGAGTTGAACGACGATATGTCAATACTTGAATAATTTACCGCTTGCCGATTCAAGCTGGAATATACCAGGAGAAATCGACGTTCAGTTACGTATTTATGGCAGACATTGTAGTTCATTGTAAATCAACACCTACTACTGCTCCATTCAGAAAGCTTGCTAACATTATATATAAAGTATGTCGAAAACACCGATAGCATTCGGAATAACACGTCGAACTTTTAACAGCCTCATGTGGAAACACTACATACAATCATAAACCGAAGAAAAGAATCCTCACCTTGCAGACGTGGATTTGGTGGAGCAACATGAGCGCAAATTTTAGATATAAAAAGTAGCGTCTTGAGCATTGTTCGAATCATAAGAAAAAAGGCCACGGCACAAAATAAGGATTTGGTGGTACGAACTTGATTAGAACCTCAAAAAACATATAAGAAACAGAGATAGGCTGATCTGAGAACTCTTCTTTCGAGCTCTTCTTTTGAAACTCCTGTTTTGTTGAGGTGCTACTGCATTGTGTATTTATTGCTGCCGGAAAGTGGAATATCAACACACGGAAATACGTTCTTCACATCCGATATCAAATTGAATTTGCAAGTCTACCGAATAGATTAATTTTCACTTATAATCTCCCCAGTGCTTGAAAAATTTCCGGATATTAATTCAAGGACGCGGGGGGGGGGAGGTTCGGTAAGAAAATTTCACCCCTAAAATTAATTTGAAAAAGAATTAAAAAATCTGACATGTTTCATTTTGAAACTTACTTTTGCAACTATGAAGTTGGCAGGTTCTTACATTTTGACGTTTATGCGGTGACGCATGTTTTTGTTAAACATGACATAATTTTATGAATTTGACGTGTTTTTCTTTTTAATCAAAAATGTGGCTCGTTTTGGAAGTGAAAATTCTGAAAACATAAAGATAGAAGTGGCAAATTTAACTCCTCAAAATAAAAAGAGGTCAAAATTGAGCGTATGGAGGCAGTTTGTGGATTTTTGCAATGAAAGATCTTACAATGTTGAAGATCCAGCCTCATCTATAACGACTTTGGCATCAATCTTAGAAGATTATGCCTTCAACACGCAAAAGAAAAATTCAGAAAATTATAAGGAATCTGTTGTTAAGGTAGGTTAAGTATTTTAAGATTCTTTGATTGAAAAAAAACATGCAAAATTGCTGAAAATTATTTTTTTGTTTTGTTTCAGGTTATGTGGAACTCCACCGCAAAGCAGCTTCAACATTTTTTTTTGGGAATTATCAGATTAAATTTGATCCATTTAACGACGTGGAATTCAAAGGTGCTCGAGCAGCTCGCGACGCGAAAAGAAGGCAGCTGCAAAGTGATTCAGAAAAAAGAAAGAGAAGTGCAGCAGCGTTAACAAGCCAAGATTATGAACAAATTATCAAGATATGGGACGAAGATACATCGAATAGCTTACAAAAAAAATTCTTTTACATCGCTTCACACGAATTGGCTTGGAGGGGTGGAGAGGGAGCTGCTGCAAAAGTCGAATATTTTTCGAAAGAGTTCAACAACAAAAACAACTTCACAGGCCGGATAGAGTATAACCCCATTTTTACGAAGACCACACAAGGTGTTGCAAGTAAACTCTCCGATAGTAAGTGGCTAATTGAAAATAGACAAAATCCTGAAGTATGTCCGGTTAGACTGTTTCATAAATTAATGGAGAAACGGGGTAATTCAATTACGATTGATAGATTGTTCCTAACACCGAACCCTAAATGGAATTCATCTAACTGGTTCAAAAACTGCCCTGTTGGAAAAAACACAATGTCAACCTGGTTTAAGGAAGCAGCCTTCAAAGTAGGCATTGACACCAGGAAAGTGAAGATCACGAACCATTCCGCAAGGGCTACAGCTGTATCCAATCTTGCCAAAAAGGGAGTAAGCGAGCAACAACTAATTAAAATAACGGGACACAGTAACAGCCAGTCCATTAAACCTTACCTGCAGATGGATGAATAACATCACCACGATATTATTAACGCCATGAGGAAAAAGGTAACCAGAGTGCGGCATTGGCATCCTGCATTGGACTGGAACCAGAACTCCACAAACAAATTTCAAACAACAACAACTCTAACAGCCAAGCGAGTATTGTTTATAACAATTTTGTTTTTAATGTTAAAAATAATTATTAGCTGAAATATTGGAAATCTATTGTTGTAATCAAGTAGGATAGATTATTTATTAGGTAATGCTTTTTTGAATTTTTAGTAGGTAATATAATAGTGCCTCGTTGAATAGGTAGGTAGCTATAGATTATAGATAAATATAATAAATCATTAAACGTATGTTCATTCAATATTTATATTTTGTTAAATCCATTTATGAATAATACTAATCAATTAATCAAAAGTTGTCATTCTTCAAGCACTTTTCTTATCCATAATTATGGGAATACTTAAACTTTCAAAAAAAAGTTTCCTCACCGTTTAGTAAAACAAAATGCAAAAAATGTAAGTGAAAATTATCCCTTTTATTTATTTTTACTACATTTCATTTACTAAAATAAAGGGAAAGCATAGTATAGTCTAGTTTAGGCTAGTTATGCCAGATGAAACAATTTTTAAAATCTATGTAGATAGTAGATACCTATCTAGAGATTACCTATATCCTCTACCTTCCTCACCATTTAGTTATATCAAAAAAATAAAATAAAGGAAATATATTATAATTGGGATAAATAAGTCGTTTTCAAAATATTGTAAGAAAATTTAATAAAAAAGTTTTTTTATTAACTGTTTTTTATTTATTTTCCGTACCCTCGTAGAAAAATGTGGTACCTAATATATGTGTAAAGTGCCTTTTCCGCACTTAATAGGTCAACTACTATTTTTGTTCTCATTTTTAAATGTTTATTTGTTTCAACCATGACAAAGTCGTTAGATAGCTGCTCACCTAAGTAGGAATAATAATACTAGAAAAAACAAATGTACCTCTCCCTGTAACCTTCCTCCGCTTGAATGGTTAATTACAAGTGAGGAGGTTGTCACTTACTGTCCTCTTATGACAGTAACTGACCTGCTCGCGTTTCTTGAGGGTCCAGGTTCCCTTTTTATGTAGGTTTTAAAATTGCTGTTTCTCTTTTGTGTGGATTGCCAAATAAAACAGATATTTCTTGTTCAACATATTTCAATAATAATCCCTATTTACATTTACACTAGCTATGTACAATCTATTTACAAAATGTTGCTCGGAACCGGCCGTTTAATGTGTTCGTTTCCCGTATATAAAATAACTCGCGAATTAGATGTTTGCCTATCGTCAAAAGTCTCCACCATCTGCGTGAGATGGTAGACAAGTTTTTGTCCCTAGGTCTAGAAATGAATCGCGACAATCTAAATATTTAGTACACCTTTAACTTCGACGGAGCGTGGATCGTATGTTCGCGCTGACCTGTATTTCAGACGTAATTTCTTACGGAGAGGGGCCTAACGGTCTAGGTTGATTCGTCCGCTATCTTCGGCTATTATTAACTTAATAATTTCACACGTCGGTCTCGGAAAGTATCACAACGTAGCCCCTGAAATCAATTCGCAGAACCTGGATCGTATTCGTCCAAGCTATCGGGATTGATTTTTCCAGCGGTTTCGGCTGTGAATTTATTTACAATTCTACAAATCGGTCTTGGGCAATATCCTAACTTAGACACTAGAAAAACAATTCGCAGGAGCTGGATCGTATTCGTCCAAGCTACCAGGATCGATTTTTCTGGCGGTTTCGACTGTGACTTCATTCACAATTCTACAAATCGGTCTCGGTAAATATCCTAACTTAGTCTCTAGAAAAACAATTCGCAGGAGCTGAATCGTATTCGTCCAAGCTACCAGGATTGATTTTTCTGGCGGTTTCGACTGTGACTTTATTCACAAATCTACAAATCGGTCTCGGGCAATATCCTAACTCAGTCTCTAGGAAAACAATTCGCAGGAGCTGGATCGTATTCGTCCAAGCTACCAGGATTGTTTTGTAGACTCTTAAATTTATTAACAAAGTTCGAATTTGAAATCGGACTTATATACTGGAATGTTAATTCAATAACTTGGATAGATTTTACACGGCAAATTAATACTCACTCTCTATCTCTCGGATTTGCACAATGGCAACGGCTTCGGGTTGATTAAATTACGGCAGGTCAAACTCGATGCTGGTCTGGCAAGTGAGTCCCTTTTCGCTATGAAATGGGCTGGCTTATACAGATCGCGGCGTGTGACGTAACGTGAACAGGTGACCGACCGGCTGGCGAATTCTGTTCACCAGTTTATACATAGATGTGCACGAATTTTGATCTCTCAACTTCACCTATGTAATTCGACTGTACTGAGATATTCAACTTGATTTGTAAGTAATGAAGGATGCTTCATTACACACCCCCCTTTCTTTCTTATAAAATTTCCTCCCGAAAATTTTCGAACGTACGATAAGTTTCGTACGTCGGCTTGACCTCACAGTCCCACGGTATTTTTACGCGCGCCACTAGCCGGCCGGTTGGATCATACACCCTATAGTCATGCATTTTCCGTAAACGTTTCTTAAAATATGGTTTCTTACTATCTACACTTAATCTATTTATACCACTAACGGTGTCTCTGTCACTATATTTCAGGGGGTTATTTACACAGGGGGTTGATATTTTCTTTGGTAGGGACGGTTGTTGCTGGGGTAGATCGGGCGTAGGCGACGTCATGTTGGGAATCGGCGAATAGTACAGTTGCAGTTGTGGAATCGACTCCGGACTGGAACCAAATGAATCGTGCAGCCTTTTTCCCAATCGGATGGCAGCCTCGGCGTCTTTCCCGGGAGTTCTAATTTCCGGAACTGAAGTCATATTTACTCCTGGGGAAAGAAAATTACATTAGTTAACAGTTAATTTTTTCAAGTCCTTTACATGAACGGGTTTACGACTAATTCCGTTTTCCAGCTCGACCACTACCGGTGAAATGATTTTCTTTTCTTTAAACGGGCTCGCGAACTTAGTAGGTAACCCCTCACTTGGGGCAGACTTTCCAGAGGCTTAGCCTCCGGCCACTTCCGATCTGAGCAGACGGCTTGGGACATTCGCGCATGCGCGGGTAGGCGGTCGGGATATGGTCTCTGACCCCTGTATTATCGGCCTCGTGGCTAGGGTGTGGTGTCGCCTCTATGTGACCTTCTGATCGCTAGGTGTCGCCTGAGCTTACATGTAAATACCCATTTCATTTTACCGAAACGGCCCCTTCAAGGTCATCACGCATGCGTGGTCGATGGGGTAGGTAGTGTATGGCTCTGAACAATCTGAAGTCTGTAAACTAGTCATCTATGGTTCTTCCCTAACTATAGCCTAGACAACCTGAAGTCTGTGAACTAGGCATCTGTGTACTCACATTCACTGGATGGTTTTCTACACACCGAGATTCGAACCCGCTCTAAAGTTAACCGCGGAGGACTTGAAACAATTTAATGTAGAACACTTCTACTAAAATGAAATATTTTTCTACACACGGGAGTCGAACCCGAGACATGAAATCCAAAGCCGATTCCTTAACCACTCAGCTATGGAGGACTTGAGAACAAGCGATTTTAATGTTGTAGATATAACCGCAGGGTATCTGGTCTGAGTGATAAGTGCGAGTATATTGCAGTCTATATGATGCAGGTAATTTGTTTTTACATGACATCAGTCATGCAGGTATGTCACGTAGCCTACAGCGAGGTATAAATAAACTACAATCTTAATAAGAATAAAATAATATTAATAAACCTTATCATTATATATTAACAAGTAGTAATCGCAGTTGAACGGACGGATAAATCATATCTGTTTGAAACACCACGCTAACGTATTACGATGCGTGCTAGAATATTTATATGACTTGGATAAGCAATACTTGTTAATATTTACCAGGCTCGGACTGCCCCCCGCATTTGTTTCTCGAACGAGCATGTTTCAAAAATTCCGCGATCAAGTATAAGATATATATAAGAGTTTCAATCAGTCGGGAGGCATTATGTGTAAGGTTGTCGATAGAGCAACATGTTATTATTATTCATTTTATTCGTTCTCGGAGTGCAGGCGAACGAATTTCTAGTGAAATATGGGTATATGACGGAAAATTCCAACGGGTTGAGTGAAACAGAGGATGCATTGAGGGTGTTTCAAGAATTCTATAGACTGCCAATAGATAGTACCCTAAATAATGAGACTTTGAAATTGATGAATACGAAAAGGTGCGGAGTGACCGATGATCCTTCCCTTCTACGATCAAGAACCAAGATGGCGGCCATAGGGGTGTCGGTGATAAGGAATGGATGTAAGTGATAAGGTGTGAGATGAGGATATGTTGTTTGTAAAGAGTATACAGGGTGCGTACAAAAAGTGTGTCACATGTACAGGGTCACGTGACTATCACGAGGCAGCTGCCATCGAGTATACAGGGTGTGTACAAAAAGTGTGTCACATGTACAGGGGTCATGTGACTATCACATGACAGCTGTCATGGCGGACCTAAGGTACAGCTGTCATGGCGACAATAAGATCCATTTGTCATGGCGGCCCTAAGGTACAGCTGTCATGGCGACCATAAGATCCAACTGTCATGGCGACCATAAGGTACAGCTGTCATGGCGATCATAAGATCCAACTGTCATGGCGACCATAAGGTCCAACTGTCATGGCGACCATAAGGTTCAACTGTCATGGCGACCATAAGGTCCAACTGTCATGATTGCGTTGTAGAGGTATCGCCACCACGTGACAGCTGTCATGGTGGACCTATGGTACAGATTGCTTCGTAGAGGTGTCGCCACCAAGTGACAGCTGTCATGGCGAACCTAAGGTACAGATTGCTTCGTAGAGATGTCGCAACCACATGACAGCTGTCATGGTGGACCTAAGGTACAGATTGCTTTGTAGAGGTGTCGCCACCATATGACAGCTGTCATGACGAACCTAAGGTACAGATTGCTTCGTGGAGGTTTCGCCACCACGTGACAGCTGTCACGGTGGACCTTAGGTACAGATTGCTTCGTAGAGGTGTCACCACCAAGTGACAGCTATCATGACGAACCTAAGGTACAGATTGCTTCGTGGAGGTGCGAAGCACCTCTACGAAGCATTCTGTACCTTTGGTTCAAAAGGTATAGACTGATACGTGGAGATGGCGCCACCAGTTCGACTCGACCGACTCATGCGGCTCGCAAGCGACTTCGATAAATGAAAGGTCGGAGATCATCGGCTACAACGTTTCGTGCGACTTCGCAGACTCGTTCTAGTTTGCGGGTGTTAATATCGATGAGGACAGTATAGCTCAAGATGAAGTGTGTGGCGGTCGACATTCAGAGCTTCCAAATCTCATACCATGGTTCAACTAGGTGTCCGTGGAGGCTCTGCCATCTTTGAATGAACTAGTGTGACGGCACATGCCACATGTGTTTTTCATCGGCTTAAGCATCAGAGTGAAGGGGTCTACACCGGAAGTCGTTATTTTATTGCTTATTTTGAATCTACATGATGAGCTGAACAAGATTTTCATCGACTCGATGAATTTTATGATTTACATGGGGAAAAATCTAATATCGGGCATATAAACAGGAAAAACTGTAAATTTTGTTGCAACTATAGCTTCATGGGTATCAAATGAAAGGTCTTGATGTGTAGAATGTGAATTTCCAACATTTTCGTGAAAAAATGCCATATCGTACATGTAGATGAGGAAAAACTTCTGAATATAGCTTTATGGAGGGTGTCACGTGTGTTACATCGATGAGGTGGTCAACGAGGTGTCTCTCACGCAGGTCTTCAGTGTGGTGTCATGGCATATCGTAGTCATAGAAACCATAGAGCTACAGAGCACAACCAGTCACAACCATAGAGCTAAAGGTTATAGAGCTAACCTGAGTCGCAGACTGGAAGAGGTGTCATGGTGTCTGTCATGTGGGTCTTCAACGAGGTGTCTTGGTGTCTACCGTGTGAACTGTCATGGAGGATCTTTCATAGCGTGTGTATCCATATTTTTGATATGAGGAAAATCAATATGATGCATACAAATTGGGGTGGGGAGAACATCAAGCTATAGCTTCATGTGTATCAAAATACACAATGATTTTGACGAGTGAGTGGTGTTTTATTGAATTGAAGATCCGGCGACCATCGTTCACGAACGATGATGACGTCATTGCTCCAAGCCAATGACAGTAACTGATTCAATCCGGCGACCATAGTTTACGAACGATGATGGGTAGATGTGAATAATTATAATGATTGTAATGCATTCATGCACATGTTTTATCGCGTGATTCAACACGTGCTTCAACATTCAGACACGTGTTTCAGACACGTGCTTCAATATCCAGACACGTGCTTCAACATTCAGACACGTGTTTCAGACACGTGCTTCAGTATCCAGACACGTGCTTCAACATTCAGACACGTGTTTCAGACACTTGCTTCAATATCCAGACACGTGCTTCAACATTCAGACACGTGTTTCAGACACGTGCTTCAGTATCCAGACACGTGCTTCAACATTCAGACACGTGTTTCAGACACGTGTTAAGCACGTGACATAATGGATACCTGCTAGCAGTCTGTGAACAACTATGAACGCTGAATAATTACAGCACTGCCACCCTGTTTGAGAAATAAAATGCCAAAAATAATAATGATAACATTTATTAGGAAGAATACATTTTGATAGTACATCATTTGTAATTAAAATAATAACATTATGATTCATGACCTGGCTCTTCACACTAAACTCCGAACTGATCCTGTAATCGGGGAATACTCCATTATACGGTCGTTAATGATGATGCAATAAGCCCTGGTGTTTTTGGGGAAATTCAGGAAACTTTCCATCTCTAGTTTGACGTCAACTGTTGATGACTTTATAGCATCGTTCTGTTTTGAACAATCAATAACAAAAATTGCTCTATTCTTGAATGCTATATAATCCAACATGGGCTCGCTTATCATTTTATTTGAAAATGATTTCTGGAAATCATAGTACATCTGGTATGCTTCCATGTATTGCTGGTCGGTGAAATTCAATTTCATTGCTTCATGGGGATAACACTCTGAATTCAAGTATAATTTTACATTTAGCAAGTTTATATTATCGAAATATGCACTGTGCTTCACAGGATTATTTTTTCGATCAGTTTGGAAAGCTAGAATCACATATCTGGGGCGTTCCAAATTCATTGATGTTTTAACAGCCTAATTGTCGCGAGTGCTCTCCTTCATCAACGGATTTTCATGCAGATCCCAACTACGGAATGGAATCAAAATAGGCTTCTCAGCACTCAAATTCTCCAACATTTGAAATTTAACTTGATCACTTGGAAACACATGTCGCACTTTTAATGCTATCGTCTTCACATTTATTTTAGCCCTCTTCGTGCCTGTGCTATTAGTATAGCAATTGTTATCGGTTCGAGACCTTATCAAGCGCAACTTATGTTTTCCACTCAAAACTTTGTTATAGTCAATGAATAGGCCTAGTAGAAAATTCAACGGTATCCATAAATTGATTTTATTATTGTAGACTGAACTCAGTGCATCCTTAAATGACCATCCAGAAATAGCTAGAGGTATAGATTCATGTTTGGAATATGTTAGATAAGCTCTGATGGTGCTGACAATACCAGGATCACGTACTTTGTCTATCTCTTTCCCATTCAATTCATAACTGATATATTCGAAGAGAAACGCTCCGAAATTATTCGTTAGTTTACATTCACCATCACCACTTGCTTCTGGCTGGAATTCTGCCTCGATGAATAAAGCAGACGATGCCAAATCTACCAACTCGTCTTGTTGATTGATTAATACCTCAACTTCATCGCTGTTGCCAAAAGATGTTGTGTGTGGATAGTAGGTGTGAGTTTCTTCTCGGATGATGTCTTCAATGAAGTTTGGCTCGTTGAATATTTGAAGTTTTTCTGACATTGTAACCAAGGAACTTCAAAAAATTTATATTCTCCAATGATAATGCTGCAGTAGCAACCTTCTCCTTCGAGCTCGTTGTAGATAATGACTGATGACCACTATGGGATGTCTTTTATTGCTGAAATCTAAACCCATGTTCTCAAGTGATGTGTACTGCAACAACAACCTTCCCAGATGAAGTCTTTCTATATAATGAATGATGATGAGTATTGGATTATTATTTATTGTTGGAAGCCATAATCTCTTGCGGACTTTTTCAACTCCAACCGTATAATAATTTCTTCTCCACGAAAATTTACCCGTTTCCAATTCTGATCCAAAATATTGATGTTATCGAAGGATGTCTTGTTGATGACCGGTAGATAAATAAGATTTTTCGGCTCTATATCAATGGAAAACCCAGGGGGTACAAGAGGTGAAAACTCATATATCGTATGAGCTAACTTATTATTATAATATGCTCCAGCGGTTAAGTTACACTCCACTCTAATAGATTGAACTTTGATTATGTTTATAGGGCGATCAGATACGTGTTGTTCACGAGATGTCAATTTCTTTTTGCTGAACCCCAACAGTTCGCTTATACTATCTTGAGGAATAAAATTCACTTTAAAATCACTCTTCAGCTCTGTGTGTAGAGTGTTGTTGTTAGATTTTATTGATAATTTCCGGTCACGTTCTTCTTGCTTCACTCCTATCCCACAAACTGTACTTTGTATGAAATTCTCGATGTCTGTCAGCTCGTAGGACCCCGTAGGTATAGTAACTACTTTTTCCTCACCCTTCACATCTTCATAATAGAATTTATTAAAACCTTCTTCAATGTTTGGGATGCTATTGTACGTATGCAAACCAACAAGTGCGATGGGATAATATGAATGAGGATCTAGTTCTATAGGAGGGTGAAAATCTACAGATAAGCGGGAGCTCTTACCCGTGATAGTGAACGTCTGAGACATGATTGATAAAAACTTTATCAACAATCTATTTATATACTAATAAAATGCAATGTTAGTCGACCACAGTTGAAGAGTTAGAGAGGAATTCCAAACATAACTGACCACAGTTATAAGTGTTATATTACATGAAATATCGCGTTGACGGCAGACTTTATCGAGTGGATTGATACCTAGATCTCCTCTTCTCATCCGTTCTTCTAATTTTGCACCTGGGATTGATAACCAGGAATATGAAGTTCAAACGGAAGCTTGTTTATAAGCGTATTGAAAACACCTTCTTCCTCGTACGCTTCCATACAGACTGATGAGAATTCAAGATTGCAGTGTTATTTGAAGAGGGGAAGAAGAAGAAAGACCAAAGATCTCAAAATAATATTTTTTATTAATTTTCTCAATACAAAAAATGTTAGTATAACCTCAAAATAGATTTTAAATATCTCAATCTTGACTCTTGATTCATCGTCCTAGTCGTATTGCATATTCCTACCCCTTCCACCTATATTGAAGGTCCTTTATGTATGTTCGATGCTGGTAAAAATTCTTTCTTCTCTGCTTATGGAACTCATGCATAACTTGTTCTCTACTCATCTTATCAATGAGGAAATCTAGTGTAGAATTAATTTTTTGGGTATATTCACAGGATTTGGGGTTATACGTTTCACAGAGGTCTGCTTTGTTGTTGTTGTAGATGATGAGGGTCTCTTCTTAGAAAGCTCCACAGATGTCATCCGTCGTTCTAACGCCTCCACTTTACTAGTAATGTCATTCAGACGCATGTTCACACTGTTAAATGTGTTATTGATCTCTTTCAATTCATTTCTGTTTTCCCTCACACTATCACTGATTGTTTGATACTCTGATTTTATATAGGCCTCCATTCCGTTATATCTATTCTGAATGTCCGTCAGATGTTTATCAATGTTGAGAATAACCTTCTCATTCGTTAATTTATGTTCATCCAGATCCTTGTTGATATCTTTGATCAAATTATCAACCCTAACATTGAGGCTGGTTTCCGTTCTCAGATTCAGTTTGTGTGTTAATTTATCAACATATACTTTATTTGCAACATCTCCATCATCATTCGGTGATTTTACGTTGCACAATCTACGATTTTCCATATCATAACTTCCATCGCCCGTTAGGAATAATCCTTGTCCGTGAACTTGTTTGAAATTATTATTAAATATATTTGTATCATATATCCACATGGAAGAGGAGGCTCTGCCAAACTTATCCATTGAAACCATCTTTATAACTGTGAAGAATTCGTCTTACACCTGGTTTTTGTTCAATTACACCAGCCTCCATCAATTCTTATATTATAGAGACTATCTCGTTGTGATGGTTATTGTTACCAGCGTACGAGGATGCAACAAGAAGTCTCAGTCTATCCACAATCTCGTTAACGTCATCCCAATAAACATATTCGATAGGTTTCTCGTTATATTCAAGCATATCATTTTTGATATATGCACTCCCAGTGTATTTTTTGGACCTTGGTCTTTTCATGGAATTAATCAAAGGTTTCAGTACATTTTTGTATTTTACAATGTTTCTTATTCGATCAGCTGGATCTTTATTACGTCTATGGGCACTAGTCATTTCCATCATTTGACTATAATTTTTCCCATCTTCTACAGTGTAAGTATCCGGTAGAACATCTCTGTAAAATATTAAATTATACAGTCCTGTGGTACCCTTGAACGGAGTACCCTTGATAATTATATTACTCTCACTATCAATTTCTATAGGTTGATTACCCATGAACCATTTGTCTAAAGTTGAATTATATTGCAAGCCCATTCTATCATCGTATTTCTTGACATCATCATCCAATAGGAATCCCTCCAAGTAATAACTTGCTAATGTGGGGTATTGTTGCAGAAACTCCTCTGTAGCCTCTGCATTATCTTTCTTATGTTTTCTGAATTCTTCACGAATCTGATCGATATTAGGTTCGGGGATAAACACATCCTCCTCAGTATCTTGGGGGTTATATACGAATTCTTCTCCTTCAGTTACAATATTTGGGATTGGTATGTTCTCCATTTGTGTTGCTGTAGAAACACTACTTTTAGGTTTAACCAACGAATTTTGTTTGATTATTCCAGCATTTTTCGCAATTTCCTCTAGGGGTTTAGATACATTCCTGAACATATTATCTAGAATCTCATCATTTTCAGCTTTACCCAATTTTACAGCCATATATTTTTTCCTCACAACGTTTGCTAACTCCCAAATTTTTCTCTTCAATTGTTGCTTTTCTTCTAACATGTTACTCACACCCACATCCATGCTGAACGGTTTGTCTATTCCAAATGAAAGTATATATGCATGTTAGATGTATATATAACTATCAAAACCTTTGCGATAACGTCCTTTGTTCATGTCACAGTCTTTGTTTATCATAAGGAATCCATATTTATCTTTCCAACATGCGCTACATATTTCTTTGAATTTCTCTAGCGACATGTCGGTACTTACATGATCGGTAAATATATGTTTCAAATTGAGTTCATCCTGTTTGAAAATAATCAAGCAATTGGCATTGTCGCGCAATCCATGTTCTGGACATTTGGCAAAAGACTGGCAAAGATAGAAACTATCAATTGAGTTGTGTCTCCCTCTTGAAAAATAAGCACGAATTTTCTCCTGTTTCTCAAACATCACGTCATCAAATATCATTATCGAATTAGGCCTCGCTTCTGTGGGGTCTATGACCTCATCACTTTCGGTACAAGGGAAATATCCAAGCCCCTCAATTTTCTTCAATGTCTCCTTTAGTAACTGGTATTTTGGTTGGTGTAAAGACTTTGAGTATATGTACACGTTCTCAAATTTCAGACCATTTGCATCTAACAATAGAGATAACATTACATTTGTTTTCCCACAATCACTCGGACCACAGATTATTGTTCGTAGAGTATTAGGCAGCAAAGAGCTGTGACGTTGTGATTGTTCTACATTCTCAATGCTTGACCCTAAATTCATAATATTCAACGAGTCTTTTTGCTTAACAATCTTCATCATGCCTGAAGGCGAATCGAAATCATAATGAAACATATGTTAATAAGCATTTGATTATATACTAGTTGATGATGTTATATTGTGTATGTTCGAGCACCCGGTTAAACACTTCTACACTCCTGTCAAAAGTAAGTATCAAACACGTGTCTGGATACTGAAGCACGTGTCTGAATGTTGAAGCACGTGTCTGGATACTGAAGCACGTGTCTGAATGTTGAAGCACGTGTCTGGATATTGAAGCACGTGTCTGAAACACGTGTCTGAATGTTGAAGCACGTGTCTGGATACTGAAGCACGTGTCTGAAACACGTGTCTGAATGTTGAAGCACGTGTCTGAATGTTGAAGCACGTGTTGAATCACGCGATAAAACATGTGCATGAATGCATTACAATCATTATAATTATTCACATCTACCCATCATCGTTCGTAAACTATGGTCGCCGGATTGAATCAGTTACTGTCATTGGCTTGGAGCAGTGACGTCATCATCGTTCGTGAACAATGGTCGCCGGATCTTCAATTCAATAAAACACCACTCACTCGTCAAAATCATTGTGTATTTTGATACAAATGAAGCTATAGCTTGATGTTCTCCCCACCCCAATTTGTATGCATCATATTGATTTTCCTCATATCAAAAATATGGAAACACACGCTATGAAAGATCCTCCATGACAGTTCACACGGTAGACACCAAGACACCTCGTTGAAGACCCACATGACAGACACCATGACACCTCTTCCAGTCTGCGACTCAGGTTAGCTCTATAACCTTTAGCTCTATGGTTGTGACTGGTTGTGCTCTGTAGCTCTATGGTTCCTATGACTACGATATGCCATGACACCACACTGAAGACCTGCGTGAGAGACACCTCGTTGACCACCTCATCGATGTAACACAAGTGACACCCTCCATAAAGCTATATTCAGAGGTTTTTCCTCATCTACATGTACGATATGGCATTTTTTCACGAAAATGTTGGAAATTCACATTCTACACATCAAGACCTTTCATTTGATACCCATGAAGCTATAGTTGCAACAAAATTTACAGTTTTTCCTGTTTATATGCCCGATATTAGATTTTTCCCCATGTAAATCATAAAATTCATCGAGTCGATGAAAATCTTGTTCAGCTCATCATGTAGATTCAAAATAAGCAATAAAATAACGACTTCCGGTGTAGACCCCTTCACTCTGATGCTTAAGCCGATGAAAAACACATGTGGCATGTGCCGTCACACTAGTTCATTCAAAGATGGCAGAGCCTCCACGGACACCTAGTTGAACCATGGTATGAGATTTGGAAGCTCTGAATGTCGACCGCCACACACTTCATCTTGAGCTATACTGTCCTCATCGATATTAACACCCGCAAACTAGAACGAGTCTGCGAAGTCGCACGAAACGTTGTAGCCGATGATCTCCGACCTTTCATTTATCGAAGTCGCTTGCGAGCCGCATGAGTCGGTCGAGTCGAACTGGTGGCGCCATCTCCACGTATCAGTCTATACCTTTTGAACCAAAGGTACAGAATGCTTCGTAGAGGTGCTTCGCACCTCCACGAAGCAATCTGTACCTTAGGTTCGTCATGACAGCTGTCACTTGGTGGTGACACCTCTACGAAGCAATCTGTACCTTAGGTCCACCGTGACAGCTGTCACGTGGTGGCGACACCTCCACGAAGCAATCTGTACCTTAGGTTCGTCATGACAGCTGTCATATGGTGGCGACACCTCTACAAAGCAATCTGTACCTTAGGTCCACCATGACAGCTGTCATGTGGTTGCGACATCTCTACGAAGCAATCTGTACCTTAGGTTCGCCATGACAGCTGTCACTTGGTGGCGACACCTCTGCGAAGCAATCTGTACCATAGGTCCACCATGACAGCTGTCACGTGGTGGCGACACCTCTACAACGCAATCATGACAGTTGGACCTTATGGTCGCCATGACAGTTGAACCTTATGGTCGCCATGACAGTTGGACCTTATGGTCGCCATGACAGTTGGATCTTATGGTCGCCATGACAGCTGTACCTTATGGTCGCCATGACAGTTGAATCTTATGGTCGCCATGACAGCTGTACCTTAGGGCCGCCATGACAGTTGGATCTTATGGTCGCCATGACAGCTGTACCTTAGGTCCGCCATGACAGCTGTCATGTGATAGTCACATGACCCCTGTACATGTGACACACTTTTTGTACACACCCTGTATACTCGATGGCAGCTGCCTCGTGATAGTCACGTGACCCTGTACATGTGACACACTTTTTGTACGCACCCTGTATACTCTTTACAAACAACATATCCTTATCTCACACCTTATCACACACATCCATTCCTTATCACCGACACCCCTATGGCCGCCATCTTGGTTCTTGATCGTAGAAGGGAAGGATCATCGGTCACTCCGCACCTTTCCGTATTCATCAATTTCAAAGTCTCATTATTTAGGGTACCATCTATTGGCAGTCTATAGAATTCTTGAAACACCCTCAATGCATCATCTGTTTCACTCAACCCGTTGGAATTTTCCGTCATATACCCATATTTCACTAGAAATTCGTTCGCCTGCACTCCGAGAACGAATAAAATGAATAATAATAACATGTTGCTCTATCGACAACCTTACACATAATGCCTCCCGACTGATTGAAACTCTTATATATATCTTATACTTGATCGCGGAATTTTTGAAACATGCTCGTTCGAGAAACAAATGCGGGGGGCAGTCCGAGCCTGGTAAATATTAACAAGTATTGCTTATCCAAGTCATATAAATATTCTAGCACGCATCGTAATACGTTAGCGTGGTGTTTCAAACAGATATGATTTATCCGTCCGTTCAACTTCGATTACTACTTGTTAATATATAATGATAAGGTTTATTAATATTATTTTATTCTTATTAAGATTGTAGTTTATTTTTCGTGAATATTCACAGACTGAAACCTCTCAACTATTTGCTCTCGTGGTTATATGTAGCTTTACATTGAAACTCTCCCTAACCTCACACTCAGGCCGGATACCCCGCTAATGTGAAATAGATATATTGTAACTATATGTAAATAGATTTAACCTAGCTCGTGGAATTTCGTCGACTGTTTCGTATGACTCACGGTCAACACGCTTTCACCTCGCTTGCGAGTCACGGATACCCCGCGGTTATATCTACAACATTAAAATCACTTGTTCTCAAGTCCTCCATAGCTGAGCGGTTAAGGAATCGGCTTTGGATTTCATGTCTCGGGTTCGACTCCCGTGTGTAGAAAAATATTTCATTTTAGTAGAAGTGTTCTACATTAAATTGTTTCAAGTCCTCCGCGGTTAACTTTAGAGCGGGTTCGAATCTCGGTGTGTAGAAAACCATCCAGTAGAATGTGAGTACACAGATGCCTAGTTCACAGACTTCAGGTTGTCTAGGCTATAGTTAGGGAAGAACCATAGATGACTAGTTTACAGACTTCAGATTGTTCAGAGCCATACACTACCTACCCCATCGACCACGCATGCGTGATGACCTTGAAGGGGCCGTTTCGGTAAAATGAAATGGGTATTTACATGTAAGCTGAGGCGACACCTAGCGATCAGAAGGTCACCTAGAGGCGACACCACACCCTAGCCACGAGGCCGATAATACAGGGGTCAGAGACCATATCCCGACCGCCTACCCGCGCATGCGCGAATGTCCCAAGCCGTCTGCTCAGATCGGAAGTGGCCGGAGGCTAAGCCTCTGGAAAGTCTGCCCCAAATGAGGGGTTACCTACTGAACTTCAGGGCCAGTTTAGCGGCGAAACCTTGATCTGCCGAGGATAGTGGGTGTTCTTTGCACATGACCTCCTCCCCTACTTTAGGTGCCCAATCTCGCCGTCTCAGATTATAGTGTCGACTCTGGATAGTGGAGGCTTCATTCAACTGTAATTTGACGGAGTTGACGGCGACTCTCAATTTTCCTAACTGTTCCTCATGTCTAGTTTCCATCATCATCGTCGCTACCTGGTCCCTGAACTTCCCGGAACAAAGTCTTCGGGTGGTCCACTTCTCGACCGTAGTTTAAATATGCGGGGGTAAATCCAGTTGAGTCATGTTGGGCCGTATTGTTGGTAAATATTAATTCCGGCAAATATGCGTCCCATGTTCGGTGATCGTCCTCACAATATTGCGCAATCATCCTTTTTACTACTCTATTAACTCTCCCTACTGGATTGGCCTGTGGGGTATAGGGAGGGGTGAGTTTGTGTTTGATTCCAAACTCTTCTAAAAATTTCCGAAATTGATTAGCGACAAACTGAGCCCCATTGTCCCTAACTAACACTCTGGGACATCCGAATCTCATAAGCACCCTATCTTTCAGCACCCTCATGACAGTTTCCGTGTTCGCTGTTCGAATTGCTTGGCATTCTGCCCATTTGGTCAGCCGATCCTGCAGCACGACTAAATAATTGTTGGATTTGTTTCATCGAGGTAGGGGTCCTACTAGATCCACACTCACAATTTCCCATGGTTTGGATATCTTGCTTTGCTGCATGAATCCCGGAAGTGCCTGTTGCGAAGCTTTGTATTTCAAGCAGTGCTCGCATTTTCACATAGCGGGATATCTCCCTGAACATACCAGGCCAATAGTATCTCTGAGCCACACTTGCGATTGTTTTATTAATCCCTAGGTGTCCTGCCATGTTCTCATCATGACATTCGTACAGAATCCGTGTTCGGCCATTCTTTGGAACACATAACTTCCATTGTTCGGGAGAGGCTCCTTCCGTGTAGTCATTGGCCTCGTGAAAGTGTCTGTATAGATTACCGTTTTGCACTCGATAATCCGGAAGTAATTCGGGTTTTTCGTTGACGGCTTGAACTTTCTTTTCCCACCAGGGATCCGGTATAACAGGCTCGATGGATATCTCTTCTTCTTCTTCGTGATCCGGCAATGGGTCTCGGGACAGAGTATCTGCTACTCTGTTCAATACGCCCTTCCGATACACAATCTCGAAGTCATATTGCTGCAGTTCTATGACCCATCTGGCCAGCCTCTGGGATGGGTTTTTCAAATCGCGTAGCCACTTTAAAGCCCTGTGGTTAGAGATAACGGTAAATTTTTAACCTTCTAAGTACATTTCCATCTTTCGAATTCCAAAGATAATGGCCAGACACTCTTTTTCCGTCACGGAATAGTTCTTTTCTGAGGAACTTAGCGTTCGGCTGGCAAAGGCTATTATTTGTTCCTGTGAACCTAATTTTTGAGCGAGGGCCACCCCAAGCGCGCTATCTGAGGCGTCTGTTTGCAACGTAAATGGTTTGGAGAAATCAGGACACGTTAGAACCGGAGCCTGCATAAGTTTTTCCTTGATTTTCTCGAAAGCTACCTGTTGCTCGGGAAGCCATTGAAACTTCATTTGTTTATTCAATAGTTTCGTTAAGGGCACCACCGTCTTTGAAAATTCAGGAATGAACCTGCGGTACCAAGACGCGACTCCCAAAAATCTCCTCAAGCTACGTACATTCGTTGGAGGATTCATTTTCACGATAGCTCCCACTTTCTCTATGTCTGTTTTTATCCCTTCTTTTCCCACTACATGCTCTAGATACCGTAGTTCCGGCCTACAAAAGTGACATTTTTCTGCGTTAATTTGCAGATTGGCCATCCTCAATCTTCTCAGCACTTCTTTTAAATATGCCAAATGTTCCTCAAAGGTTTTGCTAACCACAATAATATCGTCGATATGTGAGTACGCATTTGGCTCCATGTCCAGTCCTATTACCCTATCGAGTAGGCGTTGGAATGTGGCTGGTGCTGAATGTAATCCGAAAGGCATTACTGTAAATTGATATAGTCCTCGGCCGGGGACAGTGAAGGCAGTGACCGGTTTACTTTCGGGAGTAAGAGGAATCTGCCAATAGCCTTGTCTTTTTCTGACTGGGCGTTAACTTTCCTGAAGTCTATATAGAACCGATGCTTACTCTCTTTCTTTTTGACGAGCACTATTGGTGAACTCCATGGACTGTTCGATGGCTCAATTACACCCTCTTCCAACATTTTGTTTACCTCCTTGTCCACTATTTCCTGCATTACGGGATTCTGCGGTCTATACCGCTGTTTTATAGGGGTGGGATCCTTCAGCTTGATTTGGTGTTTAACCAGCGGCGTACATCCTTTCACGCCTATGAATTTCCCTAGCTCGTGTTTCAGAAATGCTGTCTCTCTTCCTGGCTAGCCTCCAATTTAGAGATACTACCTATCATTTCTGTTTGGGGCTCAACCGTGTTCCTGGGCATATCGGGCTCTCGCAGGTCAATGGTAATCTGCCATTTATATAATAAGACCATCCCTAAAATAATCTGGGACATCATTCCCGGTAAGACCAGAAAATGTCCTTCTTTGTCTTGGTTATCCACAGTACATTTGATATAAAACCCTCGGTTAATTGGTACTGTGGCCCCATTCGCTAAACACGCCCTTTGTTTGACCTCCGGTTGTGGAACATTCCATCTCGAACAATGCTCGGCCACCTCCTCATCAATATAGGACCTAACTGATCCCGTGTCCACTAGTGCTGAGAACACTTGCCCTCCCTATTGCAACCTTAAAATGTATCCTCGGGTCCACTGTGCCCTCGGTTGTGGAGGATACATCCTTTATTACAGGTATGTGTTCTATGACGTTCCAGCGGCTCCTGCTTGTCCGCTGGACGTCCGCTCGTTTCCCGGTTTCGTATTCCTGCATTGGCATTTGTGAGTCAGAATACCCTGTTTGCCACATCGCGAGCAGAATCGTTTAAAAGTGCCCCTACACTCAAAACGCCGGTGTCCATTTTCACCGCATCTCCAACATACTTCTTGCCGATCTATATTCCGTGGCAATGCTCTATTTGCTTGTATGTAGTTTACAGTCTCTTTTGGTTCTATACTACATTTTCTCCGATCATCCCCTAATTCCTTCTGCAAATTTCCATACTCTTCGCAGAGTTTGATTAGGTCCGACAGAGAAGAGAAATCCCTAGGCCTAACGTATCGTCGGATTTCTGGTCGCAGGTTTCTATAAATTGTGTTCAATTCCTCTTCTTTGCTTATAACTTGACTCGTTCTGCACAGAGTCTGCAAAGCAATTATAAATTCTTTTGTGTCTTCCTGAGGGCCTTGCACCCTTTTCACGATTAAAACTAAGATGTCCTGTCGATAGTTATTTGGAAGGAAATATAACTCAAAATCTGTTATAAAATCCGACCATGTTCGCCACTGTGTGTTATTGTTTCTATACCACAATGAGGCTTGGCCTTTCAATAATTCGGGCAATACTTGCATACAATCTTCTTCTTCAATTTCATATGCTACCCTGAGTTCGGAAAATCGTTCTAAGATTTCCAGGCTGTCCCGTTTCCCTTCGAAGTGTACGCCCCATTTACGGACCTGATCCATGAGTTTACCCCTGTCATTATTCTTCTCCATTTTGGATTTTCCCCCAGGTATTTCACTTCGTAAGAATTCGATTAACCGTTTTCTCAATTCGTCTACAGTACCTTTTGTTTCTAATCCTAACTTGGCAAGTTCCACTTCCAATTCGTCTTTTCGTTTGCTATATACCCACGATACTTTGCTACCGACCCCTGTAATATCCTCCTCTACTAATGACATTTTATTTGGCAATCAAAGAGAGCAATTTCTGTCTTGTTTCCGTTACTTCAAATCTCGGGCGCCATTTTGTAACCTTCCTCCGCTTGAATGGTTAATTACAAGTGGGGAAGTTGTCACTTAGTGTCCTCTTATGACAGTTACTGACCTGCTCGGGTTTCTTGAGGGTCCAGGTTCCCTTTTTATGTAGGTTTTAAAATTGCTGTTCCTCTTTTGTGTGGATTGCCAAATAAAACAGATATTTCTTGTTCAACTTATTTTATTAATTATGCCTATTTACATTTACACTAGCTATGTACAATCTATTTACAAAATGTTGCTCGGAACAGGCCGTTTAAAGTGTTCGTTTTCCGTGTATGAAATAACTCGCTAATTAAATGTTTTCCTATAGTCGGGAGTCTCCACCGTGTGCGTGAGATGGTAGACAAGTTTTTGTCTCTAGGTCTAGGAATGAATCGCGACAATCTAAATATTTAGTACACCTTTAACTTCGACGGAGCGTGGATCGTATGTTCGCGCTGACCTGTATTTCAGGCCTAATTTCTTACGGAGAGGGGCCTAACGGACCGGGTTGATTCGTCCGCTATCTTCGGCTATAATTAACTTGATAATTGCACACGTCGGTCTCGGAAAGTATCACAACGTAGCCCCTGAAATCAATTCGCAGAAGCTGGATCGTATTCGTCCAAGTTTTCGGGATTGATTTTTCCAACGGTTTCGGCTGTGAATTTATTTACAATTCTACAAATCGGTCTTGGGCAATATCCTAATTTAGCCACTAGAAAAACAATTCGCAGGTGCTGAATCGTATTCGTCCAAGCTACCAGGATTGATTTTTCTGGCGGTTTCGACTGTGACTTTATTCACAATTCTACAAATCGGTCTCGGGCAATATCCTAACTCAGTCTCTAGGAAAACAATTCGCAGGAGCTGGATCGTATTCGTCCAAGCTACCAGGATTGATTTTTCCAGCGATTTCGACTGCGACTTTATTCACAATTCTATAAATCGGTCTCTGGCAATATTCTAACTTAGTCTATAGAAAAACAATTCGCAGGAGCTGGATCGTATTCGTCCAAGCTACCAGGATTGTTTTGTAGACTCTTGAATTTATTAACAAAGTTCGAATTTAAAATCGAACTTATATACTGGAATGTTAATTCAATAACTTGAATTGATTTTACACGGCAATTAATACTCAGTTTATCTCTCGGATTTGCACAATGGCAACGGCTTCGGGTTGATTAAATTACGGCAGGTCAATCTCGGTGCTGGTCTGGCAAGTGAGTCCCTTTTCGCTATGAAATGGGCTGGCTTTTATACAGATCGCGGCGTGTGACGTAACGTGAACAGGTGAATGGCTGGCGAATTCTGTTCACCAGTTGTTATACATAGATGTGCACGAAGTTTGATCTCTTAACTTCGCCTATGTAATTCGACTGTACTGAGATATTCAACTTGATTTGTAAGTGATGAAGGATGCTTCATTACATCACTTTAGTAACATAGAGGGCATTCAGTTTTCCGAACAGAATATTTATCCTTTTGTTACATTTAATTTAACATTACTAAACTCTGAGGAAAAAGCTTTTGTTGTGAAAAATGATGCCAATAGTTGGTTTGAATGAAACTATAATATTCCAGTTTTGGATAGTATTATTTGTGAAAAAAAAAATGTTCCTCTTACTTTAGTAACATAGAAGGCATCCAATTTTTCAACTCAAACAATTATCTTTGGAATACAACTAAGTAGGTATCGGGTCACTTTGGCCCGCCTGATAGAGAGCCTTATCAGATGTAGGCAACCAGTGATACACTCGTGCATGCGCGGTATGCCCAGACAGGTATCGGTAAGTACTGACCCTGTATTACCGGCCTGGGTAGACGGTTAGGGTGTGGTCTCGCCTCTAACATCTAGGTGTTACTGGGTAGACGGTTAGGGTGTGGTCTCTGACCGCTAGGAGTCCTTCTGCTTTGGTTGTATGATGGAGACCGAGTAGTGGTAATCAGCTTGTATATACAAGATCGTTCAAGGTAGACAGCAAGCAATATGTGAGGTTAGGGAGAACTTCAATGTAAAGCAGCATCAAAATATTTTTTTCTACACACGGGAATCGAACCCGAGAAATGAAATCCAAAGCCAGCTCCTTAACCGCTCAGCTATGGAGGAATTGAGAACAAGCGATTTTAATGTTGTAGATATAACCGCAGGGTATCCGGTCTGAGTGATAAGTGCGAGTATATTGCAGTCTATATGATGCAGGTAATTTGTTTTTACATGACATCAGTCATGCAGGTATGTCACGTAGCCTACAGCGAGGTATGGCATGTGAGACTTCATAGCGCTAACCATAGGGGTTTTGAAAGAGTTATAATGGCGCTGTTTATGTATGCTGTCAGTCACGTGATTTTTGAAAGAGGCGGGTATTCATCGGAGGTATCATGGGAGGGCTGCTGCTCCTTCATCGGAGTGGGTGTATAGATGGAATGTTATACAGTGTGGAAATGATATCTTCTTCTTCTGCATTTCTCAAACGCGATGTTTATAAGGAAATTACTTTCAAAAACGTTTATTCAAGCTGTCTGTACCTTACTTGATTGCTATATTACAAAATGCGATTTCAATCATCTTAAACATATATGGAAATTATTTTTAGTATACAAAATGGAGTTGGGAGACTTCAATGGGGTATGGAATGTGAGGTTATACAGATTGTTTATGTATGACGTTAATCATGTGAATTTGAATGAATCTGGCGCGATCTCCAACGAGACAGGTGTGTATGTGAGGTTATACAGAGTGTACAGGTATAATGATGTCTATCACGCAGGTCTTCAGCGAGGTATCTACCTTGAAGGAGCCTTCAATGAAATGTGGGGTTGTTTGTACATGCCGTTAGTCGCAGGGTTTTGTCTGAGTTATAATGATATCGTACGCGGCGCATTGTCTGCCCCCACAAGTCTTCAATAAGGGGTCATAACATCTAACATGCGATAGTTTACAAAAAAAAATGCTGCTTCTCATAATAGCGATATTATGAAGCGTTTGCAGAAATAACTATTAAATCATCTAAGGACTTTTTGCTTGATTAGAACTAGCGAGTACAATATTTGTTATAATATTATAAGTATGCATCATTAGCTTACTTATGCGATAAGGTTGTGCTAAATCATGTCCAACAGCAATGTATTCAACTTGGAATTATCGTAATGATGCGCGCGATCCTTCAATGTTAAAGTAGTTTTATAAGTTATCCGAAAGTAATATGAATATATAAAATGTTTTTCCAAAATTAGTTCCGAAGTAAACATAATTCGCTATAATATTCATTCATGTATGTTTCATAAATTATCCGATATAAATCAAATAAGTTTATGCTAAATTTGTGTCAGGTTGAACAATATTCACTATCATATTTTGCGGTAGAGCTACAGCTGGTTCGAGAGATAAGAAAGATACGCCGATCACCTTCAAACGCGATGAGAATACTTTATTTTAAATCACACATGTAGTATGTATATATTCGAATCATATTGATTGTAAATCGCATAATATGACCCGAAATCTAGCTGCTGCTGGGTGTAGCCCAATACCTATACAGAATCTAGACGAAGCGGTGTTACGCATCACGATGATTATTCGAACTGTCTGTACAGCTCGATTGCTATATAACAAAATACATTTTTAATCATCTTAAACATATAGATGTGCTAATATAATTTTTTCAGTATACAAAAATATACTAATAAAACATTTTTCATCGACACACATTTCTTCATAGGATAGTTAGCTTTTTATAAAATTCAATCAATTTCAATGGGAAACATATATGCGAGGGAGTTTTATAGAGATCGAACTCATTTCCCCAACCACCCAAGAGGTAGAACTATGATGAGGAATAGATGTGGATAATGATAATAATCATATGAATATCTTCATGAGCGCTAATCTATATGACATTCAAACACATGCTTCATAAAAGTCTGAATATTGAGTAGAGCTATAGTATCTTCTTCATAAGCGATCATTATCAACATTCAGACACTTGTTTAGCACGTGATTCAACAGCCTGTCATCATCGTTCACGAGCTATGATGGGCTGATGAGGAATAAAATACCAATAATAATTATATAAATATTTCCATTAGCAATCTAGACATTTTCCTTCACGAGCACAACTTTTACAAACTTCATACGTTCGCGTAAAAGATTATAATGATAAACACATTTTTGTTCACGTGTTCACATAATCATATGAATATCTTCATAAGCGCTAATCTATATGACATTCAAACACAAATTCTTCATAAAAGTCTGAACATTGAGTAGAGCTATAGTATCATCATAAGCGATCATTATCAACATTCAGACACTTGTTTAGCACGTGATTCAACAGCCTGTCACCATCGTTCACGAACTATGATGGTTCGATGAGGACTCAAACATTGAACAGATGAATCTTTGAGGTTAAATATCTGCTGTAGAAATTACCCTACTTTTATTACCTTTTTTATTTGAGAATATCGATATTTCCCATGTAACGGCTTATTGCCCAAAGCTATTTTGTATGCAACATTGTTATCATTTGAGAGCCTACGGGGGCCTGTGTGTTGGTCGGGGCTAAATGAATATGTTTGACTATTATTACCTGTAGATTTATTTGAGATTCTTCAAGTTTGAGATTGATAACCCACATGGAGAAAGAAGCTTCAACGAATTGATATCAATGAATATTCGCTATTCTGAATGTGGCAACTTTATCGGCTTCAACACTCGAGATAAGAGAGAATATTTACCGCTGATGTAGGGAAAATCAATACGATGCATACAAATTGGGGTGGGTGAGAACATCAGACTATAGCTTGATGTGTATCGAAATACATAAGGATTTGACGAGTAAGTGGTGTTTTATTGAATTGAAGATCCGGCGACCATCGTTCACGAACGATGATGACGTCACTGCTTCAAGTCAATGACAGTAACTGATTCAATCCGGCGACCATAGTTCACGAACGATGATGACGTCACTGCTTCAAGCCAATGACAGTAACTGATTCAATCCGGCGACCATCGTTCACGAACGATGATGACGTCACTGCTTCAAGCCAATGACAGTAACTGATTCAATCCGGCGACTATCGTTCACGAACGATGATGACGTCACTGCTTCAAGCCAATGACAGTAACTGATTCAACCCGGCGACCATAGTTTACGAACGATGATGACGTCATCATCGTTCACGAACTATGATGGGCTAAAGAGGAATAAAATGTGAATAATCATAATGTTTGTAATACATTCATGCACATGTTTTATCGCATGATTCAACACATGCTTTAACATTCAGACACGTGTTTAAGTATTCAGACACGTGTTTCAGACACGTGTTTCAACATTCAGACACGTGTTTCAGCACTCAGACACGTGTTTCAGCATTCAGACACGTGTTTCAGACACGTGTTTCAACATTCGGACACGTGTTTCTGCATTCAGACACGTGTTTCAGACACATGTTTCAACATTCAGACACGTGTTTCAGCATTCAGACACGTGTTTCAGCATTCAGACACGTGTTTCAGACACGTGTTTCAACATTCAGACACGTGTTTCAACATTCAGACACGTGTTTCAGCATTCAGACACGTGTTTCAGCATTCAGACACGTGTTTCAGACACGTGTTTCAACATTGAGACACGTGTTTCAGCATTCAGACACGTGTTTCAACATTCAGACACGTGTTTCAACATTCAGACACGTGTTTCAGACTCGTGTTTCAACATTCAGACACGTGTTTCAGACACGTGTTTCAACATTCAGACACGTGTTTCAACATTCATGCCTATTTAACATGTATTTGATACCTGATTTTGACAGAAGCGTAGAAGTACCTAACCGCGTGATCAGACATACACAATATAACATCATCATCTAGTATATAAACAAATGCTTATTAACATATGTTCCAGTATGATTTCGATTCGCCTTCAGGCATGATGAAGATTGTTAAGCAAAAATACTCGTTGAGTATTATGAACTTAGGCTCAAGCAATGAGAATGTTGAACAACCACAACGTCACAGCTCTTTGCTGCCTAATACTCTACGAACAATAATCTGTGGTCCAAGTAATTGTGGGAAAACAAATGTGATGTTATCTCTATTGTTAGATGCTAACGGCCTGAAATTTGAAAACGTGTACATATATTCAAAGTCTTTACACCAACCAAAATACCAGTTACTGAAGGAGACATTGAAGAAAATTGAGGGGCTTGGATATTTTCCTTGTACCGAAAGTGATGAGGTCATAGACCCCACAGAAGCGAGACCTAATTCAATCATAATATTCGATGACGTGATGTTTGAGAAACAGCAGAAAATTCGTGCTTATTTTTCAAGAGGGAGACACAACTCAATTGATAGTTTCTATCTTTGTCAGTCTTTTGCTAAATGTCCAAAACATGGATTGCGCGACAATGCCAATTGCTTGATTATTTTCAAACAGGATGAACTCAATTTGAAACATATATTCACCGATCATGTGAGTACCGACATGTCACTCGAAAAATTCAAAGAGATATGTAGTGTATGTTGGAAAGATAAATATGGATTCCTTATGATAAACAAAGACTGTGATATGAACAAAGGACGTTATCGCAAAGGTTTTGATAGTTATATATACATCTAACATGTATATATACTTTCATTTGAAATAGACAATCCGCTCAGCATGGACGTGGGTGTGAGTAACATGCTTAAAGAAAAACAACAATTGAAGAAAAAAATTTTGGAGTTAGCAAACGTTGTGAGGAAAAAATATATGGCTGTGAAATTGGGTAGAGCTGAAAATGATGAGATTCTAGATAATATGTTCAGGAAAGTATCTAAACCTCTGGAGAAAATTGCGAGAAATGCTGAAATAATCAAACAAAATTCGTTGGTTAAACCTAAAAGTATTGTTTCTACAGCAACACAAATGGAGAACATACCAACCCCAAATATTGTAACTGAAGGTGAAGATTTCGTATATAACCCCCAAGATACTGAGGAGGATGTGTTTACACCCGAACCTACTATCGATCAGATTCGTGAAGAATTCAGAAAACATAAGAAAGATAATGCAGCGGCTACAGAGGAGTTTCTGCAACAATACCCCACATTAGCACGTTATTACTTGGAAGGATTCCTATTGGATGATGATGTTAAGAGATATGATGATAAAATGGGTTTGCAATATAATTCAACTTTAGACAAATGGTTCATGGGTAATCAACCTATAGAAATTGATAGTGAGAGTAATATAATTATCAAGGGTACTCCGTTCAAAGGTACCACAGGACTGTATAATTTGATATTTTACAGAGATGTTCTACCTGATACTTACACTGTGGAAGATGGGAAAAATTACAGTCAAATGATGGAAATGACTAGTGCCCATAGACGTAATAACGATCCAGCTGATCGAATAAGAAACATTGTAAAATACAAAAATGTACTGAAACCTTTGATTAATTCCATGAAAAGACCCAGAGCCAAAACATACACTGGAAGTGCATATATCAAAAATGATATGCTTGAATATAACGAGAAACCTATCGAATATGTTTATTGGGATGACGTTAACGAAATGGTGGATAGACTGAGGCTTCTTGTTGCATCCTCGCATGCCGGTAACCATAATGAGATAATCTCTATAATAGAAGAATTGATAGAGGCAGGGGTAATTGAACAAAACCCAGGTGTAAGACAAATTCATCACAGTTATAAAGATGGTTTCAATGGATAAGTTTGGCAGAGCCTCCTCTTCCATGTGGATATATGATACAAATGTATTTAATAATAATTTCAAACAAGTTCACGGACAAGGATTATTCCTAACGAGCGATGGGAGTTATGATATGGAAAATCGTAGATTGTGCAACGTAAAATCACCGAATGATGATGGAGATGTTGCAAATAAAGTGTATGTTGATAAATTAACACACAAACTGAATCTGAAAACGGAAACCAGTCTTAAAGATACCTTCAATGTTAGGGTTGATAATTTGATCAAAGATATCAACAAGGACCTGGATGAACATAACTTAACGAATGAGAAGGTTATTCTCAACATTGATAAACATCTGATGGATATTCAGAATAAATATAATGAAATGGGAATCTATATAAAATCAGAGTATGAAACAATCAGTGATAGTGTGAGGGAAAACAGAAATGAATTGAAAGAGATCAATAACACATTTAACAGTGTGAACATGCGTCTAAATGACATTACTAGTAGAGTGGAGGCGTTAGAACGACGGATGACATCTGTGGAACCTTCTAAGAAGAGACCCTCATCATCCACAACAACAAAGCAGGGCTCTGTGAAACGTATATCTCCAAATCCTGTGAATATACCCAAAAAATTAATTCTACACTAGATTTCCACATTGATAAGATGAGTAGAGAACAAGTTTTGCATGAGCTTCATGAGCACAGAAGAAAGAACTTTTACCAGCGTCGAACATACATAAAAGGACTTCAATATAGGTGGAAGGGGTAGGCATATGCAATACGACTAGGACGATGAATCAAGAGTCAAGATTGAGATATTTGAAACATATATTGTTAAGATTATACTCAAGTCTTTTGTATTGAGAAAATTAATAAAAAGATTATTTTGAGATCTTTGGTCTTCCTCCCACCCCTCGTTAAATAACGGTGCAATCTTGAATTCTCATCAGTCTGTATGGAAGCGTACGTAGGAGAAGGTGTTCCCAATACGCTTATAAACAATCTTCCGTTTGAACTTCAAATCAATACCAGGGGCAAAATTAGAAGAACGGTTGAGGAGATTCAGGGTATCAATTCATTCGATAAAGCTTGCCGTCTACACGATATTTCATGCAATATAACACTTATAATTGTAACCAGTTATATTTGGAATCCCTCTCTAACTCTTCAGTTGTGATCGATTAGCATTTATTAGTATATAAATAGATTGTTGATGAAGTTTTCATCAATCATGTCTCAGACGTTCACTATCACGGGTAAGAGCTCCCGCTTATCTGTAGATTTTCACCCACCTATAGAACTAGATCCTCATTCATATTATTCTATCGCACTTGTTGGTTTGCATACGTACAATAGCATCCCGAACATTGAAGAAGGTTTTAATAAATTTTATTATGAAGATGTGAAGGGTGAGGAAAAAGTAGTTACTATACCTACGGGGTCCTACGAGTTGACAGACATCGAGGATTTCATACAAAGTGCAGTTTGTGGGATAGGAGTGAAGCAAGAAGAACGTGACCGGAAATTATCAATAAAATCTAACAACAACACTCTACACACAGAGCTGAAGAGTGATTTTGAAGTGAATTTTATTCCTAAAAATAGTATTAGCGAACTGTTGGGATTCAGCAAAAAGAAATTGACATCTCGCGAACTACACGTATCTGATCGACCTATAAACATAATCAAAGTTCAAACTATACGCGTAGAGTGTAACTTAACCGCGGGAGCATATTATAACAATAAGATAGCTCATACGATATATGAGTTCTCACCTCTTGTACCACCTGGGTTTTCCATTGATATAGAGCCGAAGAATCTTATTTATCTACCGGTCATCAGCAAGACATCCTTCGATAACATCACGCTGAATATTTTAGATCAGAATTGGAAACCGGTAAATTTTCGTGGAGAAGAAATTATTATACGATTGGAATTGAAAAAGATCGCTAGGGATTATGACTCACAACAATAAATAAATAATCCAATACTCACCACCACTCATTATATGAAAGGAATTCAACTGAGAAGGTTGCAGTAGCCATCACTCGAGAACATGGGTTTGAATTTTAGCAATAAAAGACATCTCCATAGTGGTCATCAGTCATTATCTACAACGAGCTCGAGGGAGAAGGTTGCTCCTGCATCACTGTCATTGAAGAAGGAGAAGGTTGCTTCTGCATCACTATCATTGGAAAATATAAATTTTTTGAAGTCCCTTGGTTACAATGTCGGAAAAACTTCAAATATTCAACGAGCCAAACTTCATTGAAGACATCATCCGGGAAGAAACTCATACCTACTATCCACACACAACATCTTTTGGCAACAGCGATGAAATTGAGATATTAATCAATCAACAAGATGTGTTGGTAGATTTGGCATCGTCTGCTTTATTCATCGAGGCAGAATTCCAGCCAGAAGCAAGTGGTGATGGTGAATGTAAACTAACGAATAATTTCGGAGCGTTTCTCTTCGAATATATTAGTTATGAATTGAATGGAAAAGAGATAGACAAAGTACGTGATCCTGGTATTGTCAGCACCATCAGAGCTTATCTAACATATGCCAAACATGAATCTATACCTCTAGCTATTTCTGGATGGTCATTTGAGGATGCATTGAGTTCAGTCTACAATAATAAAATCAATTTATGGATACCGTTGAATTTTCTACTAGGCCTATTCATTGACTATAACAATGTCTTGAGTGGAAAACATAAGCTGCGCTTGATAAGGTCTCGAACCGATAACGATTGCTATACTAATAGCACAGGCACGAAAACGGCTAAAATAAATGTGAAGACGATAGCATTAAAAGTGCGACATGTGTTTCCAAGTGATCAGGTTAAATTTCAAATGTTGGAGAATTTGAGTGTTGAGAAGCCTATTTTGATTCCATTTCGCAGCTGGGATCTGCATGAAAATCCGTTGATGAAGGAGAGAACTCGTGACATTTGGGCTGTTAAAACTTCAATGAATTTGGAACGTCCCAGATATGTGATTTTAGCTTTCCAAACTGATCGAAAAAATAATCCTGTTAAGCACAGTGCATATTTCGATAATATAAACTTGCTAAATGTAAAATAAATACTTGAATTCAGAGTGTTATCCATATGAAGCAATGAAATTGAATTTCACCGACCAGCAATACGTGGAAGCATACCAGATGTACTATGATTTCCAGAAATCATTTTCAAATAGAATAATAAGCGAACCCATGTTAGATTATATAGCATTCAAGAATAGAGCAATTTTTGTGATTGACTGTTCAAAACAAAACGATGCTATAAAGTCATCAACAGTTGACGTCAAACTAGAGATGGAAAGTTTCCTGAATTTCCCCAAAAACACCAGGGCTTATTGCATCATCATTAACGATCGTATAATGGAGTATTCTCCAATTACATGATCAGTTCGGAGTTTAGTGTGAAGAACCATGAATCATAATGTTATTATTTTAATTCTAAATGTATTTTTCTAAATAAATGTTATTATTATTATTTTTGGTATTTTATTTCTCTCACTTTCCCGCAAGACATCACAATAATGAACGAGCCGTTTGGTAAAGTACAGTCCCTTGGATCAACCCATCAGGATTGTAATCTAAATTATAAATATTGCTTCAGAGTTAGAAACAAAAAAAATTCATGTTACTATCTGATTAATAAATATAAATATACTTTTGTTTTATTACCTGTTTGCATATAATGTTCCTCAAAAGTGATTCAGATTATTATGTTATCTTTTCAATTATTATAATATGTAGTACCTAGTGGTTATAAGACAGTTTGCGGTAAATATTCTCTCTTATCTCGAGTGTTGAAGCCGATAAAGTTGTCACATTCAGAATAGCGAATATTCATTGATATCAATTCGTTGAAGCTTCTTTCTTCATGTGGGTTATCAATCTCAAACTTGAAGAATCTCAAATAAATCTACAGGTAATAATAGTCAAACATATTCATTTAGCCCCGACCAACACACAGGCCCCCGTAGGCTCTCAAATGATAACAATGTTGCATACAAAATAGCTTTAGGCAATAAGCCGTTACATGGGAAATATCGATATTCTCAAATAAAAAAGGTAATAAAAGTGGGGTAATTTCTACAGCAGATATTTAACCTCAAAGATTCATCTGTTCAATGTTTGAGTCCTCATCGAACCATCATAGTTCGTGAACGATGGTGACAGGCTGTTGAATCACGTGCTAAACAAGTGTCTGAATGTTGATAATGATCGCTTATGATGATACTATAGCTCTACTCAATGTTCAGACTTTATGAAGCATGTGTTTGAATGTCATATAGATTAGCGCTTATGAAGATATTCATATGATTATGTAAACCCGTGAACAAAAATGTGTTTATCATTATAATCTTTTACGCGAACGTATGGAGTTTGTAAAAGTTGTGCTCATGAAGGAAAATGTACAGATTGCTAATGGAAATATTTATATAATTATTATTGGTATTTTATTCCTCATCAGCCCATCATAGTTCGTGAACGATGATGACAGGCTGTTGAATCACGTGCTAAACAAGTGTCTGAATGTTGATAATGATCGCTTATGAAGAAGATACTATAGCTCTACTCAATATTCAGACTTTTATGAAGCATGTGTTTGAATGTCATACAGATTAGCGCTTATGAAGATATTCATATGATTATTATCATTATCCACATCTATTCCTCATCATAGTTCTACCTCTTGGGTGGTTGGGGAAATGAGTTCGATCTCTATAAAACTCCCTCGCATATATGTTTCCCATTGAAATTGATTGAATTTTATAAAAAGCTAACTATCCTATGAAGAAATGTGTGTCGATGAAAAATGTTTTATTAGTATATTTTTGTATACTGAAAAAATTATATTAGCACATCTATATGTTTAAGATGATTAAAAATGTATTTTGTTATATAGCAATCGAGCTGTACAGACAGTTCGAATAATCATCGTGATGCGTAACACCGCTTCGTCTAGATTCTGTATAGGTATTGGGCTACACCCAGCAGCAGCTAGATTTCGGGTCATATTATGCGATTTACAATCAATATGATTCGAATATATACATACTACATGTGTGATTTAAAATAAAGTATTCTCATCGCGTTTGAAGGTGATCGGCGTATCTTTCTTATCTCTCGAACCAGCTGTAGCTCTACCGCAAAATATGATAGTGAATATTGTTCAACCTGACACAAATTTAGCATAAACTTATTTGATTTATATCGGATAATTTATGAAACATACATGAATGAATATTATAGCGAATTATGTTTACTTCGGAACTAATTTTGGAAAAACATTTTATATATTCATATTACTTTCGGATAACTTATAAAACTACTTTAACATTGAACGATCGCGCGCATCATTACGATAATTCCAAGTTGAATACATTGCTGTTGGACATGATTTAGCATAACCTTATCGCATAAGTAAGCTAATGATGCATACTTATAATATTATAACGAATATTGTACTCGCTAGTACTAATCAAGCAAAAAGTCCTTAGATGATTCAATAGTTATTTCTGCAAACGCTTCATAATATCGCTATTATGAGGAGCAGCATTTTTTTGTAAACTATCGCATGTTAGATGTTATGACCCCTTATTGAAGACTTGTGGGGGCAGACAATGCGCCGCGTACCGGCAATAACACCGCGTTACCGGCAATAACACAGGAAATATTATGTTTAATCTCACTTTGCATAGACCAAAATTATTTCACAATTAACGATAAATATTACAAACAGAACACCGGACTCCCCATGGGTTCGCCATTATCTCCGTTGCTAGCAGAAATATTTATGAATTACTTGGAAACTAAGATTTTAAATTCCAATTTTCAGCACATGTTTGTATATTGGTATCGCTATGTTGACGACGTAATCGCTTGCTATACAGGCAGTAACCGTCAAATAAATTCTTTTCTCACCTATATCAACAACTTACACCCAAATATAGAATTCACATTAGAGATGGAAAACAACAAGTCCTTAAACTTTTTAGATCTGACAATTTCACACACAAATAATTACTTTTCTTTCGCTATTTATCACAAGCCCACCCACACAGATACCACAATACACAACACTTCTTTACATCCACAATCACATAAGCTAGCAGCATATAATTGTATGATACATAGATTAATTAATGTCCCATTAAGTAAAGATAATTTCCATTTAGAATTAAACAGAATCGTAGATATTGCCAAAAATAACGGTTATAATGTCAAGATAATTAATAAAATACTCCAAAATAAACTCAATAAAAAAGCCTTAAGCATAATTTATCCGCAAATTAATAATAATACAAAATCAAATTTTACATGTCTAACATATTTAGGTAAACATTCACTAAAAATATCTCAATTCCTTAAAAAACAGAATAAAAACGTCGCCTTTAAAACAACAAATAACCTATGCTCGTATATTAATAACTCGAAATCTAAAAAAGATAACTTAAAGAAATCTGGAGTTTACAGACTGAGATGTGATGACTGTAGTGCTTTGTACATAGGACAAACTGGACGCAGTTTCAGCGTAAGGTTCAATGAACATTTGAGAAGTTACAGGCTCAAAAAAGAAGACTCTAATTAAGCAAATCACCTGTTAGAACATAACCACAATTTCACCCTTAATCCTGATATTCTACATATTCAGGAAAAAGGACATAAACTTAATATATTAGAATCCATAGAAATTTTGAAACACGCAAAAAACAATAATAATGTAATATTAAATGATCAAATCGACACATATAATTCACCGCTTGTTAACAATTTTGTAAACACACTCCCACCATTATCCACCCCCATCCCTCAATTTGCACCACATTCTGATCCCTGATATTTAAGGACATACTTTTAGATTTAGCTTTAGTTGATAACTCCTCGCTTTGATAATGCCACAGTGTGGTGAAACAATTTGTCAGCATTTTTAAATTAAATGTTAAAAGTTTTTGTGTAAAATTTGAGTTTTATTCTCCAACTTCTGAAAGATATCATTATAACTCAGACAAAACCCTGCGACTAACGGCATGTACAAACAACCCCACATTTCATTGAAGGCTCCTGCAAGGTAGATACCTCGCTGAAGACCTGCGTGATAGACATCATTATACCTGTACACTCTGTATAACCTCACATACACACCTGTCTCGTTGGAGATCGCGCCAGCTTCATTCAAATTCACATGACTAACGTCATACATAAACAATCTGTATAACCTCACATTCCATACCCCATTGAAGTCTCCCAACTCCATTTTGTATACTAAAAATAATTTCCATATATGTTTAAGATGATTGAAATCGCATTTTGTAATATAGCAATCAAGTAAGGTACAGACAGCTTGAATAAACGTTTTTGAAAGTAATTTCCTTATAAACATCGCGTTTGAGAAATGCAGAAGAAGAAGATATCATTTCCACACTGTATAACATTCCATCTATACACCCACTCCGATGAAGGAGCAGCAGCCCTCCCATGATACCTCCGATGAATACCCGCCTCTTTCAAAAATCACGTGACTGACAGCATACATAAACAGCGCCATTATAACTCTTTCAAAACCCCTATGGTTAGCGCTATGAAGTCTCACATGCCATACCTCGCTGTAGGCTACGTGACATACCTGCATGACTGATGTCATGTAAAAACAAATTACCTGCATCATATGGACTGCAATATACTCGCACTTATCACTCAGACCGGATACCCTGCGGTTATATCTACAACATTAAAATCGCTTGTTCTCAATTCCTCCATAGCTGAGCGGTTAAGGAGCTGGCTTTGGATTTCATTTCTCGAGTTCGATTCCCGTGTGTAGAAAAAAATATTTTGATGCTGCTTTACATTGAAGTTCTCCCTAACCTCACATATTGCTTGCTGTCTACCTTGAACGATCTTGTATATACAGGCTGATTACCACTACTCGGTCTCCATCATACAACCATAGCAGAAGGACCCCTAGCGGTCAGAGACCACACTCTAACCGTCTACCCAGTAACACCTAGATGTTAGAGGCGAGACCACACCCTAACCGTCTACCCAGGCCGGTAATACAGGGTCAGTACTTACCGATACCTGTCTGGGCATACCGCGCATGCACGAGTGTATCACTGGTTGCCTACATCTGATAAGGCTCTCTATCAGGCGGGCCAAAGTGACCCGATACCTACTCAACTAACTTAATGCTACTGAAATATAAGGAAAGTACGTTTTTGTAAAAAAAAACGATAAGGATATCCGGCGTCTATGGCAGTCTTTCAATGATTCGTAATAAAACATAACCACAGTCAAGTAGGCTTAGGCTTGTGATGTCAAAATCGTCTCTGCTATACGTCACGTCGACAGCTATTTCTTAAACGTACTTCTTTAGTTCACAATAATTAAATCATGGCAGTAAACAATCAAGAAACTGATTTTAAGCCCTATGGTGTTTGTAAATCTTGCTCTGAAATAGGATACAATAATATGTCTCATAAAAATTTAAAGTATTTGCAATGTTTAATGGAAAAAACTGAATTAAATCCCCATCAAGAAAACCTTTTCTCAGCTATCCAGAAGATTTTGGAGGAAGATATTCATCCTTTTTAAGTAAAACCAGAATTAGGCAGAACAAAATTGCTTCCAAATATCACATCCATTATATTAAACATAGACATCTGATAGAAGTGGAAAAGGAAGATAACTATTATCCTTGTTATTATCTATTACGAAGAGAAGAGTTCCAATCCGAATTCCATAAATATTTAGCCTTAATGAAAGAAATATTTGGTAAATAAATACTTTTATTTATTCAGTATTATAAAATGAATAAAAACATTAAATACCAAAATTTGACCCTGCATACTGATTTTCGGATCATATGATAGCTGTCAAGAAAAAAATTTCACTTATTAATTTTGTTCGCCTAGCTTGGCAGGAAGAGAAAAATTTCCGAAGAATTTGAAGGTTGTCATTGGTAACTGTTGAAATGAAAGTGTGTGATTGGCTTAGAATGACAGGTGTGAAATTTTCTATTATATTCCTAATCTGCATATTACACCTAAATGTGTTGATAGAAATATATCATATTTGATTGTACCAAATGAAAATCGTCACGCTATTTTAATATTCAGAAATCTGTCTATGTGTTTCAGCAATTAAGCAGTATTCGGTAGATCAACGGAACATTGGACTTGTTGTTTGAATTTATATTTAGATTTTCAAATATTCATGTGATTTTCGGAAATATTCATTTGGTGCTGTTGTGCTCTCGTTATCTTATCAAGTATTGGTATATTAGTATGTACTATTTGGAACACTGAGACAGTTGAAGACTGTATTTTATTCTCAATTCGCAGGTTGCTCCTGCGAGTTTGGAAAATATTATAATGAAACACTCGAAGGTGAGAGACGTTGCAGTTGTTGGCAAATACCATGAGAGATTTGGAGAAGTGGCTGTTGCTTTCATCATTAAAGAAAACAATGTTGATTTAGATGAGAAGGAAATAATCGATTTTGTTGAAGGTAATTAAAGTTAGACCAGATTATTTGATGGGGGAATAATTGAAGGGCTTGGTGCAAAAACCGGTCAGATCCATTTTTTTTAATTTTACAGTATAAACAAAAAACGGTTTTCTATTATAAGACTTTTTTTCAGGTTTGATTTTTATTTTATCAAGGGAAACGTTACTAGAAAACATTATTCCTATAAAAGTAGATACAAAATTTATATTTTTTTGTTAAACAGCATTTTTTCAACATGGAGCTGTCTATTTTTTGACACAAAATATGATAAGAAGACACATTGTAGTACAAAAAAACTGATTTATTTCATAAGTAACTCAAATAAAAGTACAAACGTAGGTTTAAAACATCTCAGCTTCCGCGTCTTCATCATCGCTATCGGAGTTCTCCTGCGGTATTTCTGGACCAACAGCATTAAATACAATATCGTAATATCACTGATCGTTTTTGGGTACATACTTTTCAGCCAGGGACTGAACATTCTCAAATTTCTTTTGATTGATAGATAGAGGATAGCTGTTATAAAGTTTTTCTGAAGGAAATGAGTAAGTATAATGCGGATGTTTTTTTGAAAACAAAATCAGAAAACAATGTTGTACCTGCTGTTATACTGCATTTTACTACATTAGTTTTTTCATACTTGAAAACACGATATTTTGAAATAGAAAACTTCTCTTTTTTGGAGTTTGTAACAGATTTTTTCAGAAAACTTTTAAAATGTTCAGAAAAGTTTAGAATAATGTCCTGGGTGACTTCTACTACAGTGAATTTCCTAGATGTGTTCTTCACCAAATTTCTCCAACCTTTCGGTATATAAACTCCTTCTTTTTTACGCTTTTTTTTTGCGATCAGGCCGAATGATCAACCAAAACCAAGGCAAAAAACTATGCCCTGGTTCCGGAAACTGATGCACGATTACCTTAATATTCCTCGCTGTAGTATTGCTAAATGTGTGTAAAAAATGAACCAGCACAGAGTTTCTATTTTGTGTAAAAGAAGTTATCCGGAAATAGATATAGCTCACGAACAGTCGTTGGAAGAAAATTTTCTATATAATGTTACAAAAAACTGACGACTTCGTTGCATCCCTTTTTAGTTGTTATCTCATCGTACATACGAAATTTGCTCTCACCTCTTTCGGCTGAATGAACGCAGAATTTATAAGCTTATAAAAAACATCTCCGGATAGAATGTGTGGTAAGGGCATGTTTTGCTGATAGTCAAAGCAGAGTTCCTCAACCGATTCTTCATCTTTAGCAAGGGCAGATTTTTCTTCAAGAGAAGCGTTAAACGACTCTGATTTTGCCAAATGGAGGGATTTTTCTTGCTGTAACTTGGCCTTTGTTTCTAGGTCTCCTTTGGCGACAATGGTGTTTCCTAACTTATCTCATTTTTGGCAGGTGTACGATCTGGACTGTCCGAAACTTATGTTGTGATTTACAGCAAGAAACAGACTGCTCCGGAGCTGGCCGGTTCTTGACCTAAAATAATATTGGTACAGCTCCATCGACCGTTATGATTCTCATTACAATTCATGGAGCTGTTCGCTTTTCATTGGAAACGATGCAGCATGCCAAGTACACTAAAATTCGTCTATAATGTAATTTTGGGTAAAAAGTGGAGCTTACCGGTTTTTGCACCATGCCCTTCAATTGCTAAAATATAATTACATAAATTCATAATTTGGCAACTAAATCTTCAGAAGATCTAAAACAGATAAATAAAATTCCGAATGTTCTCAATAAATTACTAGGGGAAATTGAGTCCACCAATCTTTCCAGTAAGTTTCGTATCTACTGAAGATGGAAACTCAGTCGTCAAAATACATTATTCAGGTTGTTGGATATAATTATTGTGAATTAAGGGTTTATTTAGTTTCATATTGGTGTTCTTATCACAGCCTAGGGATGAGCAATTATCAATCGATTCAAAGGTGTCGATGTATCGGAAAAAAAGAATCGATTCAATACGTCGATTTTTCTTCACTCTTTTATTGAATGTTATGCGTTTTTTTGCAGGACAAGTATCTGTGAATAACCAGCTACATGGGGGAGTCAGATTTGTGGATGAGATTCCTAAGAACGCTGGTGGGAAAGTTCTGAGACGGCATTTAAGAGAAGTATTGCGTAAAGAATAGGACCCTTAATGACTGGATACTTGTATCGAGGAATTCTCAATTTCTTCGATGTAATCGAATATAGCATGTCATATTTAGAAGGAAATAAAAATAACTATTATTGAAAAAACATTTGTTACTACCATCAGCGATGCGGCGCTTCTTTCGAAAGCAACGTATTTCAGAAAAATGCTGTTTCTGATCACCCACATGTCTTCGGATTGAAAAAGAAGTAATGGAAATTCGGTCGGTGGGCGAATGTTCGTTGCCGATTAATATCCAAATTTCCTTCACTATTGATCCTGGCTAAGAAACTCAGATAACACTATATCAACAATATTGAGTAAAATTGAACAGAAGGTTGTTGTTCCTTCAAATCTATAACAGCTTAAATTTCGCCAACTGCACTTGATTTTTGTAAGCTCCAATATCATCAGATTTAGATGAAATGGTGAACAGTGGAATATTTTCTCAGAAGATGCTACAAATTAATAACAACTATTATTAAATGTATTACCGTCAAAGAATCCAGTTGAAAAATGCCTCTGAAATATGTAGATATTTTCCAAAATATTTATACTCCGTATATAAAGGATTAAAAGGTAATCCCGATATGCCTCAAAACTAAATGTCTATTTTAATGGACACAATATTTTGACAGATTATTTAGTATTCTTCGTGAAACTAGCTTCAAAAAGTTCCTTGAAAAATATAACCTATTGAAGAAAAAAGTTTGACACTTGGACAGATTAATCCGCTATTAATGCGATGTTAGATTAACCAGGTACATAACCCAATCACCTGAAAATGGGAGCGTGAAAATAATTTTCAGTATCATATATTTCAACTCTTCAACCATATGTTCAAGTCAATTGAAAATTTTCTGAGATATTATTGTCGTTCAGGTCTTATAGAACCCCCCCCCGAGAAGATTTAATCATTCATTGAACTCCAAGAAGAAGTTTCATGTTAGTTTAACGAAATTCAAATTGTAAATGAATTAAGAAGAGTACAAGGTAGTCCTAATTTTAAGCACGGACATTCACCAGTATAATTTTTTTTACAACCACAAGAGACTATTTTGATCAACTCATCGGGACGTGTATTTTTACTGTTTGTATAGGGGTAAGTTCATTCGGACTATTTCTCCATTCCGTTGAATCAATTGTTTCATTACCGATCCAAACCTGAAATTGGTAATACACCCTAAAAATATGTTGCATTGCAGCATTATCGTATTTTCATATGGTTACCTTGTTGAAATCTTATGTTGAGTAATTAACATCGGACAATTGGAATTTGCTAATAAATGTGTTAAACAAAATTCTTCCAATTTTTCATGATAGTGAACATTTACATTACGCCAAGGCATTACAAAGTAACCAAGAAATAAACGAGGATGCTGCAAAGAAACAAATTTTCAGGGTATACTACCAAGTCCAGGTTTTGGATCGGTAATGGAACCATTGATTCAACGAAATGGGGTTGGAGAAATAATCCGATTGAACTTACTCCTATACAAACAGTAAAAATGCACGTCCCGATGAATCTTCTGTGGATGTAAAAAAAATTCTACTGGTAAATGTTCGTGCAAAAAATTTAGATTACCTTATAGCTCATATGTAAGCATTGTGAAGGTAAAGAATGTTCTAATTGCCCCGAACCAGAAATCAGTATATTAGATGAAGATGATTTTGACAAATGTTAGAATGAAAATGAACACGATGATGTAGATGATGACGATATCGATGCTGTTATCAATGACAACTGCGACAATCAAATTTTATCCAACTCAGATGACGAAGCGGATCACCATGATCCGTATATCAATAATGATCATATTACATCATTAGCAATATATGCTAACGTGTGAATAATTAAACATATTAGATAATTTTTCAATAAATGTGAAACGTAAAAAACAAACAAAAAATATAAATGTGAAAAAAGACAAAATTATTTATTAATCTTTAGTTTTTTTGTTTAAATATTGAAATTTGTTATATAACACCCTATAATGACATCATGTCACGATCACATATACACGTCCACACGTCCACATACACTCACACATTCACACAAAACGATTATAAGCATACAGGTGCATTTTAAAATATTTAGAAAAGTATAGTTTCGGGCGGAATTTATTCTACCGACCCTCGCTTATTGCCGCTAAATGAAATTCCGCGCTAGTTTTTATTGATGAAATTCGTTATAACTTGGAGTTGTGAATGAATCTTCGTACACTGTTCCAAACCTAAATAGCCGATGTATTCCTCTGTAGTTTGTTCCAAGATTTTTGTCGATAGGCTCAAAATTGGAACCTGTAGAGGCACAAACAAATTTATTAGGATTGCTCCATTTATACTCAACCCAAATCGATCTGCTTTGACTTAAAATACTTGGTATGAAGACCTCCAATGAAACATAAAATTTGGATTTCATGGAAAATTTCTAACCTTGAAAAATTTTAATTTTACGGTGGTACAAAATTTTTAAAATGGCGCCAAAGCTATGTCTTTGAACCAAAATGCTTGAATTTTGGAAATTAGGTCCAAATTAATAAAATCTTCCGAATTAATTTGGTTTTAGATCGACATTGTAGGTATTTCGTCTGAAATATGTAAAATACGGATTTTTCAAAATGGCCGATTTTGGCGGCAAAAATGAGGTAGGTCAAAATACCAGAAACCGAAAAAAGAGAAATAAAAAGACTCTTTCCACCGAAACAGAATATGAAAGATGCAAAAACTCTTTGACATATACTCCATTTTTCAATGTGTAATTGTAAAGATGTAATTGTACGAGGCGGTTCTTTGGAAGGGATCAAGCTTCTAGGTTGGTTGAATTATACACCTAGTGGTAGCAACTTGAAAGAACCTCAATAAGGTTTCTGATACTCGAGCAGGTTCCAACAAACCATTATCAATTCATATAACACGTAATAACCTCTAGAGGCACAAACAAATTTATTAGGATTGCTCCATTTATAGTCAACCCAAATCGATCTGCTTGAACTGAAAATACTATTAGAATTGATAGATTATAATAATCAGATAACACAGGAGATGTTCACAATATAGTCGTTTAATCATGAGTAAAACATCATCGAACAATATATATTAGTTACTAACAACAACATTTCTGTGACAACGTTTATGTAGTAGTAGATTCGAATAACAAAAGATACATGACTTTGAAAGAGTAACATAATCGAACACCTCCCCTCGAATGAATAAGTCATGTAATAAATCAAATTATGTAACTAGTTGAACACCAAGAAGACCCATGCACTTATAATGTTTATCTTTTGATAAACCCTTGGTAAGTATATCTGCTGGCATTTCGGTTGATGGAATATATTCAATAGTTACAAATTGATCCTTCACCGCTTTTCTGATAAAATGGTGTCTCAGTGCAATGGGCTTAGTTCGGCTATTCGTAATTGGTTCGTTAGCCAAAAATTGAGCCCCTTGATTATCATTTCCAATTACAATAGTATCTGAATTAAATTCACCCAGTTCATCAAGAAATTTTTGTAGATATAAAGCTTCTTTCGCTGCTTCTGTTAATCCCATATAGAATAGAATAGAATAGAATAGAATAGAATAGAATAGAATAGGTCTTTATTCGATTAGGCCATTACAGCGTAGAATAAGTCAATATTTTACATAATAAGTTAATCAAATAATTAATACAATCATATAGAAAAAGAACAGATCACATATAAAAAACACAGTACTCAGACTCAGTAATACATTAAAATATTTAAGTCAATAGTTTACATAATAAGTTAATCAAATAATTAATACAATCATATAAAAAAAAGAACAGATCACATATAAAAAACACAGTACTCAGACTCAGTAATACATTAAAATGTTTAATTCAATATGAACATTATTATAGAATGAATAAATCTAAGAGTAATCACAGTTAAGAATATTAAGTGGAGATAATCAGCTCAAACTACGTTCAAAATATTCATTCAGATTATAAAATGATTTTTCTAGTAAGTGAGTTTTTATTTTTTTCTTAAATGCATGTTTTGGAGTTATAAGTTTGAATTCATCAGGAAGATGATTGAAAATTTTGATTAATGAGTAAACTACATTTTTTTGTACCAGCGTAAGGTGAGTACTCATTGGTACATAATTATCTCTTTTTCGAGTTTCATAGTAATAATTTTTTTTATATTTTATAAATTCTTCCGGATGTTCATTTACAAAGCACGATGCTTCTAATATATATATACCAGTAAGGGTGGGTATTTTATTATCCTTGAATGCATCTCTACAAGATTGTCGGTTTGATAAACCTTAAATTGCTCTAACAGCCCTTTTCTGTAACTTGAAGATTCAAATTCAGACTCCACTATAGAAAGTGCATTGGTTTTCTGTTTCTTTGCTTCCCAAACAATAGCTGCACTACTCATACAAAATGCATAACCTGTATATGATTTTCGGTCAATTGGACATCCAGCCCAGTCTGCGTCTACATAACCTTTCAATGGTTCTTCATTAGCTTCATAAATTATTCCATAATTTTCTGTGCCTTTTGGATATCTTAAAACACGTTTTGCTGCTTTCCAATTTTGCTCGTTATGGTTAGAATTGAATTGACCTAGACAACTCACAGAATAGGCAATATCAGGCCTGGTAGCGACGGCTAAATAATTGAGAGCTCCAATTAATTCTCTGTAGGGTCATTTTGTGTCTTCGATTTCTTGAGCACCATTCAATTATTTGTTTCCAGGTTCCATTGGGGTAGCTATTGGTTTTGAATCGTTCATTCCAAACCGTTTCAGTATTTCACGAATGTAGGCTGTTTGTGTCATTGTGATAGTTTTTTCAGCAACTTTTACTTCGATACCTAAAATATAATTTATCTGACCCAAATCTTCGAGTTGAAAATCTTTCCCTAGCCCTTTTCGGATAAATTTCAAATCTTCAATATTTTCATAAACAGCAGCTATATCATCAACATAAACTAAAATGAAAATATTTCCATCATCCATTTTTCGTAAATAAACACTAGGATCAGAATTTAATGAGGTAAATTCCAGAGCTGCTAGTTTTTCATGTAATTTCTTGTACCATTGTTGACCTGCTTGTTTCAATCCGTAGATAGATTTGACCAATTTTCACACTGTATCATTTGTCTCCAAATCTAGAATCATCTTCTCACCTTTCTCAATTATTGGGTCTCCTGGATGCTTCCGGCGAATTATTTCCTCTAAAAATTCCTCTAATTTATCTGGCTTCTCCAGATAACACTCCTTCCATAATTCCATCAAATAAGCTGTTGTTATATCGAACTGATGAATTTTCATATTTTTATTTACAGCCAGGGCTAATAAAATTCGGACAGAGCTCATACGAGCAACTGGGGCAAATGTGTCATGATAATCTAAACCATATCGCTGAGAAAAACCCCTGGCAACGAAACGAGCTTTTCGTCTTTCAACCTCTCCTTTTGCATTTGATTTATTACGCAAAATCATCTTACTTCCAATGATATTTCTGTCGCTAGGTCTTGGTACAATGATCCAGGTATCATGCCTAAGAAGACTCTCAATTTCAGTTAAAATTGCATCCATGCATTCTCCGTGTTCGGGACTGATTAATGCCTGACTTAAACTAATCTCACAATTACCTGCGTAATCTATACTCAAGTTAACCTCACTATTTCCATCAGAACTTCCACTTGCCAATTGTGTGTTGAATTCTGTAAAGTCTATTGGTTCTCGAGTTACTGAGGTGGAATATTTTTTTCTCGGTCTTCCTCTTTTCCCTGTTCGAATTATCTTAGGTCGACCTGATGCTCTTGTTATTGATTCCTGCTCATCTGACTCCTGTTTTTCTGGATCTATTGATTCCTGCTCATCTGACTCCTGCTTTTCTGGATCTTCATGGATAATTTCGTCTACATTTGGAAATTGAAAATCTGCATACGTTGTGTCCTCGTTTACACTTTCTATGTTTTTATTATTAATATCTGTATCTTCAATTTTTGGTAAGTTACAATCGTCAAATTCGTCAAGAAATTTCAAATCTCTCGAGGCTATCACCTTTTGTTCTGTAGTAACCCATACCCGATATCCTTTCGTGGCTTGGTCATATCCCAAGAAACTAAATTTAATTCCTCTGGGATCAAATTTTTCTTTAGTTGGTTCTTTATTTAACATTCATCCTATTTCTCCGAATGATCTCATGTGCTCAACATGTGGTGTTTTATTGTGCCAGAGTTTAAATGGTGTACAATTATTGATAGAAGAACTGATACAAATATTCCAAGTGTAATTAGCTGTTGCCACTGCCTCTGCCCAAAATGATTTTCCAAGCCCAGACTCAAGAATCATACATCTTGCCATTTCTACCAGAGTCCGATTTTTCCTCTCGGCAACACCATTCTGTTGTGGCGTATGTGATGCAGCAAATCTTCGTCTTATACCCTCATTATCTAAAAATTCATTGAATTCTCCACTGCAAAACTCCCCACCATTGTCTGATTGTAGATTTTTTATTTTCTTACCAGTGTGTTTTTCAGCATAAACTTTATATTTTTTGAAGCATTCTAAAACATCACTCTTGTTCCTTATGAAATAAATTTCACACCATTTGGAACAATCATCTATAAAGGTGACAAATTATTTAGCTCTACCTCTGGATTCAGTACGCATAGGTCCACATACATCAGTGTGAACAATGTCTAATATATTCGTCTCTCTTTCGGAAATTTTTGAAAATGGAGTACTCGTCAATTTTCCCTGTAAACATATATCACATGCAAGTAACGAATCCCGCTTATCAAAATTTAGTCCATGAACCATCTTTTCCGTCAACATTTTCTTCATATCTTTCTCATTTAAATGACCTAGACGTTCATGCCATATTTGTAGGTTGGATTTATTAATTTCTATTTTATGAACTGTCTCTACTTCGGACACTTCTTCTATAAAATAGAGATTCCCAATTCTCTTAGCGGACATTACAATTCCACCATCTCTATTCTTGATAATCGCTTTATTTTTATCAAAAATAACCCTATTTCTTCCGTCAGTAATTTTGGATACTGATATCAAATTACTTCTCAATTCTGGAACGTGTAAGGCATTATTTAACCGAATATTCTGAGTTGAATCGCCATTGTTCGCTATAAATTGAATAACCCCACTTGCAATAACTTTTGTCGATGTGTGATCAGCAAGATTCACACAACTATTATTTGAGGTTATCAAATTTTCAAAACGTTTATCATCATTGCATAGGTGACTCGTGGCACCACTATCCAGACACCATAATTTGTCATTTTCGACAATCCCAAGATTGCATGATTCGGTGATTCCAGTTACTCTGAAGGCTAAATCATCAACTACTTTCGCGTTTTCATAGTCATTATTTTGCTTTTGAGCTCCGACAGTCAACAGCTTTGTGACCCTTTTTACCACAACGATAACAGCGAAACACATAAGTTTCCGTTTTTATTCTTCTCGTCGTTTTTCCATTTTTGAAAATTCTTTTCCTGTTTCCTGACATACATAGCGCTCGATTCCTCAGTTAATTTTTGTTTTCTTGCATTATTTTCATCTAGTATTTTGACTTTGAGACTTTATGGAGATGGCAATACATCTCTAGATTCGATTGCACATCTAAAATTCTCAAAAGTATCAGGCAAACTCTGAAGTAACATTAGTGCTTGTAAGTCATCTCCTACCTCTATTTTTAACCCTGATAATTTATTGACTATATCGAAAAAATCATCAATATGGTTTAATATCGTCATTTTCTTTGAGATTATGAGTCATCAATTTCTTCCACAAGTAGGCTTTTCTGGCTGGTCCTTTTGACTCAAATATGGTTTCAAGAGTATCTCATATGTCCTTTGAAGTATCACAGTTTCTAACCTGTTTCAATTCAGTGTCACTAATTGCTAATAGTAGATCTGCTTTGGCTTTTTCGTCCTCTTCCTCCCACGTTTCCAGGGCCAAAATTTGTGCTTCGTCTCCTTCTGTTGAAATCTCTGGTTTCGGTTTCTTTCCATTCGCATAAGCCCAAGTTTTGTTTTTTACCATGACAGCTATCATTCTAACTTTCCACGTGTCATAGTTGTCTCGTGAGAGCGTTGAAATTCGAGTGAATCCACTCCCAGAATTCATTTTTTAATTATTTTCAATTTGTGGTTCACTTTCTAATTGCTTCCTGGGCTCATAACCTATTAGAATTGATAGATTATAATAATCAGATAACACAGGAGATGTTCACAATATAATCGTTTAATCAAGAGTAAAACATCATCGAACCATATATATTAGTTACTAACAACAACATTTCTGTGACAACGTTTATGTAGTAGTAGATTCGAATAACAAAAGATACATGACTTTGAAAGAGTAACATAATCGAACAAATACTTGGTATGAAGATCTCCAAGAAAACATAAAATTTGGATTTATGAAAAATTTCTAACCTCTAAAAATTTTAATTTTTCGGTGGTCCAAAATTTTCAAAATGGCGTCAAAGCTATGTCATTGGACCAACATGCTTGAATTTTGGATATTAGGTGCAAATTAATAAAATCTTCCGAATTAATTTGGTTTCAGATCGACATCGTGAGTATTTCGTCTGAAATATGTAAAATACGGATTTTTCAAAATGGCCGATTTTGGCGTCAAAAATGAGGTAGGTCAAAATACCAGAAACCAAAAAGAGAAATAAAAAGACTATCTTTCCACCGAATCAGAATGTGAAAGAAGCAAAAACTCTTTGACATATACTCCATTTTTCAATGTGCTAAAAAACACACTAAATGGCCCTATCTTGGGCCCACAACCTCGAATCAACTTCAGACCAGAGCCAAAAATCGTGTATTAATTTTTCCAACAACTGCTACTTGAACATTTCTCCATACAACCCATAGTTTTGTCTCAAACGAGATCAAAAAAGCAATTTTTGGGTCCAAAAAATGTCCATAGCTTTTCGAGCACAGGGTAAATCTAAATTTGAACTACACCTTCGTATTCAGCGTGTTAAAATACATAAGAATAGATCAAAATTAGACCTCGCGGGAATTCGAAGAAAAAAACGTCGATTTTCCTTCTTAAATGCCTGGACTAGTAAGTAAGTTAGCGCTGGACTTGTTCGCGTCTTTCCCATTTCGCGGAAAATGTTTGTTTCCTTGAGATCATTTTGTGACAATTCCATAACATCCATAATTCAATCCGACGTAGAACTCGAGTGCGTAAATTTTCTGTGCCTCATTTCTACAAGGGATTTGAGAGGGAATTGTTATGGTAGACCAACAGGGTAAGTGCGTTTTGATTTCCAAAGAACAGTTGTTATATTGACTTCAACCTTTGAATCGGCGGTAAAATATAATGTGGGTATCTAACCTTCGAATCACGCTACGCCCTCCAATGTTTATTTTGTTAATATATGTTTTTTTCCAGCCATTCAAACTAAGTAGTGATCAATTGTAATTCCGATTATTGAACATCACTCTGGGGATATGATAGAGTATCAGGTCGTTAGGCTCACCCCAGGTTACCAGAAAGAGAAATCCTTTGATTCTAAATATTATCTATTAATCATCGGCGTGGTCGAGCGCGAAATCAAACACTGTTCGGAGATGTACTAATTAGCTTACACTGATTCCAACTCTCTTAAGAGAACCTGAGCAGGAACTCGCTGGCCAAAGAGTTTCAACTAGCGACATTGATAATGGTCTCCCAGGCTCCCACTTGGGGTGAACCTGAGTTAAACCAATCTTCAAATTCATATACTATCATTCCCGTAACCAATTTTAGGATTAATTTTATATTCGTTTGCTGTGTTATGATGTACTACATTTTGTTAAGTTTATCGATTACATATTTATCATTTCATTCGTTTAACGTGTAATCCTAATCATTTCTCAACAAATATGACCTCCAGAATTATACACCTAGTGGTGGCAGCTTAAAATAACCTCAAGAGTACACGAATCAACTAAGGTTTCTGATACTCGAGCATGTTTCAACAAACAATTCTCAATTCATATAACACGTAGATGAGGTATTAACGCTATCTGAAATAATACCCAGCCGACTGTTACAAGTAGTGGAACAGCGGTGATATAGGCTTTCAAACCTATTCACTTGCCTGAAACAATTATATCTGGAGCAACTTCAGATTCATAAAATATACGTTCGGCTCACTGTTACAAACAGTAGGGGTATTTTCCTACTCCTAAAAGGTGAGGGATTTCATTTTCAACTTCGAAGTTGTCATTGTTCCTCTTCTTCTCTATCGTCACTTTCTTTAATTTTTCGTTTGACTATCTTCTTCATGATTTTCTAATGAATTTTTCCCTTCCGTTCTTCCAAATATTTTTTCATGAAGCGGTAGTCGGAATCGTTTCTTCTTCCTTCTTTACTACTTTACTTGACGTTTAAGATTTATTGTGTCACCCTTAGGATAGCTGCGCTGTTCTTCTGAAGTTATGCATCTGCCAGCTACATTTTGCAAGGATTTTTGATTGAGCATATCTTGAGGGGTATGGTGAATTTGTGTCAGGAGCTAGGTCATCAATTATAGAACTTGGATCTCAAGGCTGGTGAACTGAATCTATGTCCGAGGCAGGTCTGTCTGTCAAATTGCTCGGAAGAAAGTCTATTTATTTCTTTGGAAGGGAAATATTACCTTTTTTTCAAGTTGATGCTGTTTGCCGGTGTCATGAATTTGATAAAGCTTCAGCTTCACAAGATAGGCTTTCCCGGTTGCATTAAGAAGCATTCTATAGCAGCATTATAATCTAAGCAAAACGGATTAAACACTCCAACATCTGCTGCAATTTGATGAATGAAGTCCATAATTATCATAAAGTAGAACGCTTGGATCTTCCTGCGTCCTGCTTGAATTTTAGAAGAAATTACTCTCAAAGTCATCGTTAGGCATTTTTAGCTATTTAATCAATTCATGTGCCTGCTTCCTGCAGTCAATGAGAAGTTATCCATAGAGCATTCAAGAACATTCAACAATGTATTCAGCCAAGTATTCTCTTGAGTGGGAACTTTGCAATGTCGTAACTAGAAGGATATCAATAAAAGTAGTTTCGTTAGCTTCCTTTTTCTTAACATATCTGAATAAGCCCCTAATTATTCAGATCACATTATTGCAGCTATTGTTTGAACTCCTTTGAAAACAAATTGTTTTCTTTGTAGAGTCGTGAATATTGATTACATACTATTTTGCTCGAAGTTAATGAAACTCGAAATTTTGTTGTTTGATTGTTTATTGGAGCTAACTATTTAGAGTAACTAAAAATACTAAAGTGAAACTACTGAGTCTTCAAATTATAAATTAATGACTGAATTGTCGTGATACAACGATTGATATATTAACATACTGTGATATACTTGATTCAGAGTCTTGTTGACACCTTTGAAAAAGTCTGATATAATGCTTTACTTTACAATTTTATTCAATTACATAAACTTTAGGGGGTGAAAACTTCATGCGGAATCAACCAATAGGATCTTAATAATAAATATTGAGTATGGGGGATAGATACCACGATAACATCTTGAGACCATCTACATTGAAATTACTATAATTATACTAAGGGTTTCCGACTGAATTTTTCTGATTATGGTAGGTAAACAAATGTACTAACATATAAAGTAATAAACTGAATAACAATCGTAACGACTCTAAAGAACCATTAAGACCCAGGTCAATAACTCAGTGCATATTAGGTATCAGGCAACTATCGTAAATATCTATTCTGAAAATATAAATTCTTGGTAGAGTTCATTTTGATATTAATGCATTTATGCTCTTCTGTTTGTCTAAATATGTTCTCAACACATATCAAATTCATTAAAATCCGAGATAAGCCCTAGAATGTTTACATTTTATCATTTTTGAGAAACTACAACAATATGAAGTGAACAAATTACAAATATCAGCATTAAGTTAAATTTCACCTCAGGTCACGATTCATATACCTCCATCAGCAATTTATTCAATTACATAATATTTCCTCACTATTATAACACATGCAATTATTGATATAGCATATGAAATAGTTAATTTTCGAATAAAGATATTGGTAACTAAATTGTTCTATTCATCAACCATCTACTTCCAAGCCATAATTGCGTTCCTGAATTTATAAACTATTGTTGTCGATATCCAAGCCTAATACCATTGATTAACATACATATGTATGTTAATCAATGCTAATTCTAGAATGTGAGGCTACGTCTCATCGACAGCAAATAATACATGATGACCTCCATGCCTAATGTTCATATCAAGGAATTTATTGTTTTTGATCACTTCTATTTCACAAGTAAATTGAAGTTTACAGTGGAAACTGTTAAATTTATTAATCACGTACTGAATTTCATCGTTGGGAACGTACATGATTAATGAAAACATAAATTTCCTAGATATGAACATTAGGCATGATGCAGAAAATGCCATTAATAAAAAGAACCTTCGATAGGAAAATTTGAAATCTATCAATACTGATGGAGACAAAAACATGTGTGGTAGAAATAAAGGAGTGGCTGCTCTTGAGTCAAAGGCTGTAGAAAATGATGGTGGTTAAAATCATTAGTCTTACATTATATCATTCATCAACAGTCCTTGTGCGGGAAATGTTTGGATATGTCTGAAGTTCTAAAACCAGTCATATCAGTTGTTAATTTCATCAGATCCACTGGGCTGAATCACCGACAATTCCGCGAGTTTATTGAAGAGATTTGAGAAAATGATTTACCATATCATACTTCCGTATGCTGCCTAAGTTGCGGAAAACTCCTTCGTCGCTTTTTTGAACTCCGAGCAGTGATCGAAATTTTTCTTAATGAAAAGCGTCGCCCTCTTACCGAATTATAAAATAACGAATGGCTGTGGGAGTCAGCATTCTATGTCGATTTGACAAAACATATGAACGAACTGAATTTGAAATTGCAAGGAGGAAATCAGCTTCTCCCTGATATATACACTAATATCGAATCGTTCTAGCAGAAAACAATACTGTTTCAATCACATTTACGTGATTGATGTTTTACACATTTTAAAACATTGAAATTTTCAGCCACAATATTGAAACTGAGTTTTCTCTCGATTTTGCAATCGAAACTTTGAGTCTTTGAATATAAATTTTGATACTCGTTTCTCAGACTTTGATCTCATTGCGAATGAAATTAGCCCCGGAACATCAAATGGAAATTATTGATTTACAGTGCTGTGATATAATTAAGAACAAATATCAAAACTCATCCTTGTTGGAATTTCATGAGTCTTCCACTGGTACAATTTGATAATTTGCATAACTTTGCTAATGGACTGTTTCCTGTTTTTGGTACTACTTACTCGTGAGAAAACTCCAAAATGAAGTACACAAAGAATGTATACATATCTAAGTTAACCGATGAGCATCTTAAATCTCTTTTAATAATTGGTAAAAGTACAATTGGTCCGCAACTACGAGTATAAACTATCGTCAGTGGAAAATCACAATTTCGTAAATCACATTGGTATTTCATATTTTATAATGTTATATGTTCATGTGTTTATATGTTATAATGTTTATAATGTTAGTGGGATTCTTCATTTCAATTATTTGTTAGTTATTATGCTTAAGTTAAATTTTCTGCGTATTATACTTGTCATTAAGCTTGACCTAGCAAGTAAATGAAACCGAGTTATTATCATTCAGTATCTTTTTATCCAACTTATCACAACATCAATAAGGCATCAGCTGACGCAGGCCGGATTGATTAAAATGGCGGACCGGATTCGGCCCGCCTGGTTTAGAGTATTACTATGGTTGGTAATTAATCCCGACAGTACTCATTCAATGACAGCATCCCGGTTCTTATATATTTCAAAAAAACTGACTGAGAAATGTTCTGGGTAAGTATAAACAAGTTTTTTTTTTCTTTGCCACAATTTCGTGTAGGTACATTAAGAGATATATAATCAAATTTTTTGATTTATGAAGATAACTTAGATTATTTAACATAGGATTATGAAGATGAATGAACGTAAAACATTGAACCATAAGAGGGATTCGAACCCACATTACTGGGTATCTAGTTCATTCTAGCTCAGACAATGTTGTATGATACAGCTTTGTATCTGTACCCTCCAATTACCACACTTCTCGTTGTAAGAAAATACAATGTAATTTCTTATAAATACTAATTGAATTCATTTCTGTTATTAACATGCAAAATACGATTGACTTTTGTTTGTACTTCTCTCAAGCAGTTGTTCACAAGATTTCTAATGCTAATTACAGTCTCAGAGGAATCAGAAGAAGCTATTTTATTTAAAAAAAAACTAAACATTTTGTATGTCTGAAACAGAATGACATTCTCTTTTGAGCAACCTTAAGGATATACTTTCTAAGTATGCAATTCGATAACATTTCTCAAACCTATCGGTACCAAAACCATTGATTATCTGTCACTATAGAGAAAATTCCTCAGACATACCTATATGCCAGATTTCCATCTTCCAATCGGATATAATTTCAGGAATAATTGAGTGAATGGAAGTATTTCAATACTAAACTTTCCTTTTACCTTGGTTTTTGTTAAACGTGCAATTGCAAAGCCCAATTGCTAGTACTGAAACTGTACGATATATCCTTTGGATGCCTTCCGAATATCTCTCGTAACATTGTATAATATCTTTAAAATGATGTATACTTTGTTGAAATTATACCTTGCGAAAGAAAATTCATTGTTGAACACTTTTATAATCATTTTCATGCATGTGAGCATCCATATAAATGGCCTCTAATAAATTTTGGTAAAATCCTTCCAGTAAGTGACAGATGTGTAACATCTTACATGATGGATTGTACATGAAATGCTTAAGCCAATATTATATGGAATACATCTTCTTCCCATTTAATATATTGTAATTTAACCATCATTATTGTTGAGTTGATGTAAGATGCCATTACCTACCTTGTATCTACGTTGAAAATGACGAATAACAATTTATATTCTTGAAATATAATACACCATACACATTTACATAAAAATATCTTCATTATATCTAAAATAGCATTATTCGATTACTTTGATAGTCTTAAACTATGAGTTTGTCGCAATTTTGGAGGAATCCAGTCAAATGAATGCTACGTAACTCTGGAAAATTGCTACGTTTATTGTAGAATATGACAGATACCTTCCTTACAATCAATTGTATGTAATCGTACATGATGTACATACCTTTCTAAATCGTTTTGTGATATTTTCAATCCCTCTATGTACTTTAGTTTGTGCAAGAACATGTGCGTTACACATTGTTTAGACTTACCTTTATAATGATTTTCAATACATGGGGCCCTCGTTTATATCATATTCAAATACTTTCGGATAGAAACATCAAGCTCACAACTTACGTCTTCCAGAGTAATATATAGGTTATATGACGTTATATGAGATCATAGATGTTCACATAAACATGTTTAAAAGGGACTTACATCGATAGAAATGAATTTCGTGGCCACACATCATCGATAGATGTAGAAATGTACATGTTTCCCTAGGGAACATATTCGTCCATGGACCATTTTGGACGGTTCTGGGCCATAGAGAGCCATTTGGTACGTCGCACGTGAGACAAGCACAACTGAGAGCTGAGAGTACCTCTAACTTTTTAAATTAAATTTTCGTGTTTAATCGAAATGGAAAAAAAAAAGGGCCGCCAGGCACGGTCCGATTCTTAATCTAACTACATGGAGCGAAAAGTCGTCATAATGCAGTATTAGTTACCATGAGCTTGTATCGTTCTAACTCACGAGCTATGCGCTCCTCATGTACACGTCACTCGATGTATCGAAAATTAATCAACCTAAAACAATTTTTGACCATGTTTGTGGCTATCACACCCTTTAAAAAGGTTCAAGGTTCAATTATCGATCACTTCCAAGGCTCGCTCCACTCGCGTTTTTTAATTCGATCGATTCAAAAATTAACGTCGATAAGGTCGAAAATCGCCTTCTCCTGGTAACTTTTTCAGTAACTTTAGTACCAACTTGATAAACCGCACATTCCAATTACTGGCTACGCCCGACTTAGCCCGATTAAACTGACTTGACAGCTCCTTTGTAGTATAGGAATCTTCCATCCCTATACGAGATTACCTAAAATCCCCGAATTATGGAATGGGACCTTATTTCTATTAGTAATGTTATTAAGCATATATTGATAACTCATAACTGACCCACTAACAACATGTTTACTATTACACATTGTTTAGCACAAGATAACCTTGACATACAGAACAGGGTATCTCGAGGTAGTTATTGAGGAATCGATGTATATGCTAAGACCAGATCAACTAGGACATAATAACAATAACATCACATTATATTATTGTATCTATATATCATAAGTAGAACATAAGGATCATTCAGAATAGATTGTAATCAGTAATCATTGTACGTTAGTATTTGTACTGTTATTATTCCGTAGAGCAAGACATTAAGTCCGTTATGACGTCGAGCTCTACATTAAGTAAAGTATAGCTTTTATGAGTGTTGTGTTTCTAATTCCTATGCCTCCACCAGGACCACGGGTCAGTTTAGGGCAAACCGCTCAGCTCTAAGAGCTGATCCCCACATGGTGATCTCTACCAGTTTTTTTATGGGAAAACAGAAACGAACCGCTTCCTACCCACACAGCCATATGTAATGCCCACATATACGTATATGGAACAAACAGGGAAGTAACTCTCACATGGTTTAACAGGAAGACACTAATTGGATATTAAAAATTTGGAAGTCAAGATTCAAAATGGGAAACGCGAAATCATCAGAAGATATGATAAACGTCTAGGCTGCAAACAGCGATGGGCTGAAAATGGGCGCCAGGGACAAGACAGGTATTCCTCTTTCTACAACAGAGATAATGGGAATTATAACCCTCATGCTGGTGATAGTCATCACAGTGTACCTAATTCAGAGGATGGTTAGGAAAATGATGGATAGGAAAATAAGAGGGGAAATTAGAAGAAGTCAACCAACATTGGTGTAGTGCTTCAAACATCGTGAAACCATGTGAGTAATGACCGTTTTAAACAATTTTAAGTACATTTTAGAAGAATTAAGAGTTTTTAATAGGAATCTAAACAAAGACAATAGTGTTAGAAAATCATATTTAGCCGCTACTAGAAGGAAATTAGATAAGTTGAATGTAATAACCGAAAATTTTAAGCTTGAGAAAGACATATTTAACAGATAACAACATGAACAAAACTTAGTATCAGAGGCAAGGAAATACACAGTTTCAATAGAGAATTTAATTGAAATTATAAGAAATAGTTTAACCGAAAGATTAAATTCAATTGGTTCAGTTGTTCAAGCGTCAAATATGTCTGACAAGTTTGATTTACGCACCGCGACCTTTCCACTTCCAGGAAATAATGACGTCACAAAACAGTTAATCGATGCTATCGAATTATACAGCGACATGCTAGATAATTCTGAGAGGGTAATTTTAATGAATTCCATTCTGAAAACCAGGCTGAGCCAAAATGCAAAATTGAGAATCAAGAAAACATACGACTCAGTTGGTTGGCATTGGTTCAGGACATAAAAGGTAAACTGCTTACGAGAAAATCGGAGGCTGCCCTCGCAAACGAATTCCATAGCGCAAAGCAAGGAATCAAAAGCATTGTTAGCTTTGGAGGAACTGTTGAAGGTTTATTGGTAGATCTGACAATAGCACAAGCGAAAGGAAATGATGAGACAGCAAAAATCTTGAGGTCGGTTAATGAAACATTTCCGCAAATGGACTAAACAATAACGACCTACGCACAATAATATAAAAGCTAGAAATTATGACAATTTGATCGACGCTATTTGTGGAGCAGTAGAAGAAAAGGGATCTCTACATACAGAGAAATCCAAAAAGGAAACATTCCACATGCGAAACTATAGAGTCAAGCAAGATAACAGTTTTGGCGCAAGACACCAAAATTTTAGAAAACAAGCCCTTCAGAGGGAATAACCAAGGTTATAATAACAATTTTCATCAAAATCAAATACCGTTGAAAGCCAACACAAACCCTTTAGAAATATTTTCCAAAATAATAATGGGTTCAAACCCAAAAATCAAGGTTGCTTTACAGCTCAAATGGCAGGTAATCTGAACAGTAGCAGCACTTCAGAAGAAGAGGTGAAAAGTTCATTGAAAAATCAGTTTTTTCGTTCCGAATAGAGTGAATGAAAATTTAAGTACAAATGGAATGAATTCTGTAAAAATGACATAAGGGATGAATGAATTAAATTTTCTTATCGACACAGGATCTTCAGTCAGTGTCATTTTCAAGGCGGTTCTTCAAAATTCAGAGAAGCTAAACGTGAACAAAAGAGTGAACATTCAAGGAATCGCTAGTTCCATAATATCGTAAGGCTCCGTCAACATAAATTTAAAAGTAAACAATATAGCATTTCAACAAGAATTTGTAGTTTTAAATCAATTTTCTAACGGAATACTGGGGTCAAATTTCTTTTTATAACATAAAGCAATAACAAATTATGAAACTTCTACGTTTTCCTTCATGCTGAATGATGAAAAAATTTCAATGTCAATTCATTCAAGGTATGAATGTTATACAACAATTCCTGCAAGGTGTGAAATTTTACGATACTTCGATGTAAGACAGAACGAAGAATAACAAGGTCTAGTTCCTTTACGTATTTTAAATTCGAATAAAAGAGAGGTAACAATTAGGAATTTTATCCCTACAACTGATAAATTATCAAATTATAATATATGTAAAATCGAAAAAGATTACATGTCATTTGATCGAGTAGAAAAACTTTTAGAAAAAGTAAATTTGGACACGTTACACGGAGAGGAAAGAACGACTATTGAAAGATCTGTGCAAAATATGCCGATGTTTTTCATTTAGAAAACGACCCGGTAACAAATATCACAAAACAAGGAATTCATCTGAATAAGGACTCTAGTCCAGTGTTCGTGAGACCGTATAGGTTGCCAAACGCACAGAAAGATGAAATTCACAAGCACATAGATAAGATGTTGCAAGATGGCATAATTGAGGAAACCATCTCTGAATGGTCTTCCCCGCTTCTAATTGTACGAAAGAAGCAATATACAAAAATGGAGTAAAAAAGTGGAGAGTAGTAATAGACTATCGTTTACTCAATAAACAGATAGAAGATGATAGGTTTCCACTTCCCTCCATATCAGAAATTCTAGATTCATTATCAGGAGTAGCATATTTTTCACATTTGGATTTGTCACAAGGATATTACGAGGTGGAATTAGATACAGAAAGCAGGAAATGCACCGCTTTCACTACAGACAGAGGTCAGTATCAGCTAACAAGACTACCAATGGGATTAAAGATAAGCCCAAGTGTATTTTCCAGTCATGACAATGGCTATGACAGGATTAAATTATGAATCGTGTTTCATATACTTGGACGATCTTATAGTTTTTGGCAAAGATTTGACGACACACAACGTAAATCTCGTAAAGATGTAAATTTGAAATTAAATCCAAGCAAATGCGAATTTTTAAAGAAAGAAATTTCAAATTTCATCGGGATATCACCCGATCCGGAAAAAATTGAAGTTATTAAGCAGTATCCGGTTTCAAAGGACGCCGGAGATGCAAAGCGTTTTGTAGCTTTCGCAAACTACTATCGGAAATTTTGCAAAAATCGCAAATCCTTTAAATCAATTAGCAAGGAAAAATGCATCTCTTAATTCAAAAATCTTTCGAAACCCTGAAACTAGCTCTCATGAGCACACCAATCCTGCAATACCCAATTTTCGAAAAGGAAAATAGATTCATTTTGAAATATGACGCATCGGGATATTCGATAGGAACAGTGTTATCTAACAGTGTTGACCGACCTGTCGCATATGCCAGCAGAACATTAAACAAGGCAGAACAGAATGATTGCACAATAGAAAAGGAACTTTTGGCAATAGTTTGAGCCGTAAAGCATTTCAGACCCTATCTATATGGTCGAACCTTTGATATATACACTGATCACAGACCGCTGATATATCTTTTTGGCATGACAAACCCATCTCGTAGATTGACAAAATTTAGACTGACTCTAGAAGAGTACGATTTTACTATAAATTATATAAAAGGCACCGATAATGTTACAGCCGATGCTTTATCGAGGATTCGTATTGAATCATCAGAACTTAAGACGATGTGTAATAAAACATCGGAGGAAATATATGCAATCACAAGAGCACAAAAGGTAAAGGCAGAAAAGAAAGGACAAATTAATAAGAACGATTGCGACACTAATAGGATTGATCACCCAGGAAAAGTTGAACTTATAAAACGTCCTACCGATTGTGTTTTACTAGAAGTTTTATCTGATGAAGAATTTAATGAATTAAACAAGGAAAAATGTCTAGACAACAATTTTAACAATTCATCATATTATGATGAAGAAAGAAAAATGATTTACATAAAACTACAATTTCGATCGGCATTGTACCTAAGGGCATTGTTGAGAAGTGTAGAAAATTTGTGTAAGAATTTCAATATTGCTGAAATATGCATCATGAAAAATTCCAAAAACAAGGAATTGATAAGCGCTTTGGATAAAGAAATAATAGATATAAAATCCGCCGGTATTGAAATAGGATTGAAAATAAATATTATACCAGACGTATTAACAATTAATGAAAAAGAATGTAGACAATTAATCTTAAATGATTTTCATACATTACAAACAGGAAGACACGCAGGTATAAACCGCATGTTCAATAACATAAAATCAAAATATACTTGGTCAGGTCTAAGGTCAGATATAGAGAAATTTGTAAAACGCTGTGACGATTGTCAGCGATATAAGCACTCTAGACCTACCGAAGAACCACTAACAGTGACTACCACAGCATCAGCGTCCTTGGAGAAGGTGTTTCTGGATTTTGTAGGTCCAATAGGCAAACGAAATCGGTGACGATCGATATATACTTACTCTTCAATGTGAGTTGAGTAAATTTGTCGAAGCTTATCCAATACCTAATAAAGAATGTTATTAAGCTATGACATGTACCTTGCGACTTCTCGCTAAACTACTTACTGCGGTAAACTTCAAATCCTTGGGCGTCAGATTTTTTTAAAGGTTTACTCCTTTTTGAGGACTTCTGCTAGGGTCCTCAACACAAGGCTTGTCACTATGCTATCTATAGATAGCCTTATCCCTAGGGTAGCTACAGTGAAGTAAAACCAGGGCCCTTTGGGCAGAAAACAGTATCAAAATTGTAGGCTTTAATTACAATTGATACTTGGTTAAAACTTAGCTAATTTAAAGATGGAGCAGAAATAACTTAATAAAACGGGGAATTCCAAATATTAAATATATAATAATTATAACAAGTACACTTTCAGAATAATTCGTGGAATGCAATTGAACTGTATAATTCACGAAAAATTGACCCAGACGGAAAATGTAAAGAAGTTCAAGCGGTAAAAGAAAACTGTTACAACATAGCTATTTTTACGATATGTTCGGTATTTAATTTCAATTCAACGGTACGGAATCGGTTGATAAATGATTAACATTTATCAATTTTACGGAAAACACAAATAAAGCAGGTCCTAGAGTAATAATCGGTGTACGTTAATCATTCAGATAGCATTATTACTTGAAATGTTCATTACACACTACGATATATCAAACATTTAAAGTTCGGTCGAATCGGGAAATATTGGCTTGCATTAGTTTTCCGATTGTACGATATCAGATTTTACGGTATTTTCGGATAATTACTCTGATTGAGTTTATTCTGTCATATCACCCACCCATGTACTAGCTATAAACAGAGTGCCCGGTAATTGTATGACAGTGTTAGATTTCATACGCTTTGCATATTCAGATTTTAGACAATTAGGGCTTATACTTCCGGGTAGACACAGCGTGCACAAACCCGAACTATCATATCTGCAATAACCCCACGGGCGGGGCTTCTCATACGGATAAGGGGTAATTATGATTATCAATCACACAACCACCCCAGCTTATACTTCCGGGTAGACACAGCGTGCACAAGCCGTTGGTGATTTGGTAGTCTAGGATATATTTATACTTCCGGGTAGACACAGCGTGCGAAAATATACCAAAGACGCCCCTGTCGTTCAAACATACACACTCTGTACACACCATACAATCACTTGAATATTTCAATTCACATGAGGATTCAAATCGTATCGTGCATGGTCCGACCTATGACGGGATAAACTCGAATATAACGATAGAAATTACTGAAAGCTACGGAACTCAGATATCATACAGACGGTTACCAATCATAAACTACGGTAATCAATATATCGTAATGCCTAAAATATATAAATCATTGAGCTATCATTTACCTTATGTAAAAATTCACTAAACGGAATACTTTTGTTAATTCAAATTCTAAATCTGACTGGAACTCGGATAATAATTAATTCACTTTGATTCTAATATGATAATCGCACTTTAACGGTACTGATTGATAATCAAAATCACAAAAGAGAGCGATCTTTTGTCTGTCACTGCTTTTATATGATTTCCGAAGTTCTGGTCAAGTTCGCACCACAAATTCCTTATTTTGTGCCGAGGCTATTTTACTTATGTCCCGAACAATGCTTAAAAGTGACTCTACTTTCAAGATCTAAAATTCGCGCTCATGATATCACAGTAGTTCTTCTCGGCGCAATAAACAAATGTTATCGGAGTTTTTTGGTTGTTCGCCCTTTTTATACATAAAGCTGTTCAAATTTTGATGCGTTAACTTACCAGATCCCCGTTTTTTCAACATAAGTTAATCGGAATGAATGCAATTTTTTGAGCAGGCATAAATTCAATTCATTTATTGAAATAATAACTCTTATTCAAAATTACGGAGATTTAGAAAAGTGACAATCACGGAATACATTCGGAGCTCACGCATATCTGTTGAAATAATGAACTGTTCAACCGGAATTTACGTGTAATATTCGTATTCGCTGCCTGATCCAAAATAAATGATATTTCAAAATTTAAGCTTCGTTACATCCCCCCCTAAGTTCGGTTAAAAATGAAAGAATACGATTCTATCATTTTTCAATTCTCATTTGAGAATTCATACGAAAAAAAAATCTAATACAAAGGTAAGATACCCTAACCTGACGATAGAACTTCCCTTTCTTCTGTCGGGAACTTCGCGGAATAAAATATCTTACTTGGAACATAAAATGAAAATTCTTCTTCGGAACGGAAAATTGCATTTCTTCTTCGGAACGGGAAAACTCAAAACATCTTCTTCGGAACGGAAACACAAAAACTTCTTCTTCAGAACGGAAAAACTTGACTTCTTCCACGGATCGGGAAACTGACAACTTCTTCTTCGGAACGAAAAACTTAAAACTTCTGCTTCTTCAGAACGAACAAACTTGAAACTTCTTCAGAATGGAAACTTGAAGATTTCTTTGCAATGGCGAACTTCTTCTTCGGAACAGAAACTTAAAACCTCTTCGCATCGTAAAACTTCTCCTTCAGAATGGAAGACTGACTTCTTCTTCGGAACGGAACAACTTGACTTCTTCGGAACGGACAAACTTGAAACTTCTTCGGAAAGGAAAGCTTCAAATCTTCCGCGGATCGGAAAACGGACTACTTCTTCTTCAGAATGGAACTTCTTACCAGTGATTTCCCTGACATGGGCACGTTCGGCAGCGTAGACACTGTGATCTCGGTGGTACTACAATGGCTGGTTTCGGATCGGTTGGAAAATTTTCCTCGGTCTCCACCGGAGCGGTAAAGGAACGCACTATTGAATTCGGTACTTCAAGTTCTCGGCCAAAAAGGCTGGTGAAAATCCGGTGGATCCATGTGGGGCGGAATTTAGGGCAAATGGAAAATCGGGTAGAAATTTATTCCATTCACGGTGGTCTCCGTTGCAAAATTGTGCAATCATGGTTTTCAAGGTCCGGTTTGTTCTCTCCACGGGATTGCATTGTGGAGTATATGTAGGAGTGAGGAGGTGCTCAATTCCAAACTCCTTCAGGAGAGTCTTGAAAACTTTAGTCTCATACTGCGTCACATTGTCGCTGATAAAGGTTTCCGGACAACCGAAACGAGTTATGATTTCCTCGTAGAAGGCTCGAGTTACAGCTTGCGCGGTAGCTTTTCTCAACGGTTTACACTGTACCCACTTCGTAAAACGGTCCTGCATGACAAGAATAAAATTGTTTCCTTTGGCGGATCTTGGTAACGGTCCTACCAAATTGGTGTTCACACATTTTCAAAGAAACCGATTTAAGGTCGGCTGCATGAATCCGGTCTTTTGCTTTTGAGACACTTTCAATGCTTGGCACTGCGTACATCCACGCACGTACTTTGCTATATCGCGGAAAATCCCCGACCAATAATACTTGTGGGATATTCGCGCAATCGTCTTGGCAATACCTAAATGTCCTGCAGTCGGACTGTCATGGTTTTCTTTCAGAACTTTCAACCGGAGCGGTTTTGGAACACATAGCAGTAGATTAAGTCCGCTACTTCTGCGCCAGGAAGTGACGTCATCGACCGGATGTTGCGCGCGCAACTTCGGATGTAACGTTACTAACCCGCGAAATTCAAACGTGTCCATAGAGGTTACGTTGATTACAGAACTTTCAACCATAGAGGTCTGGGGTCATAGAATGTGAGGTTAGTTGGATGTAACGTTACTAACCCGCGAAATTCAAACGTGTCCATAGAGCTTACGATGATTATAGAATTTTCGACCATAGAGGTCTGGATGTGAGGTTAGTTGGATGTGACGTCATCGACCCGCCAAATTCAAACGTAGAGGTGTTTTGGTGATGTTTATCATGGTCGACGTTGGAAGCGAATGTCAGAAGAGTAAACGTCAAAACCACAATATGACTGATGTTGTAGCTACATCGCCGCCATCTTCTGATGAACCGATGAACTATCATACTTAAATGTCAATGTCAGACCAGTTAACTTCAAACGACTACATCTATGAATGAACCGATCAACCGTCATGCATACCTGTCAACGTCAGAAATGTTAACGTCAAGAGACGACATCTATGAGGCCACAATTCAAAATATGACTGATGTTATAGCTACATCACCGCCATCTCTTAATGAACCGATGAACTATCATACTTCAATGTCAATGTCAGAACAGTTAACTTCAAATGACTACATCTATGAATGAACCGATCAACCGTCATGCGTACCTGTCAACGACAAAGGACGACATCTATGAAGTATCTTGTTAATGTTTTTGCGCGGGAAATTTATGAACCGATGAACTATCATAGCGATGAACTATCATACTTCAATGACAATGTCCGAACAGTTAACTTCAAATGACTACATCTATGAATGAACCGATCAACCGTCATGAGTACCTGTCAACGTCAAAGGACGACATCTATGAGGTATCTTGTTAATGTTTTTGAGCGGGAAATTTATGAACCGATGAACTATCATAGCGATGAACTATCATACTTCAATGTCAAAGTCAGAACAGTTAACTTCAAATGACTACATCTATGAATGAACCGATCAACCGTCATGCATACCTGTCAACGTCAAAGGACGACATCTATGAGGTATCTTGTTAATGTTTTTGAGCGGGAAATTTATGAACCGATGAACTATCATGGCTGGATGTCAATGTCAGAACAGTTAACTTCAGAGGACGATATCTGTGAGACTCCAATTCAAAACGTTACCGATGTTGTAGCCTATATCGCCATCTAATAATGAACCGATGAACTATCATAGATGAATGTCAATGTCAGAACAGTTAACGTCAAAGGACGACATCTATGAGGTATTTTTTTAATGTTTTTGCGCGAGAAGTTCCATCTCAATTCAAAAAACGATCTATTAATGAACCGATGAACTATCATAGCATGATGTCCACGTTAGAACTGTTAACGTCAAAGGACTACATATATAAGACCCAAATTCGAAATATTACTGATGTAGCATATCACCATCTATTAATAAACCGATGAACTATCATGTTAAAATAACCTAAGAATTTCCTCAACGTCGAATGATTACTCACGTATATGAAGTTATTGCACCAGAAACCACATTGAGTATATGAGAACAGGTGGAAGCAATTCATTTTACATGCACCTGCGTCATCACATTCAGTTTATACGAGAACAACATCGCGTGTAATTGAGTACAATGGGACTCACTCATTAGGTAAACTATGAAATTCGGTGTTATGGCGGCTATCGTGGAAATTTCAAACGAGGTGTCTGTCACATAGATCTTCAAGGAGGTGTCATGGCGTCTGTCACATGAACTGTCATGGCGGTTATCGCGGGAATTTAAAACGAGGTGTCTGTTACGTGGATCTTCAACGAGGTGTCGTGGCGTCTGTCACGTGAACTGTCATGGCAGCTATCGCGGGAATTTCAAACAAGGTGTTTGTTTCGCTGATCTTCAACGAGGTGTCGTGGCGTATTTCACGTGGGTCTTAAACAGAATAGAACTGTTTCTAGAACCTAAATTACACAAACAATACCAAATTGGGAGGTATAATAGCTGCAGCTGCAGCACTATCAACCGTCATGCATACCTGTAAACGTCAGAAATGTTAACGTCAAAAGACGACATCTATGAGGTACTTATGTAATGTTTGCGTGAGAAATTTACGAACCGATGACTATCATGGCTGGATGTCAATGTTAGAACAGTTAACGTCAAAGGACGACATCTATGAGACTCCAATTCAAAATGTTACCGATGTTGTAGCCTATATCGACATCTATTAATAAATCGATGAACCATCACAGCTGAATATCAATGTCAGAACAGTTAACGTCAAAGGACGACATCTATGAGATATTTTGTTAATGTTTTTGCGCGGGAAGTCCCATCTCAATTCAAAATATGATCTATTAGTGAACGGATGAACTATCAAGACTGGATGTCAATCTCAGAACAGTTAACGTCAAAGTACAACATCCATGAGACCCCAATTCAAAATATTACTATATCGCCATCTATTAATAAGCCGATTAACTATCACAGCTGAATGTCAATGTAAGATCAGTTAACGTCAAAGGACGATATCTATGCGGTACTTTGTTTTTGCCCGGGAAGTTGCATCTCAATTCAAAATATGATCTTTCAATGAACCGATGAACTGTCATAGCTGAATGTCAATGTCAGAACAGTAAACGTCAGAGGACGACATCTATGAGACCCCAATTCAAAATATCACTGATTCTGTAGATATATCGCCTTCTATTAATGAACCGATGAACTATCATAGTTAAATATCAACTTCGGAACAGTTAACGTCAAGGACGTCATCTATGAGGTGTTTTGGTAACGTTTTGTCTGGGAATCACATATGAGAACGAAAACAGTCGTACAATGAGAGGTATTCATTAGGTAAACAAATAACAATGAGTGAATCATTTTTTACTACACACAATCTGTTGAATTTCGTTTAGGATTGAATGCGAAAATATTAAATTTGATTGTACATATCGACAGTTTGATTAAAATTCTAATAATACATCCCAAACGTTATTTCGTTTATATTGGTTCAAACAACATTTGAACGCGTATATTGTTCAAGTGCTTAAATTGAAAACTCGAATTTTTGGAGCTCAAGTGATAGGAAATCTAAGGTATGGTGTTTATACTAGCGTGTGTATTGAAATCAAACTCGTGAAAAATTCACAAAATTATATTTTGAGAATATCGATACAATTCCAGCAGCCCGAAGGTTCTTTTGCAATTTTACGAATGATGATGAACGGTAAAAATGAATGTTTTAACTTTTCTTTGTAACTTAGGTATTGACGTAACGTATAAAACTCAGAATAATTCGAAACGATTGATTTTTATTGTTATTCACGATTGTCAACCTATATCTAAATCAGTTCGAGATACAGACTTTTCAATTTGTCGATATTTCCAAATACCACTCATACTGATTTCAAAATTTACAATACTTCAAACTATCCATTTCGCTTAAAATATACATAGCAGTATATTATAGAAACTATGTTAAAGATCACATGTTATATAAAAATCGAATGATTCGAGATGTCGACTTTGCGATTTTTCGATATTTCGAAAGTCTACTGATCTCAAAATTTACAATACTTCAAACTACATTCCGCTCAATACATTTTCTTCAAATATATAGCTTTTCACTACATTCCGCTCAATACATTCTTTTTAAAGATATAGCTTTTCACTATAGCGAATTCCTCCTCACCTTGTTGAATGTGGAAAAATACACAATAATTAAAGCGATTCCTCTCAAGCCCGTGAGTCTATTATTGCGTTATAAAATATGATGATTTGAATCAATCATTGTTCTAATAATCTATCAAACTATTATGCAATATAATAGAACACAAACTCAGGATGATGAACGATAAAAATGAATATTTTGACTTTTCTTTGTAACTTAGGTATTGACGTAACGTATAAAAATAAGAATAATTCGAAACGATTGAATTTTATTGTTATCCACGATTCTCAACCTATATCTAAATCAGTTCGAGATACAGACTTTTCAATTTGTCGATATTTCGAAAGCCCACTCATACTGATCTCAAAATTTACAATACTTCAAACTATCCATTTCGCTTAAAATATACATAGCAGTATATTATAGAAACTATGTTAAAGATCACATGTTATATAAAAATCGAATGATTCGAGATGTCGACTTTGCGATTTTTCGATATTTCGAAAGTCTACTGATCTCAAAACTTACAATACTTCAAACTACATTTCGCTCATTACATTCTTCTTAAATATGGAATGAATTATCGAAACGATTGATTTTTATCGTTTTCCACGATTATCAATCATTATTTAAATCAATCTAGGAATGAAGATGCTACGGGTGTAGGATCGAATACCTCACCATTGTCTGCAGTGTTTCGATACATCGATGGAAGATCATATTTCTTCCAGAAAGATATAGCTTTTCACTATAGCGAATTCCTCCATACCTCGTTGAATGTGGAAAAATTTAATCCAAACATTTTCGGAATATAGTGTTCAAATATGAGCTTGTTCGATCAGTTGAAAGAAATTATCAGTGAGAATCTATTGCGATAAACCAATCCAATTGTAACCCTGTCAACTGAAGAAAATGAATTCGAGGAAGAAGAAACTACTATTTGAGAGGGTACAAACGTTTTTTCTTGGGAGGGTCCAAATGTTTTTTGGGAGGGTCCAAACGTTCTTTGGAAGGATCCAATTGTTATTGGGAGGGTCTTTGAAAACAGGGTAACACCATATCACATTGTCATCAGTTAATCATCAACCACTATGTACGTTTGCGGGCAATGTCAAAGGGAGTTTTCGAGAGCAAATGCGCTGAGGCGGCACAAGAAAAAAAAAACATTTTAAAACACGCAGTTTCTCATGCAAGCATTGTGAAGTTACGCTATTCCACAATCGAGATGAAAGTATAATTTACTGGTCCAACCCAGATGTTCTACTTCATAGGTTTGAAGAAATCATACCTCTACAAGGATATATCGGAGAGAAACGTGAAATAATTAATGAATTAAGAAGATTTTGTAAAAAATGGTATTTGAATAAAAAAATTTGAATAATTCGAAACGATTGATTTTCATCGTTTTACACGATTGTCAATGATTACTTAAATCAATCTAGGAATGAAGATGCTACAGGTGTAGGATCGAAATCAACTTGTGAAGAATTCACCAAATTTCATCTTCAGAATATCGTTGATTCTCAGAGAGATTATTGGTGTGACAGTTCGCGCGATTGCGATTTTTTTATGTTGGTTCGACGCAATTTTGCGAAGGATGATTCGGAGAGATTGTTGGTGTGAAGGTTCGCGCAGGACTCAAACCACATCGAATATTATAACCCCTCCAACGGTTTTGTTCATTGATAGAAATTTTTCCATGCATTGCAGACAGTTCGAACTCTTCTAAAATCAGATCTAACACTATCTTTGGAGAACATTTTGTTGCAACTGATTGATTTTTCTCGATTCAGTTTGAGCTACACCGCAAATATTCATTCATCGCGCAGATCGTTCCTGATATGAAGCATTTCACTCAAGTTTTTGGGTGGTATGACTGATGATTTGAATTCCACAGGAAAGAAAACTGCAAGGAATAGCTTAAGAGCTCTCAAAATGTATACCTAAAATACGACGTGTTCCTTCGACGAGGTGTCATCACCTGCCGAGGTGTCTGTCACGCAGGTCTTCAACGAGGTGTCATGGTGGTTATCACATGCCGAGGTGTTATGACGTCACGCAGATCTTCAATCCATCATATCGTCAAATGAATTAGCACGTTCGATTAAAAATGGTATTCTTTGGTGAGAAAGATGCAGAGGGGTCCGAACCCACGTCATTTTTTATCTGTAAATGTTTTATTATTTTACATGTGTACTTACCAGTTCGATCGACCTCTTATCTCTCACCCGCAAGAATACCATTTAGTTTTGATTATATATTTTAGGTTGAAAAAGTCAATAGCTTGACATGCGCAGAGTTTGAGGGAGTGTGTTGTTGTGTGCGACTGCTTCAACTAAATCGAACTCAGTTCGTGATAATGTCTCCTCGATTATACAACAGTTTTATTCATAGTGTGCTTACCACCGTGTACGATGCGAAGAAATTCGTAATAAGCGTATGTCCGCCAAATTTTGATGGAAATCCTCGAAGAATTACACTTTCCATCCAAAAATTGGATAATCGCTGGAGAATTCGTAACTTTCCTTGTGGGGGCCTCGACCGATTGGGCGTATGCTGATATTTTCTATTTCGGAGGAGATTTCGATCCTCCCCTTCCAGAAGATTGGAAGATAATCGATATGAATATAGAAGGTCAGTTCAAATATAAACATAGAAGAATGAGAAAAATCATATTGCAACAAATTTCGGGTATCGTTCCGAAACCAGGATCGTATATACTTGATTGTTTTAGAGTGCTACATGATATGGGTGTCGATTTTTATCGAATCGCACTACTACCATACCGATGTGAGATAATGGACATGCGCAGCATTCGAAGAGTTACTTCAAATTCTTACACCTTTAAGATGTTTCAAATGTTTTCTGAGATAGGAGGGGAGGTCGAACTATAGAATAAGCCCAACATCACTACAAATTTTGTGCTTCGACGTACTCTTTCGAAATTTCGATAACATCAAAGAAATATGTCAATGATCCACGCATGTGCAACTAGATATTTGAATAGTTTATCATTCTAGTTCGAAATGTCATCTATAGTGGTTGATATTCAAAGTTTCCCGATTTCTTCAAACGTATATAATATCAAGGAACTCTCTTTGTTGGACTGTGAGGAAAGGTTGGAGAAATATTTTCTATTCAAACCACCAAAATCGATGGATCAACTATCCGCGAGGCAAATGAAGAAAATATTTCATTGTGAAAAATATCACGGGATTCCATGGAACTCAGGCTATTAGGAATATGATGAATTGTATGAAATTTTGAAGGAAAATATCGATCCGGATGCTACTGTTTATGTATGTGGGAAGATAAAAGCTAAGTTTCTATGGGGGGGGCGTTCCAAAAATTGGGGTCAGATCGAGTAGAAGTGGTGAATTTGAAAGGTAAATGTCCAAAATTAGAGCGAGGAAATTGTGAATTTATCTGTCTACATCACCCCAATAGTGTGAATCCTATGTGTTCTAGTGCGAATAGTTGGAAGTTATTCGAATTTCTTACGAAGGATGTAATAGGTGTAGATAATGATGAGAGTGGGACTGTTAAAAACAAATTTTGTGATTCTAACCACAATTCTGAATGGTATTCTATAAGCAAACGTTCCCCAACACGTTGAACGCATCTATATTTGCCTGAAGGATGTCACCACTGATGATGGTGGGGAGTGTAACCTTACCCGATGAATTTTACAATAAATCAACGATAACCAATTGGAGGTATTCACGTTTAACATTCCACAAGACAATCATACATTATAAACTCAAACTCTTATTCCTCGATCGAAGTGAGGGGGCATATCGCTGAATGGCAATCATCATGTTTACCACATCTTATACAAGAGATAACATCAGCATCATCCACACTAGAAGGAGATATTCCTAAAATTTTAGCAATTTTGTATGCTATTTTATCTTCTTTATCAGTATTAATATTGAAAAGGTTTATTAAAAATGTAAAGAAAGCTATTTACCATTTAAATAAATAATTATATAAACAAATTGTTTGTTTGCTCGAATTTCCCCGTTTCACATTAAGTACCATCGAAACTATGAACATCTACGATGTATGGGTAAATATCCAATTCTATACTCGATTATTGAATTTGATTGAGAAAATCAAAGTAACGTCTTTCCTTTCAAAATAAATAAAATATTTAGTCTGAGAAGCTTGTAACTTTGTTTTAAAATGTGAAAGTTCTCATTATATATTCAATTTATTTTACGAGATATGATATGCATGAATCATTCTTTCAAATAATAAAACATGTAATATATTTGATAGACTGAACATACTTTTATCATCGTTAGAAACGCTTTGTGCTCAGAATAATTCGAAACGATTGCTTTTATTGTTATACACGATTGTCAGCCTATATCTGAATCGGTTCGAGATGCAGACTTGCAATTTTTGTCGATATTTCGAAAGCCTACAGATATTAAATATGATTGTACATATCGACAGTTTGATTAAAATTCTAATAATACATCCCAAACGTTATTTCGTTTATATTGGTTCACACAACATTTGAACGTGTATATTGTTCAAGTGCTTGGAATTGAAAACTCGAATTTTTGGAGCTCAAGTAATAAGAAATCTAAGGTATGGTGTTTATACTAGCGTGTGAATTGAAATCAAACTCGTGAAAAATTCACTAAATTTTATTTTGAGAATATCGATGAAATCATACAATTCCAGCAGCCCGAAGGTTCTTTTGCAATTTTACGAATGATGATGAACGGTAAAAATGAATATTTTAACTTTTCTTTGTAACTTAGGTATTGACGTAACGTATAAAACTCAGAATAATCTACAATTCCAGCAACCCGAAGGTTCGTTTACAATTTTACGAATGATGATGAACGATTAAAATGAATAACGTAACGTATAAAACTCAGAATAATCTACAATTCCAGCAACCCGAAGGTTCGTTTGCAATTTTACGAATGATGATGAACGATAATAATGAATATTTTAACTTTTCTTTGAAACTTAGGTATTGACGTAACGTATTAAACTCAGAATAATTCGAAACGATTAATTTTTATTGTTATTCACGATTGTCAACCTATATCTAAATCAGTTCGAGATACAGACTTTTCAATTTGTCGATATTTCGAAAGCCCACTCATACTGATCTCAAAATTCACAATATTTCAAACTGTACATTTTGCTCAAAACAATACAAATTTTTTAAATATGAAATGAAGTATCGAAACGATTGATTTTTACAATACGATTATCAATCATTATTTAAATCAGTCTATGAATAAAACAAATGCATTACTTGAGTCATCGTATTATGCTATTCAGAAATTATGAGTCAGCAGTAGTGTGTGAATTATTTATATTTGTCTACCGAACATAATGGAACATTGATCTGATGTCTGATGTATCTGTAATAATTGTTGACAGACACATTCCTCACATCAGGTCGTTGTACATTTGTTAAACAGGGGTGTATCAAAATGAATTTATGTTTTAGAGGAAGAATTTCATTTGGTAATATAAATTATAGTTAACTATAAGATTCAGTATATAATTATTACAGGTAGGTGATGATGAAAAACGTTTCAAGTAAATAAAATATAAAATTTATTTTTATTTATTTTATATGTACACTAGATACTTCTACATAAATACAACTACACAACCAGCGTCACCCACGGAGTTAATCTGAAAAGAGAAAGATATTTTAAGTATAGATAATATGTTACTATTTCATGTATATAAAAAAAAATATATTGATTCAATTCAATCATGTTTTGGGTGATATGACTGGTTATTCGAATACCACAGGAGAGAAAACTGCAAGAAATAGCTTTAGAGCTCTCAAAATGTATACCTAAAATACGTTTTCACCAGAAAATAAAGAAGAACATTTTAGAAAATAAGGAGAATGGTATTTTACTCATTTAGAAAAGATCTATACTCGTTAACTTTCGAACCATTACGAAAATGATCCTGAGACCTAGTGGAGTGGTTTAGATCCTTACACGTAGTACTGTTCTATGAGGTCATTCATTCTAAATTACATTTGATCGACTAACCTATACGAACCATACCCCACCCATCTCAAAAGGTACTCCATGTTCCCCGTTTCGCCGATTCTAGCAGCCAGGATTCTTTCTACCGGATAATATACATAATCCATCCCTATAATTTCATTAAACTATTGTAAAAATCGGATGCATCATAGAAACAATCATTTTATATAACAATCCTATTAAATAACTCTTCATATAACAAATTTCTTAATATAGTTAACATAATAATTATTATAGCTTCATTCATTCTAAATGACTTAACTAACCTGTACTGTTAAATTCGGCTAACAGCCTCGGGCAATTCAAATTCCATTCCGGCTCCCACGTGTCACTTTTCGAACCATACCCCATCCATCTCAAAAGGTACTCCATGTTCCCTGTTTCGCCGATTCTAGCAGCCAGGATTCTTTCTACCGGATAATATATATAATCCATCCCTATAATTTCATTAAATTATTATAAAAAAATCGGATACATCATAGAAACAATCATTTTATATAACAATCCTATTAAATAACTCTTCTTAATATAGTTAACATCATCGATAACATAATAATTATTATAGCTTCATTCATTCTAAATGACTTAACTAACCTGTACTGTTAAATTCGGCTAACAGCCTCGGGCAATTCAAATTCCATTCCGGCTCCCACGTGTCACTTTTCGACCCATACCTCACCCATCTCAAAAGGTACTCCATGTTCCCCGTTTCGCCGATTCTAGCGCCTACAATTTTCTCTACAGGATAATATGTATAATCCATTTCATTAATTTCCCGAAACTATTTGAGAAAATATTAAAGAGTTCCAAAAGTTAACTGTTCAATGAATTATTCTTTGAAATTAGGAGAAAATGTGTTTCTTTGTTTTGAAAACATAATAAAATTCCTTTCAATCAAATTAAAATTGATAAAAATGATATCTAATCAATAACTAATAGAAAAATCAAAACGAAATTATCACAAAAAAAATATTAAGAGCTGAAAAAGTTAACTTCATAATCAATGAATATTGATCTGAAAGAAAAATTGGTTCATTGAAATTAGTGGAAATGATATTTTTAAGTTAAGAAAACATCATAAATTTTCTTTCAATCACAACTAGTCTTTCATATATTAGGTTGAAAACATATTTAATCAATACTTCCTTTCGGTAAATTATATTTGACAATTGATAAAAATAGCATCTGATGAATAACTAACAGGAAAGTTTAAACTCACCTTGAAACAGCCGAACACAAATAATTTCTTGTACATCAAACACTACTATATATAGACTAATTTTATATTACCTTAGGAAAAAAAAATAGACATCTTTGATTAAATTGTTGTTGTGAATGAATGATATCTAGCTGAAAGGAAGCTGAGTTTGTCTTCTATTATATTGCATAATAGGTTGATAAATAATTAGAACAATGATTGATTCAAATCATCATATTTTATAACGCAATAATAGACTCAAGGGCTTAAGAGGAATCGCTCTAATTATTCTGCGGATTACTATTATGAATATTATTTCTATGTGATAGTTTTATTATTCGAAAGAATGATTCATGCATATATATTTCGTAAAATAAGTTGAATATGTAATGAAAACTTTCACATTTTGAAACAGATTAACAAGCTTCTCAGACTAAATTATTATTTATTTTGAAAGGAAAGACGTTACTTTGATTTTCTCAATCAAATTTAATAATCGAATCATCGATACATGAAATCGAACAATATCCGCCATTTCATGATGAATTGATGACCTTTGATCACACATCCAACTATAATAGAAAAACGACCTGCGCGAGGTTAAATGAATATTTGTAGGTTAAGCTCCAACTAAATCGAAAAAAATTAATCAGTTGCAATAAAATGTTCTCCAAAGTAAGTTCAGTCTATCAAATATATTACATATTTTATTATTTGAAAGAATGATTCATGCATATCATATTTCGTAAAATAAGTTGAATATGTGATGAAAACTTTTACATTTTAAAACAGAACAACAAGCTTCTCAGACTAAATTATTATCTATTTTGAAAGGAAAGACGTTACTTTGATTTTCTCAATCAAATTCAATAATCGAATCATCGATACATGAATTCGAACAATATCCACCATTTCATGATGAATTGATGACCTTTGATCACACATCCAACTATAATAAAAACGACCTGCGCGAGGTTAAATGAATATTTGTATGTGAAGCTCCAACTGAATCGAACAAAAATTAATCAGTTGCAATAAAATGTTCTCCAAAGGTAGTGTGTTTAGCAGCGGTGCGTCTGAAGATAGTTGTACCGAGTTGGATCTGATTTTAGAAGAGTTAGGAAATGTATGCAATGAATGAAAAATTCCTATCAATGAATACTCATTGTAGGGTTGTGGATCAAGTCCTGCGCGAACCTTCACACCAACAATCTCTCTGAATCATCCTCCGCAAAATTGCAAACATACCTTCAGGCTGCTGGAATTGTATTATTCCATCGATATCCTCAAGTTGAAATTTGATGAATTTTCCACGAGTTTAGAGAGTGATTTTTATTCTACGCCTGTGGCATCTTCATTCGTAGATTGATTTGAATAATCATTAACAACCGTGGAAAACGATGAATAATCAATTGTTTCGATAATAATTCATTTCATATTTCATAAAAGTATGTTGAGCGAAACGGATAGTGTGAACCGAGATATTCAGAATTTTAATCAATTTCCTCTTCGCAAAATTCTAGTCCATTTTTGTAAAAATTCTAGTCATTACAACCATTTCAGTCTAAAATAACAATGAATAAGGGAGTTGTATTCAGGGTTGGATGTGGAAAAATATCAATATAATAAAATTATATGTTACATTTTCAAGTTTACTTGTTTTGAGGTTCGGAAAGCGGTTAGTTTGATATCCCTGGAAGAACATCGTAAACTTAGGAATCTGCAAGGCGATCGTGAAAAATAATTCTTCAATAAACACTTTATTCACAAGTTAATGGAAAAACATAAAATCAGTCATTGCAATACCTATTCTATGAAAAAGTCGCTACCGCATTATTAGAACGTTTGATCCACGAGTTTAGAGAGTGATTTTGATTCTACGCCTGTGGCATCTTCATTCGTAGATTGTTTTGAATAATCATTAACAACCGTGGAAAACGATGAATAATCAATTGTTTCGATAATAATTCATTTCATATTTCATAAAAGTATGTTGAGCGAAATGGATAGTGTGAACCGAGATATTCAGAATTTTAAGAATTATATTTTACATTTTCAAGTTTACTCGTTTTGAGGTTCGGAAAGCGGTTAGTTTGATATCCCTGGAAGAACATCGTAAACTTAGGAATCTGCAAGGCGATCGTGGAAAATAATTCTTCAATAAACACTTTATTCACAAATTAATGGAAAAACATAAAATCAGTCATTGCAATACATATTCTATGAAAAAGTCGCTACCGCATTATTAGAACGTTTGAAGAAGCGCTCTACGAACAATTCAGTTTGAGCGGGAAATACAATGTTGTATAATTTGCGCGTGGGTGAATGAATATTGAAGGGTTAGTGTGGATTCAAGTTGACAATCGTGGATAACAATGAAAATCATTCGTTTCGAATTATTCCGAGTTTTATACGTTACGTCAATACCTAAGTTTCAAAGAAAAGTCAAAATATTCATTTTTATCGTTCATCATCCTGAGTTTGTGTTCTATTATATTGCATAATAGTTTGATAGATAATCAGAACAATGATTGATTCAAATCATCATATTTTATAACGCAATAATAAACTCACGGGCTTGAGAGGAATCGCTTTAATTATTGTGTATTTTTCCACATTCAACAAGGTGAGGAGGAATTCGCTATAGTGAAAAGCTATATCTTTAAAAAGAATGTATTGAGCGGAATGTAGTGAAAAGCTATGTATTTAAAAAGAATGTATTGAGCGGAATGTAGTTTGAAGTATTGTAAATTTTGAGATTAGTAGACTTTCGAAATATCGAAAAATCGCAAAGTCGACATCTCGAATCATTCGATTTTTATATAACATGTGATCTTTAACATAGTTTCTATAATATACTGCTATGTATATTTTAAGCGAAATGGATAGTTTGAAGTATTGTAAATTTTGAAATCAGTATGAGTGGTATTTGGAAATATCGACAAATTGAAAAGTCTGTATCTCGAACTGATTTAGATATAGGTTGACAATCGTGGATAACAATAAAAATCAATCGTTTCGAATTATTCCGAGTTTTATGCGTTACGTCAATACCTAAGTTACAAAGAAAAGTTAAAATATTCATTTTTACCGTTCATCATCATTCGTAAAATTGCAAAAGAACCTTCGGGCTGCTGGAATTGTATGATTTCATCGATATTCTCAAAATAAAATTTTGTGAATTTTTCACGAGTTTGATTTCAATACACACGCTAGTATTAACACCATACCTTAGATTTCTTATTACTTGAGCTCCAAAAATTCGAGTTTTCAATTCCAAGCACTTGAACAATATACGCGTTCAAATGTTGTGTGAACCAATATAAACGAAATAACGTTTGGGATGTATTATTAGAATTTTAATCAAACTGTCGATATGTACAATCAAATTTAATATTTTCGCATTCAATCCTAAACGAAATTCAACAGATTGTGTGTAGTAAAAAATGATTCACTCATTGTTATTTGTTTACCTAATGAATACCTCTCATTGTACGACTGTTTTCGTTCTCATATGTGATTTCCAGACAAAACGTTACCAAAACACCTCATAGATGACGTCCTTGACGTTAACTGTTCCGAAATTGATATTCAACTATGATAGTTCATCGGTTCATTAATAGATGGCGATATATCTACAGAATCACTGATATTATGAATTGGGGTCTCATAGATGTCGTCCTCTGACGTTTACTGTTCTGACATTGACATTCAGCTATGACAGTCATCGGTTCATAAATTTCTCACGCAAACATTATATCTCATAGATGTCGTCTTTTGACGTTAACATTTCTGACGTTTACAGGTATGCATGACGGTTGATAGTGCTGCAGCTGCAGCTATTATACCTCCCAATTTGGTATTGTTTGTGTAATTTAGGTTCTAAAAACAGTTCTATTCTGTTTAAGACCCACGTGAAATACGCCACGACACCTCGTTGAAGATCCGCGAAACAGACACCTTGTTTGAAATTCCCGCGATAGCTGCCGTGACAGTTCACGTGACAGACGCCATGACACCTCGTTGGAGATCCACGTAACAGACACCTCGTTTTAAATTCCCGCGATAACCGCCATGACAGTTCATGTGACATACGCCATGACACCTCCTTGAAGATCTATGTGACAGACACCTCGTTTGAAATTTCCACGATAGCCGCCATGACACCGAATTTCATAGTTTACCTAATGAGTGAGTCCCATTGTACTCAATTACACGCGATGTTGTTCTCGTATAAACTGAATGTGATGACTCAGGTGCATGTAAAATGAATTGCTTCCACGTGTTCTCGTATACTCAATGTGGTTTCTGGTGCAATAACTTCATATACGTGAGTAATCATTCAACGTTGAGGAAATTTTTAGGTTATTTTAACATGATAGTTCATCGGCTTATTAATAGATGGTGATATGCTACAACATCAGTAATATTTCGAATTTGGGTCTTATAGATGTAGTCCTTTGACGTTAACAGTTCTAACATGGACATCAAGCTATGATAGTTCATCGGTTCATTAATAAATCGTTTTTTGAATTGAGATGGAACTTCTCGCGCAAAACCATTAAAAAAATACCTCATAGATGTCGTCCTTCGACGTTAACTGTTCTGACATTGACATTCATCTATGATAGTTCATCGGTTTATTATTAGATGGCGATATAGGCTACAACATCGGTAACATTTTGAATTGGAGTCTCACAGATGTCGTCCTCTGAAGTTAACTGTTCTGACATTGACATCCAGCCATGATAGTTCATCGGTTCATAAATTTCCCGCTCAAAAACATTAACAAGATACCTCATAGATGTCGTCCTTTGACGTTGACAGGTATGCATGACGGTTGATCGGTTCATTCATAGATGTAGTCATTTGAAGTTAACTGTTCTGACATTGACATTGAAGTATGATAGTTCATCGCTATGATAGTTCATCGGTTCATAAATTTCCCGCTCAAAAACATTAACAAGGTACCTCATAGATGTCGTCCTTTGACGTTGACAGGTACGCATGACGGTTGATCGGTTCATTCATAGATGTAGTCATTTGAAGTTAACTGTTCTGACATTGACATTGAAGTATGATAGTTCATCGCTATGATAGTTCATCGGTTCATAAATTTCCCGCGCAAAAACATTAACAAGATACTTCATAGATGTCGTCCTTTGACGTTGACAGGTACGCATGACGGTTGATCGGTTCATTCATAGATGTAGTCATTCGAAGTTAACAGTTCTGACATTGACATTGAAGTATGATAGTTCATCGGTTCATTAAGAGATGGCGGTGATGTAGCTATAACATCAGTCATATTTTGAATTGTGGCCTCATAGATGTCGTCCCTTGACGTTAACATTTCTGACGTTGACAGGTATGCATGACGGTTGATCGGTTCATTCATAGATGTAGTCGTTTGAAGTTAACTGGTCTGACATTGACATTTAAGTATGATAGTTCATCGGTTCATCAGAAGATGGCGGCGATGTAGCTACAACATCAGTCATATTGTGGTTTTGACGTTTACTCTTCTGACATTCGCTTCCAACGTCGACCATGATAAACATCACCAAAACACCTCTACGTTTGAATTTGGCGGGTCGATGACGTCACATCCAACTAACCTCACATCCAGACCTCTATGGTCGAAAATTCTATAATCATCGTAAGCTCTATGGACACGTTTGAATTGCGCGGGTTAGTAACGTTACATCCAACTAACCTCACATTCTATGACCCCAGACCTCTATGGTTGAAAGTTCTGTAATCATCGTAACCTCTATGGAGACGTTTGAATTTCGCGGGTTAGTAACGTTACATCCGAAGTTGCGCGCGCAACATCCGGTCGATGACGTCACTTCCTGGCGCAGAAGTAGCCCACTTAATCTACTCATAGCTTCCACGGATCTCTTATTTTATTTCGAAATCGTACTGCTGTAGGAAAATGCCCCAACGAGCCAATCTCCCACTCGGACTCTTCATTGAATGCAGCCACTTCAATGACTGGTGGTCGCTCAATACGGTAAATCTGTATCCCTTTAAATATGGTCTCATTCCATCAATGCCCCACACAATAGCCAAACATTCCTTTTCGCTAAAGGCATTTTTTTCGGCGGCTGTTAATGTTCGGCTAGCGTAGGCAATGATTCGGTCGGCTCCCCCAATATTCTGGGTCGATGCCGCAGCAATTCCCACATCCGAAGCATCGGTCTGCAATATAAACGGTCTGTTGAAGTCTGGACAAGCCAACATAGGTGCAAGAAACGGAAACACGCTTCACAAATTTGTTTTTAAAAATAACTTTATTGAATATCACAATGAAAATCAAGAGCTACTTATTTAATCAAAGTCAGAAGTATGAATGAATATTTTACATGTTACAGTAATGTACCTAGAAATGAATAATAAACCAAATATGATATCGCTGACACTGCTGGCTAGTTCAGAATCAGTTCATAGTACAATACGATGTGAATGACTTCATATAACACCTCCCTTCACAGTTTCGGGTCCGGGAAGTACGTCTCGAGGAAGCTGGACATCCAATGTTCTTTCTTGGGGTGGTTCTTCTCGGCATTTCAGATTCTTCAATATTGAAATTATACGTCCTTTTAGACAGATGAATATAATTATGTTGGCCACAATAAAATATAGAATGAAACTATGTTGAGATTGATTTGTCGGCAGCTGCTTCGGTTGAGACCATTTAATTTGATTTTTTAAGTCACTGATGTCCTTCAAATTGATTGCTTTGAGTGATTGGGAATTTTCCGTATACGGTCTATAGGATGGAGCGTTGATTTTCGAAAATTCAAACAATAAGGGTTGACCCGTGCTTTCTAAATAGCTTCCTTGTAGTGTTTTAATTTCTTGTCTCGGTGGGCAATTAACTGTAACTTCGACGGAAATAGGAGATAAGAGTAACCAGTATTTGGTGCCTTCGATCTCTTGAATTTGGGTGTCTGAAATTTCTAATGCATGATGAGTACAGTTGGCCAAATTTTGATTTAGAATAATATTGGCTTCGCATTTATCCTTATTAGCATTTTCCATAATTGTTGCTTTGCAGAAAAAGGTACTGTTAATATTATCACAATCTTCAGTTTCGTAGGCCAGGTAATTTCTTGATAATAATACATATCTGGCATCAGGTACTAACAATCGAAAGGTAGTTGATTCATGCCATATGGGAATTGGGTATAATTTATAAAAGTTGAATATTATATTGTGGTATATAGGGACATTAAGAATGAAGACGTGTTTGTCGTCATAAACATACGAATCTACTTCTATTAGTTTTAAATAGTAAACTAGATTTTCGTATTTTATTTCAAATGGTAATTGTTCTGAATCTGTTATCAGTTTCAAATGCATCAAAGAATTATGAAGTTCATTTGTTGATATTATACTGGGGTGCATAAGTTTTAATTTTGTGAAAGTTATTGCGGTGACTAGGTTATCTAGGATTTGTTGAATAGCTTGGTATATTAGTTGGAATTGGTTCAAAGTATCGGCGATATTATGAATATCAGTTGCAGATGAATATTGATTTAATAAATCGTCGGTCTGGACTAAACGTTTTTCTAATGCTTTCTCGTTTTGATAAAGATTTGAAATTGTTTTGTTAAACCTATTAACTACACTGGAGGAAAGAGAGTATTGTTTTCTAACATCATCACTTAATAAAATTTGATTTTGTTCTAACTGTTTAATTTTTTTATCAAAATGTTCTCCATCTTCATTATCCAAATTTCCCGTAATGCTTTTGAATATCGAACCAAGGCCGTTAATTATACCGCGTTTTTGTCTGTTAGCTTTTGGCATTATTTCATTAATAGTTTCATAAATACTGAGTCTAGTATTATTAATTAATTTGAAATAGTTTACAAACTCTTTAGAATTATAATATTTATTTTCAGTTATCTTATTGATGAATGTTTCGGATTGATTATTGATATTTCCTAAATATTGAAAAATCAAAGATATGTTATAGTAATGTATGATTTTATGATGATATTCTTGAATTTTGGCAGGACCGAAGTATATTGGTAAAAGTCCTGGGTTATTTTTCAGGTTTGTGATTTCCACTTGAGCTTGCGTTAGACAGAGTATGGTCAGGGCGAACCTGCAACAATCACTTTTCGTCAATTTTCGGTGGTCTTTTGATATTTCGTAAGTGGTAAGTGCGTTTATTGGTTTCAATTGTTTGTTGTTCGGTGTCTACTTTTGTGGGAATGACTGTAGGTCTAAACTTGTTTTGTACTTTAGTGACTCGTCTTACTTCTTTTGGATATATTGGTCGATCTGGTTCGATTTCTATGATATCTTTGTCTTTGTTAAATTTTGAAACAATTTTCTCTTTATGATTTATCAATTGTTTATTCAATTCCTTATATAATAACTGAGTCTGTTCTTTGTGGTTTTGAACGTAGTTAGCCATTAACAATTTTTGGCAGTTTATATCGAATGGATCGTCTAGTTCTAAGTGTCCAGAGATGACATCTTTTGGTTTTTTACCAGTAGAGGAGTGGATGGTATTATTGTAAGCTAATATAGCATACATTGTCTTATTTTTTAAACTGTCTGTAGGGAATTGTTCGTTCAGTAGTCTTATATGTTCTGAAAGAGTGCTATGCAATCTTTCAATTAAGCCGTTCGACTGGGGATTTTCAGGAGTTATAAAATGTATATCGATTTTGTGTAAGTCAAGTAGTTCTTTGAGATTGCTATTGTTGAATTCTGACACATTGTCGCTTATGATCTTTTTAGGAATACCTAAATATGCGAAAAACTGTAATAAGCAGTTGATTACATCAATTCAATTTGAGCTCGCTACTTTGTAAATTTGAGCGTACTTGGAAAAAGCATCAATAATAGCAAGAAATATTTATTTTTGCAGTTCAATTGTATCTAAACGGATTATTTCGAATGGTTTAGTTGGTGTAGGAGTAAGATTAATACCTAAGTTGAGTGGTTTACGTTCGTATTTGGTACGTTGACATATGTCACAAGTGTTTATATACGTTTGAATAGAATTACGCATATTAGGCCAGGTTTTTTAATTGATTTCCTGTTTCATTAATGCCTCTATGGTTAGTTTTGCTCTCGTGGTATTTTTCTATCATTTGTGAAATGTCTTCTAGTGGAACATCTATTAGTTTAGTTTTTGTGCAAATAAATTTATAGGGAGGCCATTTGAATGTTTTTTGGATTATATCGCAAAATTGATAATATAAGTCTGGAGGGTTGAAAAATATATAGTACGTTACTTTCTGTACTATGTATTCTTTGACAAACTGTATTATTTCGGCTTCAATATCATTCGTACTAATTTGAACAATAAATTTTTGTTTATTAGGAAAAGGCTCAAGTAATTTTGGTTTAGCAGGAGAATGATTCACAATTTGTATTTCTATTTGATTTTGTCCTTTATTAAGCAAATTGTCAGAGATGGGAATCTCTACCAAAGTATTTTCTTGGTTATTGGAATGTATAGTTTCATTTTCAATGTTATCGGGTATGGGAATTTCTAATTCTGATTGATCGTCTTTATTGGCAATTACCGATTCGTTATCAATATTTTCATTTTCCTATTCTTTGTTAAAGGTGTAACGAAGCGTCTTTACTAATAAATATTATTGCCCAAGTAAGTCACCTCTACCGAAATGAAGGAATCAAACTTTGGTACACTATGTGTATAAAAACACGACAGCAGAGTGTAGCTACGGATAAGCGAGTCCGCGTTCCGGCGACATTCTCAATGACATGACGTGTCAACTTCAGAGTATAAAAGGCGGCCGGTCTCCCATATAGAGATCACTTGCTAGGAGACCGCCGTAGCTGAAGCAGTAAACCCGATATACCTAAAGTAGAGTTTTTTCCATTTAATCCGATAAATGGAGAGAGTAAGTATATTCTCGACTTTGCTAACTAATACTTTTCCGTAAAGATTCAATTGCTGAATTTACATTTCAATAATTCTAGAAAACAGTCAAGTGTTGACGATTGTTTTTCCTGAATATATTGGGAAGCGCCGTACTGTTCATAATTATTTATTATTTTCCGTCACTATTTGAATCTGAGTTTATTTCAATAATTCTAGAAAACAATAAAGTGTTGACGATTGTTTTCCTGAATATATTGGGAAGCGCCGTACTGTTCATAATTATTCATTATTTTCCTCCAAGATTTGAATCTGAGTTTATTTTCGATAATTCTAGAAAACAGTCAAGTGTTGACGATTATTTTCCTGAATATATAGGGAAGCGCCGTACTGTTCATAATTATTCATTATTTTCCGTCACTATTTGAATCTGAGTTCATTTCAATAATTCTAGAAAACAATAAAGTGTTGACGATTGTTTTCCTGAATATATTGGGAAGCGCCGTACTGTTCATAATTATTCATTATTTTCCGCCACTATTTGACGTCACTTCCTGGCGCAGAAGTAGCCCACTTAATCTACTCATAGCTTCCACGGATCTCTTATTTTATTTCGAAATCGTACTGCTGTAGGAAAATGCCCCAACGAGCCAATCTCCCACTCGGACTCTTCATTGAATGCAGCCACTTCAATGACTGGTGGTCGCTCAATACGGTAAATCTGTATCCCTTTAAATATGGTCTCATTCCATCAATGCCCCACACAATAGCCAAACATTCCTTTTCGCTAAAGGCATTTTTTTCGGCGGCTGTTAATGTTCGGCTAGCGTAGGCAATGATTCGGTCGGCTCCCCCAATATTCTGGGTCGATGCCGCAGCAATTCCCACATCCGAAGCATCGGTCTGCAATATAAACGGTCTGTTGAAGTCTGGACAAGCCAACATAGGTGCAAGAAACGGAAACACGCTTCACAAATTTGTTTTTAAAAATAACTTTATTGAATATCACAATGAAAATCAAGAGCTACTTATTTAATCAAAGTCAGAAGTATGAATGAATATTTTACATGTTACAGTAATGTACCTAGAAATGAATAATAAACCAAATATGATATCGCTGACACTGCTGGCTAGTTCAGAATCAGTTCATAGTACAATACGATGTGAATGACTTCATATAACACCTCCCTTCACAGTTTCGGGTCCGGGAAGTACGTCTCGAGGAAGCTGGACATCCAATGTTCTTTCTTGGGGTGGTTCTTCTCGGCATTTCAGATTCTTCAATATTGAAATTATACGTCCTTTTAGACAGATGAATATAATTATGTTGGCCACAATAAAATATAGAATGAAACTATGTTGAGATTGATTTGTCGGCAGCTGCTTCGGTTGAGACCATTTAATTTGATTTTTTAAGTCACTGATGTCCTTCAAATTGATTGCTTTGAGTGATTGGGAATTTTCCGTATACGGTCTATAGGATGGAGCGTTGATTTTCGAAAATTCAAACAATAAGGGTTGACCCGTGCTTTCTAAATAGCTTCCTTGTAGTGTTTTAATTTCTTGTCTCGGTGGGCAATTAACTGTAACTTCGACGGAAATAGGAGATAAGAGTAACCAGTATTTGGTGCCTTCGATCTCTTGAATTTGGGTGTCTGAAATTTCTAATGCATGATGAGTACAGTTGGCCAAATTTTGATTTAGAATAATATTGGCTTCGCATTTATCCTTATTAGCATTTTCCATAATTGTTGCTTTGCAGAAAAAGGTACTGTTAATATTATCACAATCTTCAGTTTCGTAGGCCAGGTAATTTCTTGATAATAATACATATCTGGCATCAGGTACTAACAATCGAAAGGTAGTTGATTCATGCCATATGGGAATTGGGTATAATTTATAAAAGTTGAATATTATATTGTGGTATATAGGGACATTAAGAATGAAGACGTGTTTGTCGTCATAAACATACGAATCTACTTCTATTAGTTTTAAATAGTAAACTAGATTTTCGTATTTTATTTCAAATGGTAATTGTTCTGAATCTGTTATCAGTTTCAAATGCATCAAAGAATTATGAAGTTCATTTGTTGATATTATACTGGGGTGCATAAGTTTTAATTTTGTGAAAGTTATTGCGGTGACTAGGTTATCTAGGATTTGTTGAATAGCTTGGTATATTAGTTGGAATTGGTTCAAAGTATCGGCGATATTATGAATATCAGTTGCAGATGAATATTGATTTAATAAATCGTCGGTCTGGACTAAACGTTTTTCTAATGCTTTCTCGTTTTGATAAAGATTTGAAATTGTTTTGTTAAACCTATTAACTACACTGGAGGAAAGAGAGTATTGTTTTCTAACATCATCACTTAATAAAATTTGATTTTGTTCTAACTGTTTAATTTTTTTATCAAAATGTTCTCCATCTTCATTATCCAAATTTCCCGTAATGCTTTTGAATATCGAACCAAGGCCGTTAATTATACCGCGTTTTTGTCTGTTAGCTTTTGGCATTATTTCATTAATAGTTTCATAAATACTGAGTCTAGTATTATTAATTAATTTGAAATAGTTTACAAACTCTTTAGAATTATAATATTTATTTTCAGTTATCTTATTGATGAATGTTTCGGATTGATTATTGATATTTCCTAAATATTGAAAAATCAAAGATATGTTATAGTAATGTATGATTTTATGATGATATTCTTGAATTTTGGCAGGACCGAAGTATATTGGTAAAAGTCCTGGGTTATTTTTCAGGTTTGTGATTTCCACTTGAGCTTGCGTTAGACAGAGTATGGTCAGGGCGAACCTGCAACAATCACTTTTCGTCAATTTTCGGTGGTCTTTTGATATTTCGTAAGTGGTAAGTGCGTTTATTGGTTTCAATTGTTTGTTGTTCGGTGTCTACTTTTGTGGGAATGACTGTAGGTCTAAACTTGTTTTGTACTTTAGTGACTCGTCTTACTTCTTTTGGATATATTGGTCGATCTGGTTCGATTTCTATGATATCTTTGTCTTTGTTAAATTTTGAAACAATTTTCTCTTTATGATTTATCAATTGTTTATTCAATTCCTTATATAATAACTGAGTCTGTTCTTTGTGGTTTTGAACGTAGTTAGCCATTAACAATTTTTGGCAGTTTATATCGAATGGATCGTCTAGTTCTAAGTGTCCAGAGATGACATCTTTTGGTTTTTTACCAGTAGAGGAGTGGATGGTATTATTGTAAGCTAATATAGCATACATTGTCTTATTTTTTAAACTGTCTGTAGGGAATTGTTCGTTCAGTAGTCTTATATGTTCTGAAAGAGTGCTATGCAATCTTTCAATTAAGCCGTTCGACTGGGGATTTTCAGGAGTTATAAAATGTATATCGATTTTGTGTAAGTCAAGTAGTTCTTTGAGATTGCTATTGTTGAATTCTGACACATTGTCGCTTATGATCTTTTTAGGAATACCTAAATATGCGAAAAACTGTAATAAGCAGTTGATTACATCAATTCAATTTGAGCTCGCTACTTTGTAAATTTGAGCGTACTTGGAAAAAGCATCAATAATAGCAAGAAATATTTATTTTTGCAGTTCAATTGTATCTAAACGGATTATTTCGAATGGTTTAGTTGGTGTAGGAGTAAGATTAATACCTAAGTTGAGTGGTTTACGTTCGTATTTGGTACGTTGACATATGTCACAAGTGTTTATATACGTTTGAATAGAATTACGCATATTAGGCCAGGTTTTTTAATTGATTTCCTGTTTCATTAATGCCTCTATGGTTAGTTTTGCTCTCGTGGTATTTTTCTATCATTTGTGAAATGTCTTCTAGTGGAACATCTATTAGTTTAGTTTTTGTGCAAATAAATTTATAGGGAGGCCATTTGAATGTTTTTTGGATTATATCGCAAAATTGATAATATAAGTCTGGAGGGTTGAAAAATATATAGTACGTTACTTTCTGTACTATGTATTCTTTGACAAACTGTATTATTTCGGCTTCAATATCATTCGTACTAATTTGAACAATAAATTTTTGTTTATTAGGAAAAGGCTCAAGTAATTTTGGTTTAGCAGGAGAATGATTCACAATTTGTATTTCTATTTGATTTTGTCCTTTATTAAGCAAATTGTCAGAGATGGGAATCTCTACCAAAGTATTTTCTTGGTTATTGGAATGTATAGTTTCATTTTCAATGTTATCGGGTATGGGAATTTCTAATTCTGATTGATCGTCTTTATTGGCAATTACCGATTCGTTATCAATATTTTCATTTTCCTATTCTTTGTTAAAGGTGTAACGAAGCGTCTTTACTAATAAATATTATTGCCCAAGTAAGTCACCTCTACCGAAATGAAGGAATCAAACTTTGGTACACTATGTGTATAAAAACACGACAGCAGAGTGTAGCTACGGATAAGCGAGTCCGCGTTCCGGCGACATTCTCAATGACATGACGTGTCAACTTCAGAGTATAAAAGGCGGCCGGTCTCCCATATAGAGATCACTTGCTAGGAGACCGCCGTAGCTGAAGCAGTAAACCCGATATACCTAAAGTAGAGTTTTTTCCATTTAATCCGATAAATGGAGAGAGTAAGTATATTCTCGACTTTGCTAACTAATACTTTTCCGTAAAGATTCAATTGCTGAATTTACATTTCAATAATTCTAGAAAACAGTCAAGTGTTGACGATTGTTTTTCCTGAATATATTGGGAAGCGCCGTACTGTTCATAATTATTTATTATTTTCCGTCACTATTTGAATCTGAGTTTATTTCAATAATTCTAGAAAACAATAAAGTGTTGACGATTGTTTTCCTGAATATATTGGGAAGCGCCGTACTGTTCATAATTATTCATTATTTTCCTCCAAGATTTGAATCTGAGTTTATTTTCGATAATTCTAGAAAACAGTCAAGTGTTGACGATTATTTTCCTGAATATATAGGGAAGCGCCGTACTGTTCATAATTATTCATTATTTTCCGTCACTATTTGAATCTGAGTTCATTTCAATAATTCTAGAAAACAATAAAGTGTTGACGATTGTTTTCCTGAATATATTGGGAAGCGCCGTACTGTTCATAATTATTCATTATTTTCCGCCACTATTTGATTCTGAGTTTATTTTCGATAATTCTAGAAAACAGTCAAGTGTTGACGATTGAGAAGAGCTGTTCCGTTCATAATTAAATAATATTTTCTGTGAAGAATCAATTTTTGTTTTAATTTTCAATCAAATTCTACGAGACGATTCAGTGTTGACAATCGTTTCATATGAATGTAATGATGAATACCAGTTTAGTTAACAATTAAGAATTTCCGTGAAGAGAGTGAGTTCCATTTCAAGTTAGAGATTCCCCGTGAACAATTTAATAGTAATTTGTTCTTCCGAACACTGATTCCGTATTTCTATTAAACCAAAATATAAACCGAGGCGTAATAAATTGTCATAAGGAGAGACACAGTAGTACACGGGTGCCTGGTCACCTCTCAAGTAAACAGATTTCCGAGTCGAATTCAGGAAGACGTGTACAATCTGATATTCTCATTTCTTACATCGTGTTAGGGTATATTGACCTAATCGAGATACCAGCTGTTAGTGAGCCTGATAAAAAACTTTCGCGGAATCATTTGGATTTAATAATCGAATAGCGTATATCATATAGGGATGACCGAATATCACTGTCTTATAAATGTTGTCATTTCCAGTGAAAACTCTGTATAGATATTTCGATTGTTGATAATTGTATATATTATTGTAAATAGTTAATGATTTATTTCTGTTAATAAATAGCTACAAAGGTTTGTCATCATTTTATTCAAGGCAAAGACATTATTCTTCTGTAGGAAGAGCATTTCTCAAATACCAACCACAAAACTAAACTAGAAGAACTCTGACCTTCTTACTTGTAAGAAACCCAGGCATGTCTGCTAAGGTACATGACCGTACCGTAACCTTAGGGGACAACTAATCTTCCACCAAAATTAGTCATTTGGGCGGAAGTTGGTCACAAAGGAGTCCATATATTCAAGTAGTTTGCTAGTTTCACCTAACTCATTTATATTAAGTTCGATGCGTGAAAGTGCATCAGCATTGCAATTTAATTTACCCTTTTTATAAGAAATATTGTAATCGTATTCTTCGAGCTTCAAACGCCATCTAACTAATTTTGAATTTGGTTCTTTTAGTGAAAAAAGCTATTCTAGAGGTTTGTGATTTGTGATCAGTTATTATGTTAAATTTTCGTCCGAAAAGGTATGGTCTAAAATATTTCACGGTAGTAACAATTGCTAACAATTCTTTTTCGATCGTAGAGTAATGTTGTTCCGATTCGTTAAGAGTTCGCGAAGAATATGCTATTGGTAAATCTTCACCGATAGGTCCTTGCGATAAGACATTGCTCGCGTCAGTAGTTAAATTAAAAGTTTGCGGGAAGTCTGGGTATTGTAAAATGGGTTCGTTCATTAATAAATTCTTACAGTTATTAAAACAAGATATATATTCTTCGTTGAGTTATAGTGGCATTCTTTCTTAAACATTTCGTCAGAGGATTCGTCAGTTTAGCAAAGTTCTTTATGAATTTCCGGTAATATCCTAAGAGTCCTAAGAAGCCTTTGAGTTGTTTTTGTGTTTTTGGAATTGGAAAGTTTTTTATTGCTGAAATTTTTTCGGGGTTTGGCTTAATGCCTTGTGGAGTTATAACATGTCGTGAATAATTACTTTCTTTCCTAAGAAACTCTGATTTATCTAACTGAATTTTCAAGTTGAATTGACGAAGTCTTTCGAACACTTGTTTAAGAGTGTTAATATGTTCTTGAAGAGAAACGCTGAAAATAATAATATCGTCCAAGTAAACTAAGCAAAGCTCGTTTTGTATGCCACGTAAGATGTTGTCCATAACTCTTTGGAAAGTCGCCGGGGCATTTTTAAGTCCAAATGGCATTCTTACGTATTCGTAATGGCCATTCTCGACGCTAAAAGCAGTTTTTGAAATATCTGCTTAGTCCATTTCGATCTGGTAAAATCCAGATGCGAGATCTAAGGTTGTAAAATATTGGCAACGACCTAATTTATCTAAGATGTCATTTCTATTGGGTAACGGATATTTGTCTGAGAGAGTTTTCGCATCAAGATTTCGATAATCGACTCTCCATTTTTGTCTGCCACTTTTTTGGAACTATCCAAATCGGGGAATTCCAAGCTGAGTTACTAGGTCTGATTATTTCTTGGTCTAACATTTTATTTATTTGGGACTGAACTTCCTGTTTATGTATGAACGGGTATCGATATGTTTTGGAATATACAGGAATTTCATATGTAGTTTTTATCTGATGCTTAACTGTATTAATTAAACTAAGTGGTTCATTTTCGTTGTGGAAAATGTCGGAGTATTCTTTGATTAATTTAGAAATCATTCTCTTTTCTTCTAAATTCATGTGTTCCGTTCTAATTTTTGGTGATTCAATTTGATTGCATTCAAAATTATTAATGTCGGAATTTTGACAAAATTGGTTTTGATATTATGTAGGAGAAAATAGTTTACATTTCAGTGGTTCAGCATAAAGAGGTTCTGAAAAATCAGGTTTTGCAATTTTTTCAGTATTATTAATTATTGTTACGTACGCTTCATGATTTTTACTTTTCGTAACACATGACGGTATTTCACAACCATGTGATGTAATGTGTGGTACGATAATATCTCCATTGTCAACTGAAGTTTTAATTTTAATTACTTGTCCGCAACGGGGTTGTAGCGAATAAGAATTAATTTGCTTTTGTGGAATGTTTTGAAAGTGAATTTTCAGTTTTGCACTAGGAGTTATTAAAAGATGATTTTTAAAATCTAAAGTAGCGTTCAAGAATTCTAAATTATCAAAACCTATTAATCCTTTAAAGATATTATGAAACTTGAACAATTGAAATTTCATATGTTCACCAGGTTTTTTGAAAATTTCGGGTACTTCCATCCATCCACTATATTGGTGAGCAGAAGTTGAAAAAGTATTCGATACAATGAACGGATCATACTGTATAGTATGGGGAATTATTTGTTCAGCTATATCGGGATCAATAAATGATTTTGTAGCTCCGGTATCAATAAGAAAGTTTAAATTGTCTAAATTTGGAAATATAATATACGGTAATTTACTTGTATATTCTTCATTATGATTGAATGGTATTATTCGTTGATTTCTGGTTCCGAGGCTAGTATCTGAAAATTTTCCTCGTATTCTTCAAATTGTTCAATTGAATTTTGATCGGGTAATACAATTTCTTCGCTATTAGTTTCATTAATCCCAAACGTTTCGTTGTTAAATAACTCTTCAGATGTATAACGATTTTGAGGAGTTTGGGCAAAATTGTTGGCAGGTCTTGTGAATGTTTGTCTGGTACTCACACTCATTGGGGTTTGTACCGACGGTTTATAATGAGGATCCGGCTCGTAAACTCTTTTATTTTGTGGTGTAAATGTATTGTTTTGTGGAGGTCTATTAGGACTTTTGAAAACTTGCGCATTTGTTAAAAATTTCCGATTGTTCATTTGCCTTGGTTGTATATTTATAGCCTGAGAAGGAAAATTATTATTTGTTACCCTTTGTGGTACATTTAATGGTTGATACGGTAATTTGAAATTTTTATTAGTAACAACATTTTGAGGACCCAATATAGGTTTTTGATAGTATCTAACATTATTTTCCTCATTAATATAAAATAACGCAGTTTGCATGTCTAAAGGTCGCATAGCGCGAATTGAACTACCAAGTGGTTCTTTTAAACCAGCTGAGAAGGTTTTCAATGCTAATTTATTAAGAATATTTTGTTTTTAGTTTTACCAACATCTGTTTCCTCATGTGTTTTTACATAGGAGCAAAGTAAATTGAGCAGGCTAATAACTTTATCGTAAAACTGTAGAGCATTTTCGTTATTTTGTTTTAAAAGGACGAGATCTCGAATTAAACAAATCTCATCTCTTTGAATGCTGAAATTTCTTATTAATGTACTCTTCGGGTCTGTCCAAGTATTGACAGCCTGTATATCAACAGCAATTTTAGCATTTCCTATTAATTTGTAGGTGATTGATTTTAATATAAAAATGTTTACAAAATTATTTGGATTGTTATCCACAAATGTATTTATAATACTTTCTGCACTATTAATAAATTCATTTAAATCATTAGGATTGCCATCGTATTGTGGCACACATGATAAAAATTCAGGTTTAAATGCTAGAGTAGCCATTTCTGAAATATTATTAATATTATCAACTATAGGATATGTTTCGGTACTAGGAGATATGGATTTAGTGAGAGTAAGGATTTCGATTGCGTCAATTAGTTTATCGACATCAAACATGTAAAATTATCAAAATTTTTTCTCACCCTATCAACCTAGTTAGGATACGATTCATCGAATGCAGTTTCCAGGTGGTCCGCCTTCAATAGGTGTGGTTATCCAATGTTTGGGATGCCAACTCGGTCCTGGGAGATGTTTTATTTTGGAATAATGGATTAACTGTAGAAACAGAGGATTTTTCTCTGTGAAATTCTTCCATTATTCTACCGACTGCGCCAGAAACGGAAACACGCTTCACAAATTTGTTTTTAAAAATAACTTTATTGAATATCACAATGAAAATCAAGAGCTACTTATTTAATCAAAGTCAGAAGTATGAATGAATATTTTACATGTTACAATAATGTATATAGAAATTAATAATAAACGAAACATGATAACGCTGACACTGCTGGCTAGTTCAGAATCAGTTCATAGTACTATACGATGTGAATGACTTCATATAACATGCACTGGTCAACATATCTTTCAATTTGTTGAACGCGACTTGCTGCTCCTCTCCCCAACTCCAACGTCGATGCTTCTTCAATAAGACAGTTTGCGGACTGATAATTTTTGGAAACGACATTATGAAACGGCGGTACCACGAAGCTATTACTAAAAAACGACGGAGTGCTCTCACTGTAGACGGGCTTGGAATCAGCTTGATAGCTTCGATTTTCTCAGGGTCGCTATGAATACCCTCGGTGGTGACTACATGGCCTAAATACTTTATTGACGTGCGGCAGAACTGGCATTTTTCCGGGTTTATCTTCAGATTAGCTTTCCTTAATCGCCGGAAAAACTCTCTCAAATTCGTGAGATGTTCCTCGAACGTCTCTCCCAGAACAATGATGTCGTCCAAGTAAGGAAAGGCGTGTGGATCCATATCTGGTCCGATAATGGTATCCATCAGCCTCTGAAACGTTGCCGGTGCGGAATGTAAACCAAAGGCCATTACCTTAAACTGGAATAAGTCACGGCCTGGTACAGTAAATGCTGTGATGGGTTTACTTTCCGGTGTCAGAGGTATTTGCCAATACCCTTGCTTCAGGTCAATGCTAGTGATATATCCAGCTCACCCGAGTTTGTCCGACATGGCACTTATGTAAGGCAGTGGATATGCATCTTTCACGGAGACTTTGTTCATCATCTGGAAACCAATGCAAAATCTCGGTTTGCCATCTTTCTTCTTCACCATCACAACGGGTGAACTCCACGGACTACTTGACGGCTCGCTGACTTCCTCTGAAAGCATTCGTTCAACTTCCTCGTTGATGATTGCTTGCATCCTCGGATTCTGGGGCCGGTAACGCTGCTTTTTCGGATCGGTCTTTGTTAATTTCATTTCGTGTTGAACCACCGACGTGGTTCCGTGGATTCCTTCAAAATATTTCATTTCTGTTTCCAGAAATCGGTTCAGTCTATCCTGTTCAGTTTCCGACAATGTTGCTAGGTGTTTCTCCGCTTCATCCCAGAAACGCACACGTTTAACTGCCTTCGGTCCGGAACTAGCTCCAATGGAAACTTTTTCACAATTAGTCACAATCAAATTGTCCTTATGATACACCCCAGCGGATGGTAGATGTATTGTAAACAAACTGGAGCTCAAAATCTCCATTCCTATCATCATTTCCGGTAATAATGACGGCAAATGCATCAACTCGTTTTCAATCTCACCACATCCAAAATGCAATGAGATTCTGTTCGCGGTAGTACTAGGAACCAAACTGCCATTGTCCATCCTAGTGCCTACGGCCTTAATGGGGACTGGTTGTAACCCGGTATCCTGACATAACCTAACAACTGCGTCATTGATGAAAGAACGGGTGGCTCCGGAGTCCACGAGAGCCGAAAAAGTTCTACCTAATACCCGGACTTTTATAAACGGTCGGTTTTCAGCTAAAGTTTGAGCAGCGGTATTTTAAAAAATAATTCTATCATCACACGGGGCTAGAACACTCTCATCTTTCACTTTACTGTTTTTCGTCACTATAGCGGTATCTACTTTAACTTTACTTTCACAGTTATTCGGTAGTTTTGGTTTATTATCGGTATTGGCGGTATTGCAATTAACGGTATTTTCAACGGCGGTGAGTTTACATTTTGTATTATTATCGGCGGACTCCTTATTCGCAGTGCGGTTCACAACGTTTCACCTCCTTCGTCGAGGCCTGTTCAACCGGGATCTGCTTCGGCCTTGCTACCTCGCAGTCCCGCGGACGTTTCCCTGTCCAGTGCACGGACAATCACGCGACATTACCCCAGGACAGCGGCATCTCGAGCAAAATAATTTCGGCAGATTCCGATAATTACTTTTGCTATGCCCTATTTCCCCACATCTCCAACAAGAGATGGGCTGTGTTGCGGTATTCGGTTTCAGCTTGGTAGGACACTGCGTCTTGAAGTGGCCCCGGAGACCACAATCCCAACAAGTCTGCTCAGGGACATTCGGTATTCCGGACTTGACTGGCGATTTCGGTTCAGATGCAGGTTGCCTACCTGGCGCCGGTGGCTCCATAATCCTTACTGCTGGACTTGAAATTTGTGCCCTCACTGACACTGGAAATATCCTCTTCTGCATGAGTTTCTGCTCAGCCTGCAGATTCTCAAATTCCTTTGCCTGCAATATTAACGACGGCACGTCGTTAAAAGTCCCTTGTCGGATAAATTGCCTATACTCCGGCAATAAATTTCGGTGCGACCAGAACAAATCCCGTTCTGCAGTCATTGCACCATGTCTCCTGATCAGTTTCTGCATATCCACAACATATGCAGCGGCGGTCTCATTCATGCGTTGATGCCTGCGGCTGATCTGTACCACCAGATCAATGTGGTAATTCGCATCCATGAATAGGGTGAAGTCTCTTTGGAAATCGGCAAATGTAGCCCAGCGGCTACGATTATTCCGATACCATAATAATGCAGTTCCATGTAAAACTTCCGGTAATGATAACAATAAGGAATCTTTCGGTGTATTTAGCTGCATAGCTATTTCATCAAGGCATTCCAGGAACGTAGCGGGATCTGACGTTCCATTGAATTGGATTCGTTATTGGTTCAAACGCGGAGCACTACCCGGAGCTGAATAATTATATCCAGGCACATGCTGAACGGAATATTGTACCCTTGCTGAACAGTAGTAACCGGAACATTGTGGACAGGTACTTGCGGAACATTAGGTACATGCGGAACCTTAGGGGCTTGCGGAACTGTCGGTATTTGCGGAATGGTCGGTAATTGCGGAATAGTCGGTGCTTGCATCCACGGCGGTGTCACATTTGACGACGTGGTCCTATAACTCGGATACTTCATAGGATTCGGCGGGGAAGAATAGATCGGCGTTTGCATCAGTGGTGTCGTCATTACCACAGTGTTTGTGTATGTCACTGTAGTCGTAGTGGACGTAGTTGACCAATACGACGACTGTATCCTCGGTGTGCTCCTTATTGCTGGTCTTGACTGAACACCAGAAGGACTAAACGTCGGTGTTGTGTTAAGTGCAGCTTCGGTTGTCAATGCCTTGGTTAGTGACGCCATGGTACTGGCAATCTTTTCCAGCATTCCACGCGGAGGGCGTATTATTCCTTTACGGACACCTTTTACACACCTCCGGCGTAAGTCTTCAACGAATCCATTATGGTCAATGTCATAATTGGCCAGCACTTCCTGAAGTTGCGCTTTCTTCAATAAATAAATCCAGTTGACTTTCGAATCAACTTCGGTAGTTTCAGTCTGGCTCTCCTCGCTATTAGAGCAGAATTGCGCCATTTCGTCAAATTGAGCTAGCACTTCTTCAATATTGGTGAGCGTAGGCTGCGGCGCCTTAGGTATAGCACCTGTATACCCAGGGAACCCCATATTATCCAATCCAATTCAAAATCGAAATTTTCAACCCCAAAAATAAATTAACGGAAGAGGGTGCGGTAACCAAAACCAGTCCACACCTTCCTTCCAATAAGGCAGAAGCAATCAAATCACTTGCCCCAATTTGGGCAACGTAACTTAGATTTGGGCGGTAGCTCCAAAACGGCTGAGCTAGTCCACTCGAAAATGTCACCAACGGCTTTCTCGGTGTCGATTTAGTTGGAAAGGAGCTATGACTTGCCCAATCCGGGTTACGGTTTAATGGGAAAATCAAAGGACAAAATATGGGCAAAAATCAAAATTTTGGCAAAACATTGAAGTGTAGTTAACTATTCTACACCTCACGAAACAATCAATTTTTCAGTCAGATTCACGTTTAAAAACTTGATGTTTCCCCTGAAACGGGGAGGGTGGATTGGAAAACAAATTTCACCAAACAACCTTGTTGAACTCGGGGAACAAGTTTTCATTGAAACTTTTTCAAATTTCCAAAATTGAAAAACAAACTCCCAGGGATGATTCGAAAACGTGTTCGAAACGTCGGAATCTTGAAGCTTGTTTTCCTGTCATACTATATCTAGAATTTCATCAAAAACGGACCACCCGTTCAATTGCAATATATTATTCAGCTTTCCACTTTTCGGAATCAAAACAGCAGTCCCTGCTCGCGGGCGCCATTTTATGACGTGTACCTTGCGACTTTTCGATAAACTTCAAATCCTCGGGCGCCAGATTTTTATAAAGGTTTACTCCTTTTTGAGGACTTCTGCTAGGGTCCTCACCACAAGGCTTGTCACTATGCTATCTATAGATAGCCTTATCCCTAGGGTAGCTACAGTGAAGTAAAACCAGGGCCCATTGTGCAGAAAACAGTATCAAAGTTGTAGGCTTTAATTACAATTGATACTTGGTTAAAACTTAGCTCATTTAAAGATGGAGCAGAAATAACTTAATATAACGGGGAATTCCAAATATTAAATATATAATAATCATAACAAGTACACTTTCAGAATAATTAGTGGAATGCAATTGAACGGTATAATTCACGAAAAATTCACCCAGACGGAAAATGTGAAGATCAAGCGGTAAAAGAAAACTGTTACAACATATCTATTTTTACGATATGATCGATATTTAATTCCAATTCAACGGTACGGAATCGGTTGATAAATGATTAACATTTATCAATTTTACGGAAAACACAAATCAAGCAGGTCCTAGAGTAATGAGCGGTGTACAGTAATCATTCAGATAGCATTATTACTTGAAATGTTCATTACACACTACGATATATCAAACGGTTAAAGTTCGGTCGGATCGGAAAATATTGACCTGAATTAGTTTTCCGATTGTACGATATCAGATTTGACGGTATTTTTGGATAATTACTCTGATTGAGTTTATTCTGTCATATCACCCACCCTTGTACTAGTTATGAACGGAGTGCCCGTTAATTGTATGACAGTGATAGATTTCATACGCTTTGCATATTCAGATTTTAGACAATTAGGACTTATACTTCTGGGTAGATACAGCGTGCACAAACCCTAACTATCGTACCTGCAATAACCCCTACACCCACGACCGGGGCTTCTCATACGGATAAGCGGTAATTACGATTATCAATCACACAACCACCCCAGCTTATACTTCCGGGTAGACACAGCGTGCACAAGCCGTTGGCGGTTCGGTCGTCTAGGATATACTTATACTTCCGGGCAGACACAGCGTGCACAATTATACCAAAGACACCCCTGTCGTTCAAACATACACACTCTGTACACACCATACAATTACTTGAATATTTCAATTTACATGCGGATTCAAATCGTGTGCGGTCCGACCTATGACGGGATGAACTCGAATATAACAATACAAATTACTGAAAGCTATGGAACTCAGATATCATACAAACGGTTACCAATCATAAACTACGGAAATCAATATATCGTAATGCCCAAAAATATAAATTATTAAGCTATCATTTACCTTATGTAAAAATTCACTAAACGGAACACTATTGTTAATCCAAATCTTAAATCTGATTTGAACTCGGATAATAATCAATTCACTTTGATCCTAATATGATAATCACATTTTAACGGTACTGATTGATAATCAAAATCACAAAAGAGAGCGATGTTTTTTCTGTCGCTCCTTTTATATGATTTCCGAAGTTCTGGTCAAGTCCGCACCACCAATTCCTTATTTTGTGCTGAGGCTTTTTTACTTATGTCCCGAACAATGCTTGAAAGTGACGCTACTTTTTAGATCTAAAATTCGCGCTCATGATATCACAGTTGTCCTTCTCGGCGGAATAAACAAATGTTATCGGAGTTTTTTGGTTGTTCGCACTTTTTATACATAAGGCTGTTCAAATTTTGATGCGTTAACTTACCAGATCCCCGTTTTTTCAACATAAATTAATCGGAATGAATGCAATTTTTTGAGCGGGCATAAATTCAATTCATTTATCGAAATAATTACTCTTATTCAAAATTACGGAGATTTACTAACAACATGTTTACTGATACACATTGTTTAGCACAAGATAACCTTGACATACAGAACAGGGTATCTCGAGGTAGTTATTGAGGAATCGATGTATATGCTAAAACTAGATTAACTAGGACATAAAAACAATAACATCACATTAGATTATCATATATATATATATATATATATATATATATATATATATATATATATATATATATATATATATATATATATATATATATATATCATAAGTAGAACATAAGGATCATTCAGAATAGATTGTAATCAGTAATCATTGTACATTAGTATTTGTACTGTTATTATTTTTTGTAGAGCAAGACATCAAATCCGTAATGGCGTCGAGCTCTACATTAAGTAAAGTATAACTTTTATAAGTGTTGTGTTTCAAATTCCTATGCCTCCACCAGGACCACGGGTCAGTTTAGGGCAAACCGCCCAACTTTAAGAGCTGATCCCCACACCTTGTTGAAATTTTATAATTTTTAATTGGAACTTTAATAAAATCAAAGTACAGTAACAATTATTCTTCTTAAAACTAAAATTCCACGCACGTTTGCTGTATAAACTGCGGCACATGTACATTTTTCACATCAGTATTGTAGAGAAAATATTGCACAATATTTTATTCATCATATTCATGCTGAATAGGCGACATTATTTTCAATAATTATTATTGATACCATACGGAGTACATTGTTCGTGACAAGAGGGGCGAACGTTACCTTTCAGGTGACAATTCAATTAATAAGAACTCGATATAGTCTATCTAGAAAGACATGCTACGATCTTGTCGCAGGTTCCCAAAATACTCTATGGCGCATTCTATAAAAATTCTATATTTCAAAAATTGAATGCAGTTTTCCACTTCTTAATAAATATCGATTGAATCAACTTAAAACATTTTTAGAAAGTAAATAGTCGATCGGAAATTTTCCGAGGAATCCGAATCTGGGATCATATTTGAAATTGATGTTCACCCATCAGCATTAACTTGAAAGAAATGGCCTAGAAATTTTTGGAAATACAGATTATTGACTCTAGCGGCTTTGTTTCATAATTTATGCATGACCATTCATACACCACCTTTAAGTATTCACTTTTAACTGCCTTCACACAAAATTTCAACCTGATCAGATTAGCCACATTGGAGATATGAGTTTTTGAAGAAAAATCAGTTTTTTTTTAGTTTGCGCGCATGCGGGATACGGTGGACCAATTCTGAAGGCGAAGTTAGATTCTTTGTGTAATGTATAGATATAGGGTTGCGCAGGACATACGCACACCAATGAACAAGAGATTTTGATACAGTCGATAAAAGGTTGTAAAATCGAACGGGGACAAATTATAAGCGAGTTTGATAATTAATTGTGTTTCATTAAAACTCCAAGAACCCAGAATAAAAAGTGTAGTAGTAGGTATCCTGGCACTTTGGCCCGCCAGACAGAGAGCCTTATCAGATGTAGGCAACCAGTGATACACTGGTGCATGCGCGGTATGCCCAGATAGGTATCGGTAAGTACTGACCCCTGTATCACCGGCCGGGTAGACGGTTAGGGTGTGGTCTCGCCTCTAACCTCTAGGTGTTACCGGGTAGACGGCTAGGGCTTGATCGTTCAAGGTGGACAGCAAGCAATATGTGAGGTTAGGGAGAACTTCAATGTAAAGCAGCATCAAAATATTTTTCTACACACGGGAATCGAACCCGAGAAATGAAATCCAAAGCCAGCTCCTTAACCGCCCAGCTATGGAGGAATTGAGAACAAGCGATTTCAATGTTCTAGATATAACCGCAGGGTATCCGGTCTGAGTGATAAGTGCGAGTATATTGCAGTCTATATGATGCAGGTAATTTGTTTTTACATGACGTCAGTCATGCAGGTATGTCACGAAGCGAGGTATGGAATGTGAGACTTCATAGCGCTAGCCCATAGGGGTTTTGAAATAGTGTTGTTTGTACATATCGTCAGTCACGTGATTTTTTGAAAGAGGCGGGTATTCATCGGAGGTATCATGGGAGGGCTGCTGCTCCTTGAATGCATAGATGGAATGTTATATAGTATAGAAATGATATCTTCTACATTTCTCAAACGCGATGTTTATAAGGAAATTACTTTCAAAACGTTTATTCAAGCAGCCTGTACCTTACTTGATTGCTATATTACAAAATGCGATTTCAATCATCTTGAACATATAGATAGGTATGTGGATATTATTTTCAGCATACAAAAATGGGGTTGGGGGGACTTCAAATAAGGTATGGAATGTGGGGTTGTTTAAACATAACGTCAGTCATGTGAGTTTGAATGAAGCTGGCGCTATCTCCCAATGAGACAGTTGTGTGTGTGAGGTTATACAGAGTGTGCAGGTATAATGATGTCTATCAAGCAGGGCTTCAGTGAGGTATCTACCTTGCGGGAGTCTTCAATGAAATGTGGGGTTGTTTGTACATGCCGTTAGTCGCAGGGGTTTTGTCTGAGTTATAATGATATCGGTCGCGATGCATCGGCTGCTCCACAAGTCTTCAATAAGGGTCATAACATCTAACATGCGATAGTTTACAAAAATGCTGCTTCTCATAATAGCGATATTATGAAGCGTTTGCAGAAATAACTATTAAATCATCTAAGGACTTTTTGCTTGATTAGAACTAGCGAGTACAAAATTCGTTATAATATTATAAGTATGTATCATTAGCTTACTTGTGCGATAAGGTTGTGCTAAATCATGTCCAACAGCAATGTATTCAACTTGGAATTATCGTAATGATGCGCGATCCTTCAATGTTAAAGTAGTTTCATAAGTTATCCGAAAGTAATACGAATATATAAAATGTTTTTCCAAAATTAGTACCGAAGTAAACATAATTCGCTATAATATTGATTCATGTATGTTTCATAAATTATCCGATATAAATCAAAATAAGTTTATGCTAAATTTGTGGCAGGTTGAACAATATTCACTATCATATTTTGCGGTAGAGCTACAGCTGGTATGAATGATAAGGAAGTTACGCCGATCACCTTCAAAAACGCAAAGAGAATACTTTATTTTAAATCAAACATGTAGTATGTATATATATTCGAATCATATTGATTGTAAATCGCATAATATGACCCGAAATCTAGCTGCCGGCGATGGAAATATTGTTAATAATTATTAACGTAGTACCCTATAAGCGCTGTAAACGTTATATAATAAGATTTGCGACGACGAATTCGGTAATTCGAGGTATACAATATATAGGTGTGGGAGGGTTGGAGTCTAGTACCTATACAGAATCTAGACGAAGCGGTGTTACGCATCACGCTGATTATTCGAACTGTCTGTACAGCTCGATTGCTATATAACAAAATACATTTTTAATCATCTTAAACATATAGATGTGCTAATATAATTTCTTCATTATGCAAAAATATACTAATAAAACATTTTCATCGACACACACATTCCTTCATAGGAACAGACAGACCGACGGACAGACAGCTTTTTATAAAATTCAATCAAGCGTTCCAGGGGAAACATATATGCGGGGGGAGTTTTATAGAGATCGAACACATTTCCCCAACCACCCAAGAGGTAGAACTATGATGGTAGGATGAAGAATAGATGTGGATAATAATAATAATCATATGAATATCTTCATAAGCGCTAATCTATATGACATTCAAACACATGCTTCATAAAAGTCTGAATATTGAGTAGAGCTATAGTATCTTCATGAGCGATCATTATCAACATTCAGACACCTGTTTAGCACGTGATTCAACAGCCTGTAACGTCATCATCGTTCACGAACTATGATAGGCTGATGAGGAATAAAATACCAATAATAATTATATAAATATCTCCATTTGAATATTGAGTAGAGCTATAGTATCTTCATAAGCGATCATTATCAACATTCAGACACCTGTTCAGCCCGTGATTCAACAGCCTGTGACGTCATCATCGTTCACGAACTATGATGGGCTGATGAGGAATAAAATACCAATAATAATTATATAAATATCTCCATTTGAATATTGAGTAGAGCTATAGTATCTTCATAAGCGATCATTATCAACATTCAGACACCTGTTTAGCCCGTGATTCAACAGCCTGTGACGTCATCATCGTTCACGAACTATGATGGGCTGATGAGGAATGAAATACCAATAATAATTATATAAATATCTCCATTAGCAATCTGTACTATCTTCTTCACGAGCAGAACTTTTACAAACTCCATACGCTCGCGTAAAAGTTATAATGATAAACACATTTTTTTCACGGGTTTACATAATCATTTCAACATCGAAAAAATTTATCATTCTTCAACACAACAGTTACATAGTTATTATTCTTATAACTAAATGTTAAATGTGCTTATACTTGAACTATTCAGGTTATACCTGTGATATAATATTAGATTCTAATAATGAGAAATGAATATATTGTAACTACATATGGATAGATATTGATAATAATATTGCAGCTACATCTAAATGTAAATGAAACATCAATCAATCACTAATTATGCGTACAATAATTATTATTCTTATAGTTAAATGTTAAATATGCTTATACTCAAATATTAATCGGGGAATATAAAATATATTCTTATAAATAGAACGAAAAGTGTATATCGATAATAATAATAATATTGCAAATATATCTAAATGTAAATGAAACATCAATCAATCACTAATCATATAACTAAACTATGATGAGCTGATGAGGAATAAAATGTGAATAATCATAATGATTGTAATACATTCAGACACGTGTTTCAGACACGTGTTTCAACATTCAGACACGTGTTTCAATATTCAGACACGTGTTTCAGCATTCAGACACGTGTTTCAGACACGTGTTTCAACATTCAGACACGTGTTTCAACATTCAGACACGTGTTTCAGCATTCAGACACGTGTTTCAACATTCAGACACGTGTTTCAACATTCAGACACGTGTTTCAGACACGTGTTTCAACATTCATACACGTGTTTCAACATTCAGACACGTGTTTCAGACACGTGTTTCAACATTCAGACACGTGTTTCAACATTCAGACACGTGTTTCAGACACGTGTTTCAACATTCAGACACGTGTTTCAACATTCAGACACGTGTTTCAGACACGTGTTTCAACATTCAGACACGTGTTTCAACATTCAGACACGTGTTTCAGCATTCATACCTATTTAACATGTATTTGATACCTGATTTTGACAGAAGCGTAGAAGCACCTAACCGCGTGATCAGACATACACAATATAACATCATCATCTAGTATATAAACAAATGCTTATTAACATATGTTCCAGTATGATTTCGATTCGCCTTCAGGCATGATGAAGATTGTTAAGCAGAAAGACTCGTTGAGTATTATGAACTTAGGGTCAAGCAATGAGAATGTTGAACAACCACAACGTCACAGCTCTTTGCTGCCTAATACTCTACGAACAATAATCTGTGGTCCAAGTAATTGTGGGAAAACAAATGTGATGTTATCTCTATTGTTAGATGCTAACGGCCTGAAATTTGGAAACGTGTACATATATTCAAAGTCTTTACACCAACCAAAATACCAGTTACTAAAGGAGACATTGAAGAAAATTGAGGGGCTTGGATATTTTCCTTGTACCGAAAGTGATGAGGTCATAGACCCCACAGAAGCGAGGCCTAATTCGATAATAATATTCGATGACGTGATGTTTGAGAAACAGGAGAAAATTCGTGCTTATTTTTCAAGAGGGAGACACAACTCAATTGATAGTTTCTATCTTTGTCAGTCTTTTGCTAAATGTCCAAAACATGGATTGCGCGACAATGCCAATTGCTTGATTATTTTCAAACAGGATGAACTCAATTTGAAACATATATTCACCGATCATGTAAGTACCGACATGTCACTCGAGAAATTTAAAGAGATATGTAGCGTATGTTGGAAAGATAAATATGGATTCCTTATGATAAACAAAGACTGTGATATGAACAAAGGACGTTATCGCAGAGGGTTTGATAGTTATATATACATCTAACATGTATATATACCTTCATTTGAAATAGACAACCCGCTCAGCATGGACGTGGGTGTGGGTAACATGCTAAAGGAGAAACAACAATTGAAGAAAAAAATTTGGGAGTTAGCAAACGTTGTGAGGAAAAAATATATGGCTGTGAAATTGGGTAAAGCTGAAAATGATGAGATTCTAGATAATATGTTCAGGAATGTATCTAAACCCCTAGAGGAAATTGCGAGAAATGCTGAAATAATCAAACAAAATTCGTTGGTTAAACCTAAAAGTATTGTTTCTACAGCAACACAAATGGAGAACATACCAATCCCAAATATTGTAACTGAAGGTGAAGAGTTCGTATATAACCCCCAAAATACTGAGGAGGGTGTGTTTACCCTCGAACCTACTATCGATCAGATTCGTGAAGAATTCAGAAAACATAAGAAAGATAATGCAGAGGCTACAGAGGAGTTTCTGCAACAATACCCCACATTAGCACGTTATTACTTGGAAGGATTCCTATTGGATGATGATGTCCAGAAATACGATGATAGAATGGGATTGCAATATAATTCAACTTTAGATAAATGGTTCATGGGTAATCAACCTATAGAAATTGATAGTGAGCGTAATATAATTATCAAGGGTACTCCGTTCAAAGGTACCACAGGACTGTATAATTTGATATTTTACAGAGATGTTCTACCTGATACTTACACTGTGGAAGATGGGAAAAATTACAGTCAAATGATGGAAATGACTAGTGCCCATAGACGTAATAACGATCCAGCTGATCGAATAAGATACACAGTAAAATACAAACATGTACTGAAACCTTTGATTAATTCCATGAAAAGACCCAGAGCCAAAACATACACTGGAAGTGCATATATCAAAAATGATATGCTTGAATATAACGAGAAACCTATCGAATATGTTTATTGGGATGACGTTAACGAAATGGTGGATAGACTGAGACTTCTTGTTGCATCCTCGCATGCCGGTAACCATAATGAGATAATCTCTATAATAGAAGAATTGATAGAGGCAGGGGTAATTGAACAAAAACCAGGTGTAAGACAAATTCATCACAGTTATAAAGATGGTTTCAATGGATAAGTTTGGCAGAGCCTCCTCTTCCATGTGGATATATGATACAAATGTATTTAATAATAATTTCAAACAAGTTCACGGACAAGGATTATTCCTAACGAGCGATGGAAGTTATGATATGGAAAATCGTAGATTGTGCAACGTAAAATCACCGAATGATGATGGAGATGTTGCAAATAAAGTATATGTTGATAAATTAACACACAAACTGAATCTGAAAACGGAAACCAGTCTTAAAGATACCTTCAATGTTAGGGTTGATAATTTGATCAAAGATATCAACAAGGATCTGGATGAACATAACTTAACGAATGATAAGGTTATTCTCAACATTGATAAACATCTGATGGACATTCAGAATAAATATAATGAAATGGGAATCTATATAAAATCAGAGTATAAAACAATCAGTGATAGTGTGAGGGAAAACAGAAATGAATTGGAAGAGATCAATAACACATTTAACAGTATGAACATGCGTCTAAATGACATTACTAGTAAAGTGGAGGCGTTAGAACGACGGAAGACATCTGTGGAACCTTCTAAGAAGAGACCCTCATCATCCACAACAACAAAGCAGGCCTCTGTGAAACGTATATCTCCAAATCCTGTGAATATACCCAAAAAATTAATTCTACACCAGATTTCCACATTGATAAGATGAGTGAAAACAAGTTGTGCATGAGCTTCATAAGCACAGAAGAAAGAACTTTTACCAGCGTCGAACATACATAAAAGGACTTCAATATAGGTGGAAGGGGTAGGAATATGCAATACAACTAGGATGATGAATCAAGAGTCAAGATTGAGATATTTGGAACATATATTGTTAAGATTATACTTAAGTCTTTTGTATTGAGAAAATTAATAAAAAAATTATTTTGAGATCTTTGGTCTTCCTCCCACCCCTCGTTAAATAACGGTGCAATCTTGAATTCTCATCAGTCTGTATGGAAGCGTGCGTGGGAGAAGTTTCGTTCTAATAAATAGAACGAAAAGTGTATATCGATAATAATAATAATATTGCAAATATATCTAAATGTAAATGAAACATCAATCAATCACTAATCATATAACTAAACTATGATGAGCTGATGAGGAATAAAATGTGAATAATCATAATGATTGTAATACATTCAGACACGTGTTTCAGACACGTGTTTCAACATTCAGACACGTGTTTCAATATTCAGACACGTGTTTCAGCATTCAGACACGTGTTTCAGACACGTGTTTCAACATTCAGACACGTGTTTCAACATTCAGACACGTGTTTCAACATTCAGACACGTGTTTCAACATTCAGACACGTGTTTCAGACACGTGTTTCAACATTCAGACACGTGTTTCAACATTCAGACACGTGTTTCAACATTCAGACACGTGTTTCAACATTCAGACACGTGTTTCAGACACGTGTTTCAACATTCAGACACGTGTTTCAACATTCAGACACGTGTTTCAGACACGTGTTTCAACATTCAGACACGTGTTTCAACATTCAGACACGTGTTTCAACATTCAGACACGTGTTTCAGCATTCATACCTATTTAACATGTATTTGATACCTGATTTTGACAGAAGCGTAGAAGCACCTAACCGCGTGATCAGACATACACAATATAACATCATCATCTAGTATATAAACAAATGCTTATTAACATATGTTCCAGTATGATTTCGATTCGCCTTCAGGCATGATGAAGATTGTTAAGCAGAAAGACTCGTTGAGTATTATGAACTTAGGGTCAAGCAATGAGAATGTTGAACAACCACAACGTCACAGCTCTTTGCTGCCTAATACTCTACGAACAATAATCTGTGGTCCAAGTAATTGTGGGAAAACAAATGTGATGTTATCTCTATTGTTAGATGCTAACGGCCTGAAATTTGAAAACGTGTACATATATTCAAAGTCTTTACACCAACCAAAATACCAGTTACTAAAGGAGACATCGAAGAAAATTGAGGGGCTTGGATATTTTCCTTGTACCGAAAGTGATGAGGCCATAGACCCCACAGAAGCGAGGCCTAATTCGATAATAATATTCGATGACGTGATGTTTGAGAAACAGGAGAAAATTCGTGCTTATTTTTCAAGAGGGAGACACAACTCAATTGATAGTTTCTATCTTTGTCAGTCTTTTGCTAAATGTCCAAAACATGGATTGCGCGACAATGCCAATTGCTTGATTATTTTCAAACAGGATGAACTCAATTTGAAACATATATTCACCGATCATGTAAGTACCGACATGTCACTCGAGAAATTTAAAGAGATATGTAGCGTATGTTGGAAAGATAAATATGGATTCCTTATGATAAACAAAGATTGTGATATGAACAAAGGACGTTATCGCAGAGGGTTTGATAGTTATATATACATCTAACACGTATATATACCTTCATTTGAAATAGACAACCCGCTCAGCATGGACGTGGGTGTGGGTAACATGCTAAAGGAGAAACAACAATTGAAGAAAAAAATTTGGGAGTTAGCAAACGTTGTGAGGAAAAAATATATGGCTGTGAAATTGGGTAAAGCTGAAAATGATGAGATTCTAGATAATATGTTCAGGAATGTATCTAAACACCTAGAGGAAATTGCGAGAAATGCTGAAATAATCAAACAAAATTCGTTGGTTAAACCTAAAAGTATTGTTTCTACAGCAACACAAATGGAGAACATACCAATCCCAAATATTGTAACTGAAGGTGAAGAGTTCGTATATAACCCCCAAAATACTGAGGAGGGTGTGTTTACCCTAGAACCTACTATCGATCAGATTCGTGAAGAATTCAGAAAACATAAGAAAGATAATGCAGAGGCTACAGAGGAGTTTCTGCAACAATACCCCACATTAGCACGTTATTACTTGGAAGGATTCCTATTGGATGATGATGTCCAGAAATACGATGATAGAATGGGATTGCAATATAATTCAACTTTAGATAAATGGTTCATGGGTAATCAACCTATAGAAATTGATAGTGAGCGTAATATAATTATCAAGGGTACTCCGTTCAAAGGTACCACAGGACTGTATAATTTGATATTTTACAGAGATGTTCTACCTGATACTTACACTGTGGAAAAGGGAAAAATTACAGTCAAATGATGGAAATGACTAGTGCCCATAGACGTAATAACGATCCAGCTGATCGAATAAGATACACAGTAAAATACAAACATGTACTGAAACCTTTGATTAATTCCATGAAAAGACCCAGAGCCAAAACATACACTGGAAGTGCATATATCAAAAATGATATGCTTGAATATAACGAGAAACCTATCGAATATGTTTATTGGGATGACGTTAACGAAATGGTGAATAGACTGAGACTTCTTGTTGCATCCTCGCATGCCGGTAACCATAATGAGATAATCTCTATAATAGAAGAATTGATAGAGGCAGGGGTAATTGAACAAAAACCAGGTGTAAGACAAATTCATCACAGTTATAAAGATGGTTTCAATGGATAAGTTTGGCAGAGCCTCCTCTTCCATGTGGATATATGATACAAATGTATTTAATGATAATTTCGAACAAGTTCACGGACAAGGATTATTCCTAACGAGCGATGGAAGTTATGATATGGAAAATCGTAGATTGTGCAACGTAAAATCACCGAATGATGATGGAGATGTTGCAAATAAAGTATATGTTGATAAATTAACACACAAACTGAATCTGAAAACGGAAACCAGTCTTAAAGATACCTTCAATGTTAGGGTTGATAATTTGATCAAAGATATCAACAAGGATCTGGATGAACATAACTTAACGAATGATGAGGTTATTCTCAACATTGATAAACATCTGATGGACATTCAGAATAAATATAATGAAATGAGAATCTATATAAAATCAGAGTATAAAACAATCAGTGATAGTGTGAGGGAAAACAGAAATGAATTGGAAGAGATCAATAACACATTTAACAGTATGAACATGCGTCTAAATGACATTACTAGTAAAGTGGAGGCGTTAGAACGACGGATGACATCTGTGGAACCTTCTAAGAAGAGACCCTCATCATCCACAACAACAAAGCAGGCCTCTGTGAAACGTATATCTCCAAATCCTGTGAATATACCCAAAAAATTAATTCTACACTAGATTTCCACATTGATAAGATGAGTTAAAACAAGTTGTGCATGAGCTTCATAAGCACAGAAGAAAGAACTTTTACCAGCGTCGAACATACATAAAAGGACTTCAATATAGGTGGAAGGGGTAGGAATATGCAATACAACTAGGATGATGAATCAAGAGTCAAGATTGAGATATTTGAAACATATATTGTTAAGATTATACTTAAGTCTTTTGTATTGAGAAAATTAATAAAAAAATTATTTTGAGATCTTTGGTCTTCCTCCCACCCCTCGTTAAATAACGGTGCAATCTTGAATTCTCATCAGTCTGTATGGAAGCGTGCGTGGGAGAAGTTGTTCTCAATACGCTTATAAACAAGCTCCCGTTTGAACTTCAAAACAATACCAGGGGCAAAATTAGAAGAACGGTTGAGGAGATTCAATGTATCAATTCATTCGATAAAGCTTGCCGTCTACACGATATTTCATGCAATATAACACTTATAATTGTAGCCAGTTATATTTGGAATTCCTCTCTAACTCTTCAGTTGTGGTCGACTAACATTGCATTTGATTAGTATATAAATAGATTGTTGATGAAGTTTTCATCAATCATGTCTCAGACGTTCACTATCACGGGTAAGAGCTCCCGTTTATCTGTAGATTTTCACCCACCTATAGAACTAGATCCTCATTCATATTATTCTATCGCACTTGTTGGTTTGCATACGTACAATAGCATCCCGAACATTGAAGAAGGTTTTAATAAATTTTATTATAAAGATGTGAAGGGTGAGGAAAAAGTAGTTACTATACCTACGGGGTCCTACGAGTTGACAGATATCGAAGATTTCATACAAAGTACAGTTTGTGGGATAGGAGTGAAGCAAGAAGAGCGTGACCGGAAATTATCAATAAAATCTAACAACAACACTCTACACACAGAGCTGAAGAGTGATTTTAAAGTGAATTTTATTCCTAAAGATAGTATAAGCGAACTGTTGGGATTCAGCAAAAAGAAATTGACATCTCGTGAACTACACGTATCTGATCGACCTATAAACATAATCAAAGTTCAAACTATACGCGTAGAGTGTAACTCAACCGCAGGAGCATATTATAACTATAAGATAGCTCATACGATATATGAGTTCTCACCTCTTGTACCACCTGGGTTTTCCATTAATATAGAGCCGAAGAATCTTATTTATCTACCGGTCATCAGCAAGACGTCCTTCGATAACATCACGCTGAATATTTTAGATCAGAATTGGAAACCGGTAAATTTTCGTGGAGAAGAAATTATTATACGATTGGAATTGAAAAAGATCGTTAGGGATTATACCTCACAACAATAAATAATAATACAATACTCACCACCACTCATTATATGAAAGGAATTCAACTGAGAAGGTTGCAGTAGCTATCACTTGAGAACATGGGTTTGGATTTTAGCAATAAAAGACATCTCCATAGTGGTCATCAGTCATTATCTACAACGAGCTCGAGGGAGAAGGTTGCTCCTGCATCACTGTCATTGAAGAAGGAGAAGGTTGCTTCTGCATCACTATCATTGGAAAATATAAATTTTTTGAAGTCCCTTGGTTACAATGTCGGAAAAACTTCAAATATTCAACGAGCCAAACTTCATTGAAGACATCATCCGGGAAGAAACTCATACCTACTATCCACACACAACATCTTTTGGCAACAGCGATGAAATTGAGATATTAATCAATCAACAAGATGTGTTGGTAGATTTGGCATCGTCTGCTTTACTCATCGAGGCAGAATTCCAGCCAGAAGCAAGTGGTGATGGTGAATGTAAACTAACGAATAATTTCGGAGCGTTTCTCTTCGAATATATTAGTTATGAATTGAATGGAAAAGAGATAGACAAAGTACGTGATCCTGGTATTGTCAGCACCATCAGAGCTTATCTAACATATGCCAAACATGAATCTATACCTCTAGCTATTTCTGGATGGTCATTTAAGGATGCATTGAGTTCAGTCTACAATAATAAAATCAATTTATGGATACCGTTGAATTTTCTACTAGGCCTATTCATTGACTATAACAAAGTCTTGAGTGGAAAACATAAGCTGCGCTTGATAAGGTCTCGAACCGATAACGATTGCTATACTAATAGCACAGGCACGAAAACGGCTAAAATAAATGTGAAGACGATAGCATTAAAAGTGCGACATGTGTTTCCAAGTGATCAGGTTAAATTTCAAATGTTGGAGAATTTGAGTGCTGAGAAGCCTATTTTGATTCCATTTCGCAGCTGGGATCTGCATGAAAATCCGTTGATGAAGGAGAGCACTCGTGACATTTGGGCTGTTAAAACTTCAATGAATTTGGAACGTCCCAGATATGTTATTTTAGCTTTCCAAACTGATCGAAAAAATAATCCTGTTAAGCACAGTGCATATTTCGATAATATAAACTTGCTAAATGTAAAATTATACTTGAATTCAGAGTGTTATCCATATGAAGCAATGAAATTGAATTTCACCGACCAGCAATACGTGGAAGAATACCAGATGTACTATGATTTCCAGAAATCATTTTCAAATAAAATAATAAGCGAACCCATGTTAGATTATATAGCATTCAAGAATAGAGCAATTTTTGTGATTGACTGTTCAAAACAAAACGATGCTATAAAGTCATCAACAGTTGACGTCAAACTAGAGATGGAAAGTTTCCTGAATTTCCCCAAAAACACCAGGGCTTATTGCATCATCATTAACGATCGTATAATGGAGTATTCCCCAATTACAGGATCAGTTCGGAGTTTAGTGTGAAGAACCATGAATCATAATGTTATTATTTTAATTCTAAATGTATTTTTCCAAATAAATGTTATTATTATTATTTTTGATATTTTATTTCTCTCACTTTCCCGCAAGACATCACAATAATGAACGAGCCGTTTGGTAAAGTACAGTCCCTTGGATCAACCCATCAAGATTGTAATCTAAATTATAAATATCGCTTCAGAGTTAGAAACAAAAAATTTATGTTACTATCTAATTAATAAATATAAATATACTTTTGTTTTATTACATGTTTACATATAATGTTCCTCAAAAAGTGATTCAGATTATTATGTTATCTTTTCAATTATTATAATATGTAGTAGCGGTTATAAGACAGTATGCGGTAAATATTCTCTCTTATCTCGAGTGTTGGAGCGTGCAGCCGATAAAGTTGTCACATTCAGAATAGCGAATATGAAAATAATAAATGACCTATCAAATCGTTGGAGCTTCTTTCTTCATGTGGGTTATCAATCTCAAACTTGAAGAATCTCAAATGAGTCTCTACAGGTGATAATAGTCAAACATATTCATTTAGCCCCGACCAACACACACAGGCCCTCGTAGGCTCGCAAATGATAACAATGTTGCATACAAAATAGCTTTAGGCAATAAGCCGTTACATGGGAAATATCGATATTCTCAAATAAAAAGGTGATAAAAGTCTGAATATTGAGTAGAGCTATAGTATCTTCATAAGCGATCATTATCAACATTCAGACACCTGTTTAGCACGTGATTCAACAGCCTGTAACGTCATCATCGTTCACGAACTATGATAGGCTGATGAGGAATAAAATACCAATAATAATTATATAAATATCTCCATTTGAATATGAGTAGAGCTATAGTATCTTCATAAGCGATCATTATCAACATTCAGACACCTGTTTAGCCCGTGATTCAACAGCCTGTGACGTCATCATCGTTCACGAACTATGATGGGCTGATGAGGAATAAAATACCAATAATAATTATATAAATATCTCCATTTGAATATTGAGTAGAGCTATAGTATCTTCATAAGCGATCATTATCAACATTCAGACACCTGTTTAGCCCGTGATTCAACAGCCTGTGACGTCATCATCGTTCACGAACTATGATGGGCTGATGAGGAATGAAATACCAATAATAATTATATAAATATCTCCATTAGCAATCTGTACTATCTTCTTCACGAGCAGAACTTTTACAAACTCCATACGCTCGCGTAAAAGTTATAATGATAAACACATTTTTTTCACGGGTTTACATAATCATTTCAACATCGAAAAAATTTATCATTCTTCAACACAACAGTTACATAGTTATTATTCTTATAACTAAATGTTAAATGTGCTTATACTTGAACTATTCAGGTTATGCCTGTGATATAATATTAGATTCTAATAATGAGAAATGAATATATTGTAACTACATATGGATAGATATCGATAATAATATTGCAGCTACATCTAAATGTAAATGAAACATCAATCAATCACTAATTATGCGTACAATAATTATTATTCTTATAGTTAAATGTTAAATATGCTTATACTCAAATATTAATCGGGGAATATAAAATATATTCTAATAAATAGAACGAAAAGTGTATATCGATAATAATAATAATATTGCAAATATATCTAAATGTAAATGAAACATCAATCAATCACTAATCATATAACTAAACTATGATGAGCTGATGAGGAATAAAATGTGAATAATCATAATGATTGTAATACATTCAGACACGTGTTTCAGACACGTGTTTCAACATTCAGACACGTGTTTCAATATTCAGACACGTGTTTCAGCATTCAGACACGTGTTTCAGACACGTGTTTCAACATTCAGACACGTGTTTCAACATTCAGACACGTGTTTCAGCATTCAGACACGTGTTTCAACATTCAGACACGTGTTTCAACATTCAGACACGTGTTTCAGACACGAGTTTCAACATTCAGACACGTGTTTCAACATTCAGACACGTGTTTCAGACACGTGTTTCAACATTCAGACACGTGTTTCAACATTCAGACACGTGTTTCAGACACGTGTTTCAACATTCAGACACGTGTTTCAACATTCAGACATGTGTTTCAACATTCAGACACGTGTTTCAGCATTCATACCTATTTAACATGTATTTGATACCTGATTTTGACAGAAGCGTAGAAGCACCTAACCGCGTGATCAGACATACACAATATAACATCATCATCTAGTATATAAACAAATGCTTATTAACATATGTTCCAGTATGATTTCGATTCGCCTTCAGGCATGATGAAGATTGTTAAGCAGAAAGACTCGTTGAGTATTATGAACTTAGGGTCAAGCAATGAGAATGTTGAACAACCACAACGTCACAGCTCTTTGCTGCCTAATACTCTACGAACAATAATCTGTGGTCCAAGTAATTGTGGGAAAACAAATGTGATGTTATCTCTATTGTTAGATGCTAACGGCCTGAAATTTGAAAACGTGTACATATATTCAAAGTCTTTACACCAACCAAAATACCAGTTACTAAAGGAGACATTGAAGAAAATTGAGGGGCGTGGATATTTTCCTTGTACCGAAAGTGATGAGGTCATAGACCCCACAGAAGCGAGGCCTAATTCGATAATAATATTCGATGACGTGATGTTTGAGAAACAGGAGAAAATTCGTGCTTATTTTTCAAGAGGGAGACACAACTCAATTGATAGTTTCTATCTTTGTCAGTCTTTTGCTAAATGTCCAAAACATGGATTGCGCGACAATGCCAATTGCTTGATTATTTTCAAACAGGATGAACTCAATTTGAAACATATATTCACCGATCATGTAAGTACCGACATGTCACTCGAGAAATTTAAAGAGATATGTAGCGTATGTTGGAAAGATAAATATGGATTCCTTATGATAAACAAAGATTGTGATATGAACAAAGGACGTTATCGCAGAGGGTTTGATAGTTATATATACATCTAACATGTATATATACCTTCATTTGAAATAGACAACCCGCTCAGCATGGACGTGGGTGTGGGTAACATGCTAAAGGAGAAACAACAATTGAAGAAAAAAATTTGGGAGTTAGCAAACGTTGTGAGGAAAAAATATATGGCTGTGAAATTGGGTAAAGCTGAAAATGATGAGATTCTAGATAATATGTTCAGGAATGTATCTAAACACCTAGAGGAAATTGCGAGAAATGCTGAAATAATCAAACAAAATTCGTTGGTTAAACCTAAAAGTATTGTTTCTACAGCAACACAAATGGAGAACATACCAATCCCAAATATTGTAACTGAAGGTGAAGAGTTCGTATATAACCCCCAAAATACTGAGGAGGGTGTGTTTACCCTCGAACCTACTATCGATCAGATTCGTGAAGAATTCAGAAAACATAAGAAAGATAATGCAGAGGCTACAGAGGAGTTTCTGCAACAATACCCCACATTAGCACGTTATTACTTGGAAGGATTCCTATTGGATGATGATGTCCAGAAATACGATGATAGAATGGGATTGCAATATAATTCAACTTTAGATAAATGGTTCATGGGTAATCAACCTATAGAAATTGATAGTGAGCGTAATATAATTATCAAGGGTACTCCGTTCAAAGGTACCACAGGACTGTATAATTTGATATTTTACAGAGATGTTCTACCTGATACTTACACTGTGGAAGTTGGGAAAAATTACAGTCAAATGATGGAAATGACTAGTGCCCATAGACGTAATAACGATCCAGCTGATCGAATAAGATACACAGTAAAATACAAACATGTACTGAAACCTTTGATTAATTCCATGAAAAGACCCAGAGCCAAAACATACACCGGAAGTGCATATATCAAAAATGATATGCTTGAATATAACGAGAAACCTATCGAATATGTTTATTGGGATGACGTTAACGAAATGGTGGATAGACTGAGACTTCTTGTTGCATCCTCGCATGCCGGTAACCATAATGAGATAATCTCTATAATAGAAGAATTGATAGAGGCAGGGGTAATTGAACAAAAACCAGGTGTAAGACAAATTCATCACAGTTATAAAGATGGTTTCAATGGATAAGTTTGGCAGAGCCTCCTCTTCCATGTGGATATATGATACAAATGTATTTAATAATAATTTCGAACAAGTTCACGGACAAGGATTATTCCTAACGAGCGATGGAAGTTATGATATGGAAAATCGTAGATTGTGCAACGTAAAATCACCGAATGATGATGGAGATGTTGCAAATAAAGTATATGTTGATAAATTAACACACAAACTGAATCTGAAAACGGAAACCAGTCTTAAAGATACCTTCAATGTTAGGGTTGATAATTTGATCAAAGATATCAACAAGGATCTGGATGAACATAACTTAACGAATGATGAGGTTATTCTCAACATTGATAAACATCTGATGGACATTCAGAATAAATATAATGAAATGGGAATCTATATAAAATCAGAGTATAAAACAATCAGTGATAGTGTGAGGGAAAACAGAAATGAATTGGAAGAGATCAATAACACATTTAACAGTATGAACATGCGTCTAAATGACATTACTAGTAAAGTGGAGGCGTTAGAACGACGGATGACATCTGTGGAACCTTCTAAGAAGAGACCCTCATCATCCACAACAACAAAGCAGGCCTCTGTGAAACGTATATCTCCAAATCCTGTGAATATACCCAAAAAATTAATTCTACACTAGATTTCCACATTGATAAGATGAGTGAAAACAAGTTGTGCATGAGCTTCATAAGCACAGAAGAAAGAACTTTTACCAGCGTCGAACATACATAAAAGGACTTCAATATAGGTGGAAGGGGTAGGAATATGCAATACAACTAGGATGATAAATCAAGAGTCAAGATTGAGATATTTGAAACATATATTGTTAAGATTATACTTAAGTCTTTTGTATTGAGAAAATTAATAAAAAAATTATTTTGAGATCTTTGGTCTTCCTCCCACCCCTCGTTAAATAACGGTGCAATCTTGAATTCTCATCAGTCTGTATGGAAGCGTGCGTGGGAGAAGTTGTTCTCAATACGCTTATAAACAAGCTCCCGTTTGAACTTCAAAACAATACCAGGGGCAAAATTAGAAGAACGGTTGAGGAGATTCAATGTATCAATTCATTCGATAAAGCTTGCCGTCTACACGATATTTCATGCAATATAACACTTATAATTGTAGCCAGTTATATTTGGAATTCCTCTCTAACTCTTCAGTTGTGGTCGACTAACATTGCATTTGATTAGTATATAAATAGATTGTTGATGAAGTTTTCATCAATCATGTCTCAGACGTTCACTATCACGGGTAAGAGCTCCCGTTTATCTGTAGATTTTCACCCACCTATAGAACTAGATCCTCATTCATATTATTCTATCGCACTTGTTGGTTTGCATACGTACAATAGCATCCCGAACATTGAAGAAGGTTTTAATAAATTTTATTATAAAGATGTGAAGGGTGAGGAAAAAGTAGTTACTATACCTACGGGGTCCTACGAGTTGACAGATATCGAAGATTTCATACAAAGTACAGTTTGTGGGATAGGAGTGAAGCAAGAAGAGCGTGACCGGAAATTATCAATAAAATCTAACAACAACACTCTACACACAGAGCTGAAGAGTGATTTTAAAGTGAATTTTATTCCTAAAGATAGTATAAGCGAACTGTTGGGATTCAGCAAAAAGAAATTGACATCTCGTGAACTACACGTATCTGATCGACCTATAAACATAATCAAAGTTCAAACTATACGCGTAGAGTGTAACTCAACCGCAGGAGCATATTATAACTATAAGATAGCTCATACGATATATGAGTTCTCACCTCTTGTACCACCTGGGTTTTCCATTAATATAGAGCCGAAGAATCTTATTTATCTACCGGTCATCAGCAAGACGTCCTTGATAACATCACGCTGAATATTTTAGATCAGAATTGGAAACCGGTAAATTTTCGTGGAGAAGAAATTATTATACGATTGGAATTGAAAAAGATCGTTAGGGATTATACCTCACAACAATAAATAATAATACAATACTCACCACCACTCATTATATGAAAGGAATTCAACTGAGAAGGTTGCAGTAGCTATCACTTGAGAACATGGGTTTGGATTTTAGCAATAAAAGACATCTCCATAGTGGTCATCAGTCATTATCTACAACGAGCTCGAGGGAGAAGGTTGCTTCTGCATCACTGTCATTGAAGAAGGAGAAGGTTGCTTCTGCATCACTATCATTGGAAAATATAAATTTTTTGAAGTCCCTTGGTTACAATGTCGGAAAAACTTCAAATATTCAACGAGCCAAACTTCATTGAAGACATCATCCGGGAAGAAACTCATACCTACTATCCACACACAACATCTTTTGGCAACAGCGATGAAATTGAGATATTAATCAATCAACAAGATGTGTTGGTAGATTTGGCATCGTCTGCTTTACTCATCGAGGCAGAATTCCAGCCAGAAGCAAGTGGTGATGGTGAATGTAAACTAACGAATAATTTCGGAGCGTTTCTCTTCGAATATATTAGTTATGAATTGAATGGAAAAGAGATAGACAAAGTACGTGATCCTGGTATTGTCAGCACCATCAGAGCTTATCTAACATATGCCAAACATGAATCTATACCTCTAGCTATTTCTGGATGGTCATTTAAGGATGCATTGAGTTCAGTCTACAATAATAAAATCAATTTATGGATACGGTTGAATTTTCTACTAGGCCTATTCATTGACTATAACAAAGTCTTGAGTGGAAAACATAAGCTGCGCTTGATAAGTTCTCGAACCGATAACGATTGCTATACTAATAGCACAGGCACGAAAACGGCTAAAATAAATGTGAAGACGATAGCATTAAAAGTGCGACATGTGTTTCCAAGTGATCAGGTTAAATTTCAAATGTTGGAGAATTTGAGTGCTGAGAAGCCTATTTTGATTCCATTTCGCAGCTGGGATCTGCATGAAAATCCGTTGATGAAGGAGAGCACTCGTGACATTTGGGCTGTTAAAACTTCAATGAATTTGGAACGTCCCAGATATGTTATTTTAGCTTTCCAAACTGATCGAAAAACTAATCCTGTTAATCACAGTGCATATTTCGATAATATAAACTTGCTAAATGTAAAATTATACTTGAATTCAGAGTGTTATCCATATGAAGCAATGAAATTGAATTTCACCGACCAGCAATACGTGGAAGAATACCAGATGTACTATGATTTCCAGAAATCATTTTCAAATAAAATAATAAGCGAACCCATGTTAGATTATATAGCATTCAAGAATAGAGCAATTTTTGTGATTGACTGTTCAAAACAAAACGATGCTATAAAGTCATCAACAGTTGACGTCAAACTAGAGATGGAAAGTTTCCTGAATTTCCCCAAAAACACCAGGGCTTATTGCATCATCATTAACGATCGTATAATGGAATATTCCCCAATTACAGGATCAGTTCGGAGTTTAGTGTGAAGAACCATGAATCATAATGTTATTAATTTAATTTTAAATGTATTTTTCTAAATAAATGTTATTATTATTATTTTTGATATTTTATTTCTCTCACTTTCCCGCAAGACATCACAATAATGAACGAGCCGTTTGGTAAAGTACAGTCCCTTGGATCAACCCATCAAGATTGTAATCTAAATTATAAATATCGCTTCAGAGTTAGAAACAAAAAATTTATGTTACTATCTAATTAATAAATATAAATATACTTTTGTTTTATTACATGTTTACATATAATGTTCCTCAAAAAGTGATTCAGATTATTATGTTATCTTTTCAATTATTATAATATGTAGTAGCGGTTATAAGACAGTTTGCGGTAAATATTCTCTCTTATCTCGAGTGTTGGAGCGTGCAGCCGATAAAGTTGTCACATTCAGAATAGCGAATATGAAAATAATAAATGACCTATCAAATCGTTGGAGCTTCTTTCTTCATGTGGGTTATCAATCTCAAACTTGAAGAATCTCAAATGAGTCTCTACAGGTGATAATAGTCAAACATATTCATTCAGCCCCGACCAACACACACAGGCCCTCGTAGGCTCGCAAATGATAACAATGTTGCATACAAAATAGCTTTAGGCAATAAGCCGTTACATGGGAAATATCGATATTCTCAAATAAAAAGGTGATAAAAGTCTGAATATTGAGTAGAGCTATAGTATCTTCATAAGCGATCATTATCAACATTCAGACACCTGTTTAGCACGTGATTCAACAGCCTGTAACGTCATCATCGTTCACGAACTATGATAGGCTGATGAGGAATAAAATACCAATAATAATTATATAAATATCTCCATTTGAATATTGAGTAGAGCTATAGTATCTTCATAAGCGATCATTATCAACATTCAGACACCTGTTTAGCCCGTGATTCAACAGCCTGTGACGTCATCATCGTTCACGAACTATGATGGGCTGATGAGGAATAAAATACCAATAATAATTATATAAATATCTCCATTTGAATATTGAGTAGAGCTATAGTATCTTCATAAGCGATCATTATCAACATTCAGACACCTGTTTAGCCCGTGATTCAACAGCCTGTGACGTCATCATCGTTCACGAACTATGATGGGCTGATGAGGAATGAAATACCAATAATAATTATATAAATATCTCCATTAGCAATCTGTACTATCTTCTTCACGAGCAGAACTTTTACAAACTCCATACGCTCGCGTAAAAGTTATAATGATAAACACATTTTTTTCACGGGTTTACATAATCATTTCAACATCGAAAAAATTTATCATTCTTCAACACAACAGTTACATAGTTATTATTCTTATAACTAAATGTTAAATGTGCTTATACTTGAACTATTCAGGTTATACCTGTGATATAATATTAGATTCTAATAATGAGAAATGAATATATTGTAACTACATATGGATAGATATCGATAATAATATTGCAGCTACATCTAAATGTAAATGAAACATCAATCAATCACTAATTATGCGTACAATAATTATTATTCTTATAGTTAAATGTTAAATATGCTTATACTCAAATATCAATCGGGGAATATAAAATATATTCTAATAAATAGAACGAAAAGTGTATATCGATAATAATAATAATATTGCAAATATATCTAAATGTAAATGAAACATCAATCAATCACTAATCATATAACTAAACTATGATGAGCTGATGAGGAATAAAATGTGAATAATCATAATGATTGTAATACATTCAGACACGTGTTTCAGACACGTGTTTCAACATTCAGACACGTGTTTCAATATTCAGACACGTGTTTCAGCATTCAGACACGTGTTTCAGACACGTGTTTCAACATTCAGACAGGTGTTTCAACATTCAGACACGTGTTTCAACATTCAGACACGTGTTTCAACATTCAGACACGTGTTTCAGACACGTGTTTCAACATTCAGACACGTGTTTCAGACACGTGTTTCAACATTCAGACACGTGTTTCAACATTCAGACACGTGTTTCAACATTCAGACACGTGTTTCAACATTCAGACACGTGTTTCAGACACGTGTTTCAACATTCAGACACGTGTTTCAACATTCAGACACGTGTTTCGACATTCAGACACGTGTTTCAGCATTCATACCTATTTAACATGTATTTGATACCTGATTTTGACAGAAGCGTAGAAGCACCTAACCGCGTGATCAGACATACACAATATAACATCATCATCTAGTATATAAACAAATGCTTATTAACATATGTTCCAGTATGATTTCGATTCGCCTTCAGGCATGATGAAGATTGTTAAGCAGAAAGACTCGTTGAGTATTATGAACTTAGGGTCAAGCAATGAGAATGTTGAACAACCACAACGTCACAGCTCTTTGCTGCCTAATACTCTACGAACAATAATCTGTGGTCCAAGTAATTGTGGGAAAACAAATGTGATGTTATCTCTATTGTTAGATGCTAACGGCCTGAAATTTGAAAACGTGTACATATATTCAAAGTCTTTACACCAACCAAAATACCAGTTACTAAAGGAGACATCGAAGAAAATTGAGGGGCTTGGATATTTTCCTTGTACCGAAAGTGATGAGGTCATAGACCCCACAGAAGCGAGGCCTAATTCGATAATAATATCCGATGACGTGATGTTTGAGAAACAGGAGAAAATTCGTGCTTATTTTTCAAGAGGGAGACACAACTCAATTGATAGTTTCTATCTTTGTCAGTCTTTTGCTAAATGTCCAAAACATGGATTGCGCGACAATGCCAATTGCTTGATTATTTTCAAACAGGATGAACTCAATTTGAAACATATATTCACCGATCATGTAAGTACCGACATGTCACTCGAGAAATTTAAAGAGATATGTAGCGTATGTTGGAAAGATAAATATGGATTCCTTATGATAAACAAAGATTGTGATATGAACAAAGGACGTTATCGCAGAGGGTTTGATAGTTATATATACATCTAACATGTATATATACCTTCATTTGAAATAGACAACCCGCTCAGCATGGACGTGGGTGTGGGTAACATGCTAAAGGAGAAACAACAATTGAAGAAAAAAATTTGGGAGTTAGCAAACGTTGTGAGGAAAAAATATATGGCTGTGAAATTGGGTAAAGCTGAAAATGATGAGATTCTAGATAATATGTTCAGGAATGTATCTAAACACCTAGAGGAAATTGCGAGAAATGCTGAAATAATCAAACAAAATTCGTTGGTTAAACCTAAAAGTATTGTTTCTACAGCAACACAAATGGAGAACATACCAATCCCAAATATTGTAACTGAAGGTGAAGAGTTCGTATATAACCCCCAAAATACTGAGGAGGGTGTGTTTACCCTCGAACCTACTATCGATCAGATTCGTGAAGAATTCAGAAAACATAAGAAAGATAATGCAGAGGCTACAGAGGAGTTTCTGCAACAATACCCCACATTAGCACGTTATTACTTGGAAGGATTCCTATTGGATGATGATGTCCAGAAATACGATGATAGAATGGGATTGCAATATAATTCAACTCTAGATAAATGGTTCATGGGTAATCAACCTATAGAAATTGATAGTGAGCGTAATATAATTATCAAGGGTACTCCGTTCAAAGGTACCACAGGACTGTATAATTTGATATTTTACAGAGATGTTCTACCTGATACTTACACTGTGGAAGTTGGGAAAAATTACAGTCAAATGATGGAAATGACTAGTGCCCATAGACGTAATAACGATCCAGCTGATCGAATAAGATACACAGTAAAATACAAACATGTACTGAAACCTTTGATTAATTCCATGAAAAGACCCAGAGCCAAAACATACACTGGAAGTGCATATATCAAAAATGATATGCTTGAATATAACGAGAAACCTATCGAATATGTTTATTGGGATGACGTTAACGAAATGGTGAATAGACTGATACTTCTTGTTGCATCCTCGCATGCCGGTAACCATAATGAGATAATCTCTATAATAGAAGAATTGATAGAGGCAGGGGTAATTGAACAAAAACCAGGTGTAAGACAAATTCATCACAGTTATAAAGATGGTTTCAATGGATAAGTTTGGCAGAGCCTCCTCTTCCATGTGGATATATGATACAAATGTATTTAATAATAATTTCGAACAAGTTCACGGACAAGGATTATTCCTAACGAGCGATGGAAGTTATGATATGGAAAATCGTAGATTGTGCAACGTAAAATCACCGAATGATGATGGAGATGTTGCAAATAAAGTATATGTTGATAAATTAACACACAAACTGAATCTGAAAACGGAAACCAGTCTTAAAGATACCTTCAATGTTAGGGTTGATAATTTGATCAAAGATATCAACAAGGATCTGGATGAACATAACTTAACGAATGATGAGGTTATTCTCAACATTGATAAACATCTGATGGACATTCAGAATAAATATAATGAAATGAGAATCTATATAAAATCAGAGTATAAAACAATCAGTGATACTGTGAGGGAAAACAGAAATGAATTGGAAGAGATCAATAACACATTTAACAGTATGAACATGCGTCTAAATGACATTACTAGTAAAGTGGAGGCGTTAGAACGACGGATGACATCTGTGGAACCTTCTAAGAAGAGACCCTCATCATCCACAACAACAAAGCAGGCCTCTGTGAAACGTATATCTCCAAATCCTGTGAATATACCCAAAAAATTAATTCTACACTAGATTTCCACATTGATAAGATGAGTTAAAACAAGTTGTGCATGAGCTTCATAAGCACAGAAGAAAGAACTTTTACCAGCGTCGAACATACATAAAAGGACTTCAATATAGGTGGAAGGGGTAGGAATATGCAATACAACTAGGATGATGAATCAAGAGTCAAGATTGAGATATTTGAAACATATATTGTTAAGATTATACTTAAGTCTTTTGTATTGAGAAAATTAATAAAAAAATTATTTTGAGATCTTTGGTCTTCCTCCCACCCCTCGTTAAATAACGGTGCAATCTTGAATTCTCATCAGTCTGTATGGAAGCGTGCGTGGGAGAAGTTGTTCTCAATACGCTTATAAACAAGCTCCCGTTTGAACTTCAAAACAATACCAGGGGCAAAATTAGAAGAACGGTTGAGGAGATTCAATGTATCAATTCATTCGATAAAGCTTGCCGTCTACACGATATTTCATGCAATATAACACTTATAATTGTAGCCAGTTATATTTGGAATTCCTCTCTAACTCTTCAGTTGTGGTCGACTAACATTGCATTTGATTAGTATATAAATAGATTGTTGATGAAGTTTTCATCAATCATGTCTCAGACGTTCACTATCACGGGTAAGAGCTCCCGTTTATCTGTAGATTTTCACCCACCTATAGAACTAGATCCTCATTCATATTATTCTATCGCACTTGTTGGTTTGCATACGTACAATAGCATCCCGAACATTGAAGAAGGTTTTAATAAATTTTATTATAAAGATGTGAAGGGTGAGGAAAAAGTAGTTAATATACCTACGGGGTCCTACGAGTTGACAGATATCGAAGATTTCATACAAAGTACAGTTTGTGGGATAGGAGTGAAGCAAGAAGAGCGTGACCGGAAATTATCAATAAAATCTAACAACAACACTCTACACACAGAGCTGAAGAGTGATTTTAAAGTGAATTTTATTCCTAAAGATAGTATAAGCGAACTGTTGGGATTCAGCAAAAAGAAATTGACATCTCGTGAACTACACGTATCTGATCGACCTATAAACATAATCAAAGTTCAAACTATACGCGTAGAGTGTAACTCAACCGCAGGAGCATATTATAACTATAAGATAGCTCATACGATATATGAGTTCTCACCTCTTGTACCACCTGAGTTTTCCATTAATATAGAGCCGAAGAATCTTATTTATCTACCGGTCATCAGCAAGACGTCCTTCGATAACATCACGCTGAATATTTTAGATCAGAATTGGAAACCGGTAAATTTTCGTGGAGAAGAAATTATTATACGATTGGAATTGAAAAAGATCGTTAGGGATTATACCTCACAACAATAAATAATAATACAATACTCACCACCACTCATTATATGAAAGGAATTCAACTGAGAAGGTTGCAGTAGCTATCACTTGAGAACATGGGTTTGGATTTTAGCAATAAAAGACATCTCCATAGTGGTCATCAGTCATTATCTACAACGAGCTCGAGGGAGAAGGTTGCTCCTGCATCACTGTCATTGAAGAAGGAGAAGGTTGCTTCTGCATCACTATCATTGGAAAATATAAATTTTTTGAAGTCCCTTGGTTACAATGTCGGAAAAACTTCAAATATTCAACGAGCCAAACTTCATTGAAGACATCATCCGGGAAGAAACTCATACCTACTATCCACACACAACATCTTTTGGCAACAGCGATGAAATTGAGATATTAATCAATCAACAAGATGTGTTGGTAGATTTGGCATCGTCTGCTTTACTCATCGAGGCAGAATTCCAGCCAGAAGCAAGTGGTGATGGTGAATGTAAACTAACGAATAATTTCGGAGCGTTTCTCTTCGAATATATTAGTTATGAATTGAATGGAAAAGAGATAGACAAAGTACGTGATCCTGGTATTGTCAGCACCATCAGAGCTTATCTAACATATGCCAAACATGAATCTATACCTCTAGCTATTTCTGGATGGTCATTTAAGGATGCATTGAGTTCAGTCTACAATAATAAAATCAATTTATGGATACCGTTGAATTTTCTACTAGGCCTATTCATTGACTATAACAAAGTCTTGAGTGGAAAACATAAGCTGCTCTTGATAAGGTCTCGAACCGATAACGATTGCTATACTAATAGCACAGGCACGAAAACGGCTAAAATAAATGTGAAGACGATAGCATTAAAAGTGCGACATGTGTTTCCAAGTGATCAGGTTAAATTTCAAATGTTGGAGAATTTGAGTGCTGAGAAGCCTATTTTGATTCCATTTCGCAGCTGGGATCTGCATGAAAATCCGTTGATGAAGGAGAGCACTCGTGACATTTGGGCTGTTAAAACTTCAATGAATTTGGAACGTCCCAGATATGTTATTTTAGCTTTCCAAACTGATCGAAAAAATAATCCTGTTAAGCACAGTGCATATTTCGATAATATAAACTTGCTAAATGTAAAATTATACTTGAATTCAGAGTGTTATCCATATGAAGCAATGAAATTGAATTTCACCGACCAGCAATACGTGGAAGAATACCAGATGTACTATGATTTCCAGAAATCATTTTCAAATAAAATAATAAGCGAACCCATGTTAGATTATATAGCATTCAAGAATAGAGCAATTTTTGTGATTGACTGTTCAAAACAAAACGATGCTATAAAGTCATCAACAGTTGACGTCAAACTAGAGATGGAAAGTTTCCTGAATTTCCCCAAAAACACCAGGGCTTATTGCATCATCATTAACGATCGTATAATGGAGTATTCCCCAATTACAGGATCAGTTCGGAGTTTAGTGTGAAGAACCATGAATCATAATGTTATTATTTTAATTCTAAATGTATTTTTCTAAATAAATGTTATTATTATTATTTTTGATATTTTATTTCTCTCACTTTCCCGCAAGACATCACAATAATGAACGAGCCGTTTGGTAAAGTACAGTCCCTTGGATCAACCCATCAAGATTGTAATCTAAATTATAAATATCGCTTCAGAGTTAGAAACAAAAAATTTATGTTACTATCTAATTAATAAATATAAATATACTTTTGTTTTATTACATGTTTACATATAATGTTCCTCAAAAAGTGATTCAGATTATTATGTTATCTTTTCAATTATTATAATATGTAGTAGCGGTTATAAGACAGTATGCGGTAAATATTCTCTCTTATCTCGAGTGTTGGAGCGTGCAGCCGATAAAGTTGTCACATTCAGAATAGCGAATATGAAAATAATAAATGACCTATCAAATCGTTGGAGCTTCTTTCTTCATGTGGGTTATCAATCTCAAACTTGAAGAATCTCAAATGAGTCTCTACAGGTGATAATAGTCAAACATATTCATTTAGCCCCGACCAACACACACAGGCCCTCGTGGGCTCGCAAATGATAACAATGTTGCATACAAAATAGCTTTAGGCAATAAGCCGTTACATGGGAAATATCGATATTCTCAAATAAAAAGGTGATAAAAGTCTGAATATTGAGTAGAGCTATAGTATCTTCATAAGCGATCATTATCAACATTCAGACACCTGTTTAGCACGTGATTCAACAGCCTGTAACGTCATCATCGTTCACGAACTATGATAGGCTGATGAGGAATAAAATACCAATAATAATTATATAAATATCTCCATTTGAATATTGAGTAGAGCTATAGTATCTTCATAAGCGATCATTATCAACATTCAGACACCTGTTTAGCCCGTGATTCAACAGCCTGTGACGTCATCATCGTTCACGAACTATGATGGGCTGATGAGGAATAAAATACCAATAATAATTATATAAATATCTCCATTTGAATATTGAGTAGAGCTATAGTATCTTCATAAGCGATCATTATCAACATTCAGACACCTGTTTAGCCCGTGATTCAACAGCCTGTGACGTCATCATCGTTCACGAACTATGATGGGCTGATGAGGAATGAAATACCAATAATAATTATATAAATATCTCCATTAGCAATCTGTACTATCTTCTTCACGAGCAGAACTTTTACAAACTCCATACGCTCGCGTAAAAGTTATAATGATAAACACATTTTTTTCACGGGTTTACATAATCATTTCAACATCGAAAAAATTTATCATTCTTCAACACAACAGTTACATAGTTATTATTCTTATAACTAAATGTTAAATGTGCTTATACTTGAACTATTCAGGTTATACCTGTGATATAATATTAGATTCTAATAATGAGAAATGAATATATTGTAACTACATATGGATAGATATCGATAATAATATTGCAGCTACATCTAAATGTAAATGAAACATCAATCAATCACTAATTATGCGTACAATAATTATTATTCTTATAGTTAAATGTTAAATATGCTTATACTCAAATATTAATCGGGGAATATAAAATATATTCTAATAAATAGAACGAAAAGTGTATATCGATAATAATAATAATATTGCAAATATATCTAAATGTAAATGAAACATCAATCAATCACTAATCATATAACTAAACTATGATGAGCTGATGAGGAATAAAATGTGAATAATCATAATGATTGTAATACATTCAGACACGTGTTTCAGACACGTGTTTCAACATTCAGACACATGTTTCAATATTCAGACACGTGTTTCAGCATTCAGACACGTGTTTCAGACACGTGTTTCAACATTCAGACACGTGTTTCAACATTCAGACACGTGTTTCAGCATTCAGACACGTGTTTCAACATTCAGACACGTGTTTCAACATTCAGACACGTGTTTCAGACACGAGTTTCAACATTCAGACACGTGTTTCAACATTCAGACACGTGTTTCAGACACGTGTTTCAACATTCAGACACGTGTTTCAACATTCAGACACGTGTTTCAGACACGTGTTTCAACATTCAGACACGTGTTTCAACATTCAGACATGTGTTTCAACATTCAGACACGTGTTTCAGCATTCATACCTATTTAACATGTATTTGATACCTGATTTTGACAGAAGCGTAGAAGCACCTAACCGCGTGATCAGACATACACAATATAACATCATCATCTAGTATATAAACAAATGCTTATTAACATATGTTCCAGTATGATTTCGATTCGCCTTCAGGCATGATGAAGATTGTTAAGCAGAAAGACTCGTTGAGTATTATGAACTTAGGGTCAAGCAATGAGAATGTTGAACAACCACAACGTCACAGCTCTTTGCTGCCTAATACTCTACGAACAATAATCTGTGGTCCAAGTAATTGTGGGAAAACAAATGTGATGTTATCTCTATTGTTAGATGCTAACGGCCTGAAATTTGAAAACGTGTACATATATTCAAAGTCTTTACACCAACCAAAATACCAGTTACTAAAGGAGACATTGAAGAAAATTGAGGGGCGTGGATATTTTCCTTGTACCGAAAGTGATGAGGTCATAGACCCCACAGAAGCGAGGCCTAATTCGATAATAATATTCGATGACGTGATGTTTGAGAAACAGGAGAAAATTCGTGCTTATTTTTCAAGAGGGAGACACAACTCAATTGATAGTTTCTATCTTTGTCAGTCTTTTGCTAAATGTCCAAAACATGGATTGCGCGACAATGCCAATTGCTTGATTATTTTCAAACAGGATGAACTCAATTTGACACATATATTCACCGATCATGTAAGTACCGACATGTCACTCGAGAAATTTAAAGAGATATGTAGCGTATGTTGGAAAGATAAATATGAATTCCTTATGATAAACAAAGACTGTGATATGAACAAAGGACGTTATCGCAGAGGGTTTGATAGTTATATATACATCTAACATGTATATATACCTTCATTTGAAATAGACAACCCGCTCAGCATGGACGTGGGTGTGGGTAACATGCTAAAGGAGAAACAACAATTGAAGAAAAAAATTTGGGAGTTAGCAAACGTTGTGAGGAAAAAATATATGGCTGTGAAATTGGGTAAAGCTGAAAATGATGAGATTCTAGATAATATGTTCAGGAATGTATCTAAACACCTAGAGGAAATTGCGAGAAATGCTGAAATAATCAAACAAAATTCGTTGGTTAAACCTAAAAGTATTGTTTCTACAGCAACACAAATGGAGAACATACCAATCCCAAATATTGTAACTGAAGGTGAAGAGTTCGTATATAACCCCCAAAAAACTGAGGAGGGTGTGTTTACCCTCGAACCTACTATCGATCAGATTCGTGAAGAATTCAGAAAACATAAGAAAGATAATGCAGAGGCTACAGAGGAGTTTCTGCAACAATACCCCACATTAGCACGTTATTACTTGGAAGGATTCCTATTGGATGATGATGTCCAGAAATACGATGATAGAATGGGATTGCAATATAATTCAACTTTAGATAAATGGTTCATGGGTAATCAACCTATAGAAATTGATAGTGAGCGTAATATAATTATCAAGGGTACTCCGTTCAAAGGTACCACAGGACTGTATAATTTGATATTTTACAGAGATGTTCTACCTGATACTGACACTGTGGAAGATGGGAAAAATTACAGTCAAATGATGGAAATGACTAGTGCCCATAGACGTAATAACGATCCAGCTGATCGAATAAGATACACAGTAAAATACAAACATGTACTGAAACCTTTGATTAATTCCATGAAAAGACCCAGAGCCAAAACATACACCGGAAGTGCATATATCAAAAATGATATGCTTGAATATAACGAGAAACCTATCGAATATGTTTATTGGGATGACGTTAACGAAATGGTGGATAGACTGAGACTTCTTGTTGCATCCTCGCATGCCGGTAACCATAATGAGATAATCTCTATAATAGAAGAATTGATAGAGGCAGGGGTAATTGAACAAAAACCAGGTGTAAGACAAATTCATCACAGTTATAAAGATGGTTTCAATGGATAAGTTTGGCAGAGCCTCCTCTTCCATGTGGATATATGATACAAATGTATTTAATAATAATTTCGAACAAGTTCACGGACAAGGATTATTCCTAACGAGCGATGGAAGTTATGATATGGAAAATCGTAGATTGTGCAACGTAAAATCACCGAATGATGATGGAGATGTTGCAAATAAAGTATATGTTGATAAATTAACACACAAACTCAATCTGAAAACGGAAACCAGTCTTAAAGATACCTTCAATGTTAGGGTTGATAATTTGATCAAAGATATCAACAAGGATCTGGATGAACATAACTTAACGAATGATGAGGTTATTCTCAACATTGATAAACATCTGATGGACATTCAGAATAAATATAATGAAATGGGAATCTATATAAAATCAGAGTATAAAACAATCAGTGATAGTGTGAGGGAAAACAGAAATGAATTGGAAGAGATCAATAACACATTTAACAGTATGAACATGCGTCTAAATGACATTACTAGTAAAGTGGAGGCGTTAGAACGACGGATGACATCTGTGGAACCTTCTAAGAAGAGACCCTCATCATCCACAACAACAAAGCAGGCCTCTGTGAAACGTATATCTCCAAATCCTGTGAATATACCCAAAAAATTAATTCTACACTAGATTTCCACATTGATAAGATGAGTGAAAACAAGTTGTGCATGAGCTTCATAAGCACAGAAGAAAGAACTTTTACCAGCGTCGAACATACATAAAAGGACTTCAATATAGGTGGAAGGGGTAGGAATATGCAATACAACTAGGATGATGAATCAAGAGTCAAGATTGAGATATTTGAAACATATATTGTTAAGATTATACTTAAGTCTTTTGTATTGAGAAAATTAATAAAAAAATTATTTTGAGATCTTTGGTCTTCCTCCCACCCCTCGTTAAATAACGGTGCAATCTTGAATTCTCATCAGTCTGTATGGAAGCGTGCGTGGGAGAAGTTGTTCTCAATACGCTTATAAACAAGCTCCCGTTTGAACTTCAAAACAATACCAGGGGCAAAATTAGAAGAACGGTTGAGGAGATTCAATGTATCAATTCATTCGATAAAGCTTGCCGTCTACACGATATTTCATGCAATATAACACTTATAATTGTAGCCAGTTATATTTGGAATTCCTCTCTAACTCTTCAGTTGTGGTCGACTAACATTGCATTTGATTAGTATATAAATAGATTGTTGATGAAGTTTTCATCAATCATGTCTCAGACGTTCACTATCACGGGTAAGAGCTCCCGTTTATCTGTAGATTTTCACCCACCTATAGAACTAGATCCTCATTCATATTATTCTATCGCACTTGTTGGTTTGCATACGTACAATAGCATCCCGAACATTGAAGAAGGTTTTAATAAATTTTATTATAAAGATGTGAAGGGTGAGGAAAAAGTAGTTACTATACCTACGGGGTCCTACGAGTTGACAGATATCGAAGATTTCATACAAAGTACAGTTTGTGGGATAGGAGTGAAGCAAGAAGAGCGTGACCGGAAATTATCAATAAAATCTAACAACAACACTCTACACACAGAGCTGAAGAGTGATTTTAAAGTGAATTTTATTCCTAAAGATAGTATAAGCGAACTGTTGGGATTCAGCAAAAAGAAATTGACATCTCGTGAACTACACGTATCTGATCGACCTATAAACATAATCAAAGTTCAAACTATACGCGTAGAGTGTAACTCAACCGCAGGAGCATATTATAACTATAAGATAGCTCATACGATATATGAGTTCTCACCTCTTGTACCACCTGGGTTTTCCATTAATATAGAGCCGAAGAATCTTATTTATCTACCGGTCATCAGCAAGACGTCCTTCGATAACATCACGCTGAATATTTTAGATCAGAATTGGAAACCGGTAAATTTTCGTGGAGAAGAAATTATTATACGATTGGAATTGAAAAAGATCGTTAGGGATTATACCTCACAACAATAAATAATAATACAATACTCACCACCACTCATTATATGAAAGGAATTCAACTGAGAAGGTTGCAGTAGCTATCACTTGAGAACATGGGTTTGGATTTTAGCAATAAAAGACATCTCCATAGTGGTCATCAGTCATTATCTACAACGAGCTCGAGGGAGAAGGTTGCTTCTGCATCACTGTCATTGAAGAAGGAGAAGGTTGCTTCTGCATCACTATCATTGGAAAATATAAATTTTTTGAAGTCCCTTGGTTACAATGTCGGAAAAACTTCAAATATTCAACGAGCCAAACTTCATTGAAGACATCATCCGGGAAGAAACTCATACCTACTATCCACACACAACATCTTTTGGCAACAGCGATGAAATTGAGATATTAATCAATCAACAAGATGTGTTGGTAGATTTGGCATCGTCTGCTTTACTCATCGAGGCAGAATTCCAGCCAGAAGCAAGTGGTGATGGTGAATGTAAACTAACGAATAATTTCGGAGCGTTTCTCTTCGAATATATTAGTTATGAATTGAATGGAAAAGAGATAGACAAAGTACGTGATCCTGGTATTGTCAGCACCATCAGAGCTTATCTAACATATGCCAAACATGAATCTATACCTCTAGCTATTTCTGGATGGTCATTTAAGGATGCATTGAGTTCAGTCTACAATAATAAAATCAATTTATGGATACCGTTGAATTTTCTACTAGGCCTATTCATTGACTATAACAAAGTCTTGAGTGGAAAACATAAGCTGCGCTTGATAAGGTCTCGAACCGATAACGATTGCTATACTAATAGCACAGGCACGAAAACGGCTAAAATAAATGTGAAGACGATAGCATTAAAAGTGCGACATGTGTTTCCAAGTGATCAGGTTAAATTTCAAATGTTGGAGAATTTGAGTGCTGAGAAGCCTATTTTGATTCCATTTCGCAGCTGGGATCTGCATGAAAATCCGTTGATGAAGGAGAGCACTCGTGACATTTGGGCTGTTAAAACTTCAATGAATTTGGAACGTCCCAGATATGTTATTTTAGCTTTCCAAACTGATCGAAAAAATAATCCTGTTAAGCACAGTGCATATTTCGATAATATAAACTTGCTAAATGTAAAATTATACTTGAATTCAGAGTGTTATCCATATGAAGCAATGAAATTGAATTTCACCGACCAGCAATACGTGGAAGAATACCAGATGTACTATGATTTCCAGAAATCATTTTCAGATAAAATAATAAGCGAACCCATGTTAGATTATATAGCATTCAAGAATAGAGCAATTTTTGTGATCGACTGTTCAAAACAAAACGATGCTATAAAGTCATCAACAGTTGACGTCAAACTAGAGATGGAAAGTTTCCTGAATTTCCCTAAAAACACCAGGGCTTATTGCATCATCATTAACGATCGTATAATGGAGTATTCCCCAATTACAGGATCAGTTCGGAGTTTAGTGTGAAGAACCATGAATCATAATGTTATTATTTTAATTCTAAATGTATTTTTCTAAATAAATGTTATTATTATTATTTTTGATATTTTATTTCTCTCACTTTCCCGCAAGACATCACAATAATGAACGAGCCGTTTGGTAAAGTACAGTCCCTTGGATCAACCCATCAAGATTGTAATCTAAATTATAAATATCGCTTCAGAGTTAGAAACAAAAAATTTATGTTACTATCTAATTAATAAATATAAATATACTTTTGTTTTATTACATGGTTACATATAATGTTCCTCAAAAAGTGATTCAGATTATTATGTTATCTTTTCAATTATTATAATATGTAGTAGCGGTTATAAGACAGTTTGCGGTAAATATTCTCTCTTATCTCGAGTGTTGGAGCGTGCAGCCGATAAAGTTGTCACATTCAGAATAGCGAATATGAAAATAATAAATGACCTATCAAATCGTTGGAGCTTCTTTCTTCATGTGGGTTATCAATCTCAAACTTGAAGAATCTCAAATGAGTCTCTACAGGTGATAATAGTCAAACATATTCATTTAGCCCCGACCAACACACACAGGCCCTCGTAGGCTCGCAAATGATAACAATGTTGCATACAAAATAGCTTTAGGCAATAAGCCGTTACATGGGAAATATCGATATTCTCAAATAAAAAGGTGATAAAAGTCTGAATATTGAGTAGAGCTATAGTATCTTCATAAGCGATCATTATCAACATTCAGACACCTGTTTAGCACGTGATTCAACAGCCTGTAACGTCATCATCGTTCACGAACTATGATAGGCTGATGAGGAATAAAATACCAATAATAATTATATAAATATCTCCATTTGAATATTGAGTAGAGCTATAGTATCTTCATAAGCGATCATTATCAACATTCAGACACCTGTTTAGCCCGTGATTCAACAGCCTGTGACGTCATCATCGTTCACGAACTATGATGGGCTGATGAGGAATAAAATACCAATAATAATTATATAAATATCTCCATTTGAATATTGAGTAGAGCTATAGTATCTTCATAAGCGATCATTATCAACATTCAGACACCTGTTTAGCCCGTGATTCAACAGCCTGTGACGTCATCATCGTTCACGAACTATGATGGGCTGATGAGGAATGAAATACCAATAATAATTATATAAATATCTCCATTAGCAATCTGTACTATCTTCTTCACGAGCAGAACTTTTACAAACTCCATACGCTCGCGTAAAAGTTATAATGATAAACACATTTTTTTCACGGGTTTACATAATCATTTCAACATCGAAAAAATTTATCATTCTTCAACACAACAGTTACATAGTTATTATTCTTATAACTAAATGTTAAATGTGCTTATACTTGAACTATTCAGGTTATACCTGTGATATAATATTAGATTCTAATAATGAGAAATGAATATATTGTAACTACATATGGATAGATATCGATAATAATATTGCAGCTACATCTAAATGTAAATGAAACATCAATCAATCACTAATTATGCGTACAATAATTATTATTCTTATAGTTAAATGTTAAATATGCTTATACTCAAATATTAATCGGGGAATATAAAATATATTCTAATAAATAGAACGAAAAGTGTATATCGATAATAATAATAATATTGCAAATATATCTAAATGTAAATGAAACATCAATCAATCACTAATCATATAACTAAACTATGATGAGCTGATGAGGAATAAAATGTGAATAATCATAATGATTGTAATACATTCAGACACGTGTTTCAACATTCAGACACGTGTTTCAATATTCAGACACGTGTTTCAGCATTCAGACACGTGTTTCAGACACGTGTTTCAACATTCAGACACGTGTTTCAACATTGAGACACGTGTTTCAGCATTCAGACACGTGTTTAAACATTCAGACACGTGTTTCAACATTCAGACACGTGTTTCAGACACGAGTTTCAACATTCAGACACGTGTTTCAACATTCAGACACGTGTTTCAGACACGTGTTTCAACATTCAGACACGTGTTTCAACATTCAGACACGTGTTTCAGACACGTGTTTCAACATTCAGACACATGTTTCAACATTCAGACATGTGTTTCAACATTCAGACACGTGTTTCAGCATTCATACCTATTTAACATGTATTTGATACCTGATTTTGACAGAAGCGTAGAAGCACCTAACCGCGTGATCAGACATACACAATATAACATCATCATCTAGTATATAAACAAATGCTTATTAACATATGTTCCAGTATGATTTCGATTCGCCTTCAGGCATGATGAAGATTGTTAAGCAGAAAGACTCGTTGAGTATTATGAACTTAGGGTCAAGCAATGAGAATGTTGAACAACCACAACGTCACAGCTCTTTGCTGCCTAATACTCTACGAACAATAATCTGTGGTCCAAGTAATTGTGGGAAAACAAATGTGATGTTATCTCTATTTTTAGATGCTAACGGCCTGAAATTTGAAAACGTGTACATATATTCAAAGTCTTTACACCAACCAAAATACCAGTTACTAAAGGAGACATTGAAGAAAATTGAGGGGCTTGGATATTTTCCTTGTACCGAAAGTGATGAGGTCATAGACCCCACAGAAGCGAGGCCTAATTCGATAATAATATTCGATGACGTGATGTTTGAGAAACAGGAGAAAATTCGTGCTTATTTTTCAAGAGGGAGACACAACTCAATTGATAGTTTCTATCTTTGTCAGTCTTTTGCTAAATGTCCAAAACATGGATTGCGCGACAATGTCAATTGCTTGATTATTTTCAAACAGGATGAACTCAATTTGACACATATATTCACCGATCATGTAAGTACCGACATGTCACTCGAGAAATTTAAAGAGATATGTAGCGTATGTTGGAAAGATAAATATGGATTCCTTATGATAAACAAAGACTGTGATATGAACAAAGGACGTTATCGCAGAGGGTTTGATAGTTATATATACATCTAACATGTATATATACCTTCATTTGAAATAGACAACCCGCTCAGCATGGACGTGGGTGTGGGTAACATGCTAAAGGAGAAACAACAATTGAAGAAAAAAATTTGGGAGTTAGCAAACGTTGTGAGGAAAAAATATATGGCTGTGAAATTGGGTAAAGCTGAAAATGATGAGATTCTAGATAATATGTTCAGGAATGTATCTAAACACCTAGAGGAAATTGCGAGAAATGCTGAAATAATCAAACAAAATTCGTTGGTTAAACCTAAAAGTATTGTTTCTACAGCAACACAAATGGAGAACATACCAATCCCAAATATTGTAACTGAAGGTGAAGAGTTCGTATATAACCCCCAAAATACTGAGGAGGGTGTGTTTACCCTCGAACCTACTATCGATCAGATTCGTGAAGAATTCAGAAAACATAAGAAAGATAATGCAGAGGCTACAGAGGAGTTTCTGCAACAATACCCCACATTAGCACGTTATTACTTGGAAGGATTCCTATTGGATGATGATGTCCAGAAATACGATGATAGAATGGGATTGCAATATAATTCAACTTTAGATAAATGGTTCATGGGTAATCAACCTATAGAAATTGATAGTGAGCGTAATATAATTATCAAGGGTACTCCGTTCAAAGGTACCACAGGACTGTATAATTTGATATTTTACAGAGATGTTCTACCTGATACTTACACTGTGGAAGATGGGAAAAATTACAGTCAAATGATGGAAATGACTAGTGCCCATAGACGTAATAACGATCCAGCTGATCGAATAAGATACACAGTAAAATACAAACATGTACTGAAACCTTTGATTAATTCCATGAAAAGACCCAGAGCCAAAACATACACCGGAAGTGCATATATCAAAACGATATGCTTGAATATAACGAGAAACCTATCGAATATGTTTATTGGGATGACGTTAACGAAATGGTGGATGGACTGAGACTTCTTGTTGCATCCTCGCATGCCGGTAACCATAATGAGGTAATCTCTATAATAGAAGAATTGATAGAGGCAGGGGTAATTGAACAAAAACCAGGTGTAAGACAAATTCATCACAGTTATAAAGATGGTTTCAATGGATAAGTTTGGCAGAGCCTCCTCTTCCATGTGGATATATGATACAAATGTATTTATTAATAATTTCGAACAAGTTCACGGACAAGGATTATTCCTAACGAGCGATGGAAGTTATGATATGGAAAATCGTAGATTGTGCAACGTAAAATCACCGAATGATGATGGAGATGTTGCAAATAAAGTATATGTTGATAAATTAACACACAAACTGAATCTGAAAACGGAAACCAGTCTTAAAGATACCTTCAATGTTAGGGTTGATAATTTGATCAAAGATATCAACAAGGATCTGGATGAACATAACTTAACGAATGATGAGGTTATTCTCAACATTGATAAACATCTGATGGACATTCAGAATAAATATAATGAAATGGGAATCTATATAAAATCAGAGTATAAAACAATCAGTGATAGTGTGAGGGAAAACAGAAATGAATTGGAAGAGATCAATAACACATTTAACAGTATGAACATGCGTCTAAATGACATTACTAGTAAAGTGGAGGCGTTAGAACGACGGATGACATCTGTGGAACCTTCTAAGAAGAGACCCTCATCATCCACAACAACAAAGCAGGCCTCTGTGAAACGTATATCTCCAAATCCTGTGAATATACCCAAAAAATTAATTCTACACTAGATTTCCACATTGATAAGATGAGTGAAAACAAGTTGTGCATGAGCTTCATAAGCACAGGAGAAAGAACTTTTACCAGCGTCGAACATACATAAAAGGACTTCAATATAGGTGGAAGGGGTAGGAATATGCAATACAACTAGGATGATGAATCAAGAGTCAAGATTGAGATATTTGAAACATATATTGTTAAGATTATACTTAAGTCTTTTGTATTGAGAAAATTAATAAAAAAATTATTTTGAGATCTTTGGTCTTCCTCCCACCCCTCGTTAAATAACGGTGCAATCTTGAATTCTCATCAGTCTGTATGGAAGCGTGCGTGGGAGAAGTTGTTCTCAATACGCTTATAAACAAGCTCCCGTTTGAACTTCAAAACAATACCAGGGGCAAAATTAGAAGAACGGTTGAGGAGATTCAATGTATCAATTCATTCGATAAAGCTTGCCGTCTACACGATATTTCATGCAATATAACACTTATAATTGTAGCCAGTTATATTTGGAATTCCTCTCTAACTCTTCAGTTGTGGTCGACTAACATTGCATTTGATTAGTATATAAATAGATTGTTGATGAAGTTTTCATCAATCATGTCTCAGACGTTCACTATCACGGGTAAGAGCTCCCGTTTATCTGTAGATTTTCACCCACCTATAGAACTAGATCCTCATTCATATTATTCTATCGCACTTGTTGGTTTGCATACGTACAATAGCATCCCGAACATTGAAGAAGGTTTTAATAAATTTTATTATAAAGATGTGAAGGGTGAGGAAAAAGTAGTTACTATACCTACGGGGTCCTACGAGTTGACAGATATCGAAGATTTCATACAAAGTACAGTTTGTGGGATAGGAGTGAAGCAAGAAGAGCGTGACCGGAAATTATCAATAAAATCTAACAACAACACTCTACACACAGAGCTGAAGAGTGATTTTAAAGTGAATTTTATTCCTAAAGATAGTATAAGCGAACTGTTGGGATTCAGCAAAAAGAAATTGACATCTCGTGAACTACACGTATCTGATCGACCTATAAACATAATCAAAGTTCAAACTATACGCGTAGAGTGTAACTCAACCGCAGGAGCATATTATAACTATAAGATAGCTCATACGATATATGAGTTCTCACCTCTTGTACCACCTGGGTTTTCCATCAATATAGAGCCGAAGAATCTTATTTATCTACCGGTCATCAGCAAGACGTCCTTCGATAACATCACGCTGAATATTTTAGATCAGAATTGGAAGCCGGTAAATTTTCGTGGAGAAGAAATTATTATACGATTGGAATTGAAAAAGATCGTTAGGGATTATACCTCACAACAATAAATAATAATACAATACTCACCACCACTCATTATATGAAAGGAATTCAACTGAGAAGGTTGCAGTAGCTATCACTTGAGAACATGGGTTTGGATTTTAGCAATAAAAGACATCTCCATAGTGGTCATCAGTCATTATCTACAACGAGCTCGAGGGAGAAGGTTGCTTCTGCATCACTGTCATTGAAGAAGGAGAAGGTTGCTTCTGCATCACTATCATTGGAAAATATAAATTTTTTGAAGTCCCTTGGTTACAATGTCGGAAAAACTTCAAATATTCAACGAGCCAAACTTCATTGAAGACATCATCCGGGAAGAAACTCATACCTACTATCCACACACAACATCTTTTGGCAACAGCGATGAAATTGAGATATTAATCAATCAACAAGATGTGTATGTAGATTTGGCATCGTCCTGCTTTACTCATCGAGGCAGAATTCCAGCCAGAAGCAAGTGGTGATGGTGAATGTAAACTAACGAATAATTTCGGAGCGTTTCTCTTCGAATATATTAGTTATGAATTGAATGGAAAAGAGATAGACAAAGTACGTGATCCTGGTATTGTCAGCACCATCAGAGCTTATCTAACATATGCCAAACATGAATCTATACCTCTAGCTATTTCTGGATGGTCATTTAAGGATGCATTGAGTTCAGTCTACAATAATAAAATCAATTTATGGATACCGTTGAATTTTCTACTAGGCCTATTCATTGACTATAACAAAGTCTTGAGTGGAAAACATAAGCTGCGCTTGATAAGGTCTCGAACCGATAACGATTGCTATACTAATAGCACAGGCACGAAAACGGCTAAAATAAATGTGAAGACGATAGCATTAAAAGTGCGACATGTGTTTCCAAATGATCAGGTTAAATTTCAAATGTTGGAGAATTTGAGTGCTGAGAAGCCTATTTTGATTCCATTTCGCAGCTGGGATCTGCATGAAAATCCGTTGATGAAGGAGAGCACTCGTGACATTTGGGCTGTTAAAACTTCAATGAATTTGGAACGTCCCAGATATGTTATTTTAGCTTTCCAAACTGATCGAAAAAATAATCCTGTTAAGCACAGTGCATATTTCGATAATATAAACTTGCTAAATGTAAAATTATACTTGAATTCAGAGTGTTATCCATATGAAGCAATGAAATTGAATTTCACCGACCAGCAATACGTGGAAGAATACCAGATGTACTATGATTTCCAGAAATCATTTTCAAATAAAATAATAAGCGAACCCATGTTAGATTATATAGCATTCAAGAATAGAGCAATTTTTGTGATTGACTGTTCAAAACAAAACGATGCTATAAAGTCATCAACAGTTGACGTCAAACTAGAGATGGAAAGTTTCCTGAATTTCCCCAAAAACACCAGGGCTTATTGCATCATCATTAACGATCGTATAATGGAATATTCCCCAATTACAGGATCAGTTCGGAGTTTAGTGTGAAGAACCATGAATCATAATGTTATTAATTTAATTCTAAATGTATTTTTCTAAATAAATGTTATTATTATTATTTTTGATATTTTATTTCTCTCACTTTCCCGCAAGACATCACAATAATGAACGAGCCGTTTGGTAAAGTACAGTCCCTTGGATCAACCCATCAAGATTGTAATCTAAATTATAAATATCGCTTCAGAGTTAGAAACAAAAAATTTATGTTACTATCTAATTAATAAATATAAATATACTTTTGTTTTATTACATGTTTACATATAATGTTCCTCAAAAAGTGATTCAGATTATTATGTTATCTTTTCAATTATTATAATATGTAGTAGCGGTTATAAGACAGTTTGCGGTAAATATTCTCTCTTATCTCGAGTGTTGGAGCGTGCAGCCGATAAAGTTGTCACATTCAGAATAGCGAATATGAAAATAATAAATGACCTATCAAATCGTTGGAGCTTCTTTCTTCATGTGGGTTATCAATCTCAAACTTGAAGAATCTCAAATGAGTCTCTACAGGTGATAATAGTCAAACATATTCATTTAGCCCCGACCAACACACACAGGCCCTCGTAGGCTCGCAAATGATAACAATGTTGCATACAAAATAGCTTTAGGCAATAAGCCGTTACATGGGAAATATCGATATTCTCAAATAAAAAGGTGATAAAAGTCTGAATATTGAGTAGAGCTATAGTATCTTCATAAGCGATCATTATCAACATTCAGACACCTGTTTAGCACGTGATTCAACAGCCTGTAACGTCATCATCGTTCACGAACTATGATAGGCTGATGAGGAATAAAATACCAATAATAATTATATAAATATCTCCATTTGAATATTGAGTAGAGCTATAGTATCTTCATAAGCGATCATTATCAACATTCAGACACCTGTTTAGCCCGTGATTCAACAGCCTGTGACGTCATCATCGTTCACGAACTATGATGGGCTGATGAGGAATAAAATACCAATAATAATTATATAAATATCTCCATTTGAATATTGAGTAGAGCTATAGTATCTTCATAAGCGATCATTATCAACATTCAGACACCTGTTTAGCCCGTGATTCAACAGCCTGTGACGTCATCATCGTTCACGAACTATGATGGGCTGATGAGGAATGAAATACCAAAAATAATTATATAAATATCTCCATTAGCAATCTGTACTATCTTCTTCACGAGCAGAACTTTTACAAACTCCATACGCTCGCGTAAAAGTTATAATGATAAACACATTTTTTTCACGGGTTTACATAATCATTTCAACATCGAAAAAATTTATCATTCTTCAACACAACAGTTACATAGTTATTATTCTTATAACTAAATGTTAAATGTGCTTATACTTGAACTATTCAGGTTATACCTGTGATATAATATTAGATTCTAATAATGAGAAATGAATATATTGTAACTACATATGGATAGATATCGATAATAATATTGCAGCTACATCTAAATGTAAATGAAACATCAATCAATCACTAATTATGCGTACAATAATTATTATTCTTATAGTTAAATGTTAAATATGCTTATACTCAAATATCAATCGGGGAATATAAAATATATTCTAATAAATAGAACGAAAAGTGTATATCGATAATAATAATAATATTGCAAATATATCTAAATGTAAATGAAACATCAATCAATCACTAATCATATAACTAAACTATGATGAGCTGATGAGGAATAAAATGTGAATAATCATAATGATTGTAATACATTCAGACACGTGTTTCAGACACGTGTTTCAACATTCAGACACGTGTTTCAATATTCAGACACGTGTTTCAGCATTCAGACACGTGTTTCAGACACGTGTTTCAACATTCAGACACGTGTTTCAACATTCAGACACGTGTTTCAGCATTCAGACACGTGTTTCAACATTCAGACACGTGTTTCAACATTCAGACACGTGTTTCAGACACGAGTTTCAACATTCAGACACGTGTTTCAACATTCAGACACGTGTTTCAAACACGTGTTTCAACATTCAGACACGTGTTTCAACATTCAGACACGTGTTTCAGACACGTGTTTCAACATTCAGACACGTGTTTCAACATTCAGACACGTGTTTCAGCATTCATACCTATTTAACATGTATTTGATACCTGATTTTGACAGAAGCGTAGAAGCACCTAACCGCGTGATCAGACATACACAATATAACATCATCATCTAGTATATAAACAAATGCTTATTAACATATGTTCCAGTATGATTTCGATTCGCCTTCAGGCATGATGAAGATTGTTAAGCAGAAAGACTCGTTGAGTATTATGAACTTAGGGTCAAGCAATGAGAATGTTGAACAACCACAACGTCACAGCTCTTTGCTGCCTAATACTCTACGAACAATAATCTGTGGTCCAAGTAATTGTGGGAAAACAAATGTGATGTTATCTCTATTGTTAGATGCTAACGGCCTGAAATTTGAAAACGTGTACATATATTCAAAGTCTTTACACCAACCAAAATACCAGTTACTAAAGGAGACATTGAAGAAAATTGAGGGGCTTGGATATTTTCCTTGTACCGAAAGTGATGAGGTCATAGACCCCACAGAAGCGAGGCCTAATTCGATGACGTGATGTTTGAGAAACAGGAGAAAATTCGTGCTTATTTTTCAAGAGGGAGACACAACTCAATTGATAGTTTCTATCTTTGTCAGTCTTTTGCTAAATGTCCAAAACATGGATTGCGCGACAATGCCAATTGCTTGATTATTTTCAAACAGGATGAACTCAATTTGAAACATATATTCACCGATCATGTAAGTACCGACATGTCACTCGAGAAATCTAAAGAGATATGTAGCGTATGTTGGAAAGATAAATATGAATTCCTTATGATAAACAAAGACTGTGATATGAACAAAGGACGTTATCGCAGAGGGTTTGATAGTTATATATACATCTAACATGTATATATACCTTCATTTGAAATAGACAACCCGCTCAGCATGGACGTGGGTGTGGGTAACACGCTAAAGGAGAAACAACAATTGAAGAAAAAAATTTGGGAGTTAGCAAACGTTGTGAGGAAAAAATATATGGCTGTGAAATTGGGTGAAGCTGAAAATGATGAGATTCTAGATAATATGTTCAGGAATGTATCTAAACACCTAGAGGAAATTGCGAGAAATGCTGAAATGATCAAACAAAATTCGTTGGTTAAACCTAAAAGTATTGTTTCTACAGCAACACAAATGGAGAACATACCAATCCCAAATATTGTAACTGAAGGTGAAGAGTTCGTATATAACCCCCAAAATACTGAGGAGGGTGTGTTTACCCTCGAACCTACTATCGATCAGATTCGTGAAGAATTCAGAAAACATAAGAAAGATAATGCAGAGGCTACAGAGGAGTTTCTGCAACAATACCCCACATTAGCACGTTATTACTTGGAAGGATTCCTATTGGATGATGATGTCCAGAAATACGATGATAGAATGGGATTGCAATATAATTCAACTTTAGATAAATGGTTCATGGGTAATCAACCTATAGAAATTGATAGTGAGCGTAATAGAATTATCAAGGGTACTCCGTTCAAAGGTACCACAGGACTGTATAATTTGATATTTTACAGAGATGTTCTACTTGATACTTACACTGTGGAAGATGGGAAAAATTACAGTCAAATGATGGAAATGACTAGTGCCCATAGACGTAATAACGATCCAGCTGATCGAATAAGATACACAGTAAAATACAAACATGTACTGAAACCTTTGATTAATTCCATGAAAAGACCCAGAGCCAAAACATACACTGGAAGTGCATATATCAAAAATGATATGCTTGAATATAACGAGAAACCTATCGAATATGTTTATTGGGATGACGTTAACGAAATGGTGGATAGACTGAGACTTCTTGTTGCATCCTCGCATGCCGGTAACCATAATGAGATAATCTCTATAATAGAAGAATTGATAGAGGCAGGGGTAATTGAACAAAAACCAGGTGTAAGACAAATTCATCACAGTTATAAAGATGGTTTCAATGGATAAGTTTGGCAGAGCCTCCTCTTCCATGTGGATATATGATACAAATGTATTTAATAATAATTTCGAACAAGTTCACGGACAAGGATTATTCCTAACGAGCGATGGAAGTTATGATATGGAAAATCGTAGATTGTGCAACGTAAAATCACCGAATGATGATGGAGATGTTGCAAATAAAGTATATGTTGATAAATTAACACACAAACTGAATCTGAAAACGGAAACCAGTCTTAAAGATACCTTCAATGTTAGGGTTGATAATTTGATCAAAGATATCAACAAGGATCTGGATGAACATAACTTAACGAATGATGAGGTTATTCTCAACATTGATAAACATCTGATGGACATTCAGAATAAATATAATGAAATGGGAATCTATATAAAATCAGAGTATAAAACAATCAGTGATAGTGTGAGGGAAAACAGAAATGAATTGGAAGAGATCAATAACACATTTAACAGTATGAACATGCGTCTAAATGACATTACTAGTAAAGTGGAGGCGTTAGAACGACGGATGACATCTGTGGAACCTTCTAAGAAGAGACCCTCATCATCCACAACAACAAAGCAGGCCTCTGTGAAACGTATATCTCCAAATCCTGTGAATATACCCAAAAAATTAATTCTACACTAGATTTCCACATTGATAAGATGAGTGAAAACAAGTTGTGCATGAGCTTCATAAGCACAGAAGAAAGAACTTTTACCAGCGTCGAACATACATAAAAGGACTTCAATATAGGTGGAAGGGGTAGGAATATGCAATACAACTAGGATGATGAATCAAGAGTCAAGATTGAGATATTTGAAACATATATTGTTAAGATTATACTTAAGTCTTTTGTATTGAGAAAATTAATAAAAAAATTATTTTGAGATCTTTGGTCTTCCTCCCACCCCTCGTTAAATAACGGTGCAATCTTGAATTCTCATCAGTCTGTATGGAAGCGTGCGTGGGAGAAGTTGTTCTCAATACGCTTATAAACAAGCTCCCGTTTGAACTTCAAAACAATACCAGGGGCAAAATTAGAAGAACGGTTGAGGAGATTCAATGTATCAATTCATTCGATAAAGCTTGCCGTCTAAACGATATTTCATGCAATATAACACTTATAATTGTAGCCAGTTATATTTGGAATTCCTCTCAAACTCTTCAGTTGTGGTCGACCAACATTGCATTTGATTAGTATATAAATAGATTGTTGATGAAGTTTTCATCAATCATGTCTCAGACGTTCACTATCACGGGTAAGAGCTCCCGTTTATCTGTAGATTTTCACCCACCTATAGAACTAGATCCTCATTCATATTATTCTATCGCACTTGTTGGTTTGCATACGTACAATAGCATCCCGAACATTGAAGAAGGTTTTAATAAACTTTATTATAAAGATGTGAAGGGTGAGGAAAAAGTAGTTACTATACCTACGGGGTCCTACGAGTTGACAGATATCGAAGATTTCATACAAAGTACAGTTTGTGGGATAGGAGTGAAGCAAGAAGAGCGTGACCGGAAATTATCAATAAAATCTAACAACAACACTCTACACACAGAGCTGAAGAGTGATTTTAAAGTGAATTTTATTCCTAAAGATAGTATAAGCGAACTGTTGGGATTCAGCAAAAAGAAATTGACATCTCGTGAACTACACGTATCTGATCGACCTATAAACATAATCAAAGTTCAAACTATACGCGTAGAGTGTAACTCAACCGCAGGAGCATATTATAACTATAAGATAGCTCATACGATATATGAGTTCTCACCTCTTGTACCACCTGGGTTTTCCATTAATATAGAGCCGAAGAATCTTATTTATCTACCGGTCATCAGCAAGACGTCCTTCGATAACATCACGCTGAATATTTTAGATCAGAATCGGAAACCGGTAAATTTTCGTGGAGAAGAAATTATTATACGATTGGAATTGAAAAAGATCGTTAGGGATTATACCTCACAACAATAAATAATAATACAATACTCACCACCACTCATTATATGAAAGGAATTCAACTGAGAAGGTTGCAGTAGCTATCACTTGAGAACATGGGTTTGGATTTTAGCAATAAAAGACATCTCCATAGTGGTCATCAGTCATTATCTACAACGAGCTCGAGGGAGAAGGTTGCTTCTGCATCACTGTCATTGAAGGAGGAGAAGGTTGCTTCTGCATCACTATCATTGGAAAATATAAATTTTTTGAAGTCCCTTGGTTACAATGTCGGAAAAACTTCAAATATTCAACGAGCCAAACTTCATTGAAGACATCATCCGGGAAGAAACTCATACCTACTATCCACACACAACATCTTTTGGCAACAGCGATGAAATTGAAATATTAATCAATCAACAAGATGTGTTGGTAGATTTGGCATCGTCTGCTTTATTCATCGAGGCAGAATTCCAGCCAGAAGCAAGTGGTGATGGTGAATGTAAACTAACGAATAATTTCGGAGCGTTTCTCTTCGAATATATTAGTTATGAATTGAATGGAAAAGAGATAGACAAAGTACGTGATCCTGGTATTGTCAGCACCATCAGAGCTTATCTAACATATGCCAAACATGAATCTATACCTCTAGCTATTTCTGGATGGTCATTTAAGGATGCATTGAGTTCAGTCTACAATAATAAAATCAATTTATGGATACCGTTGAATTTTCTACTAGGCCTATTCATTGACTATAACAAAGTCTTGAGTGGAAAACATAAGCTGCGCTTGATAAGGTCTCGAACCGATAACGATTGCTATACTAATAGCACAGGCACGAAAACGGCTAAAATAAATGTGAAGACGATAGCATTAAAAGTGCGACATGTGTTTCCAAGTGATCAGGTTAAATTTCAAATGTTGGAGAATTTGAGTGCTGAGAAGCCTATTTTGATTCCATTTCGCAGCTGGGATCTGCATGAAAATCCGTTGATGAAGGAGAGTACTCGTGACATTTGGGCTGTTAAAACTTCAATGAATTTGGAACGTCCCAGATATGTTATTTTAGCTTTCCAAACTGATCGAAAAAATAATCCTGTTAAGCACAGTGCATATTTCGATAATATAAACTTGCTAAATGTAAAATTATACTTGAATTCAGAGTGTTATCCATATGAAGCAATGAAATTGAATTTCACCGACCAGCAATACGTGGAAGAATACCAGATGTACTATGATTTCCAGAAATCATTTTCAAATAAAATAATAAGCGAACCCATGTTAGATTATATAGCATTCAAGAATAGAGCAATTTTTGTGATTGACTGTTCAAAACAAAACGATGCTATAAAGTCATCAACAGTTGACGTCAAACTAGAGATGGAAAGTTTCCTGAATTTCCCCAAAAACACCAGGGCTTATTGCATCATCATTAACGATCGTATAATGGAGTATTCCCCAATTACAGGATCAGTTCGGAGTTTAGTGTGAAGAACCATAAATCATAATGTTATTATTTTAATTCTAAATGTATTTTTCTAAATAAATGTTATTATTATTATTTTTGATATTTTATTTCTCTCACTTTCCCGCAAGACATCACAATAATGAACGAGCCGTTTGGTAAAGTACAGTCCCTTGGATCAACCCATCAAGATTGTAATCTAAATTATAAATATCGCTTCAGAGTTAGAAACAAAAAATTTATGTTACTATCTAATTAATAAATATAAATATACTTTTGTTTTATTACATGTTTACATATAATGTTCCTCAAAAAGTGATTCAGATTATTATGTTATCTTTTCAATTATTATAATATGTAGTAGCGGTTATAAGACAGTTTGCGGTAAATATTCTCTCTTATCTCGAGTGTTGGAGCGTGCAGCCGATAAAGTTGTCACATTCAGAATAGCGAATATGAAAATAATGAATGACCTATCAAATCGTTGGAGCTTCTTTCTTCATGTGGGTTATCAATCTCAAACTTGAAGAATCTCAAATGAGTCTCTACAGGTGATAATAGTCAAACATATTCATTTAGCCCCGACCAACACACACAGGCCCTCGTAGGCTCGCAAATGATAACAATGTTGCATACAAAATAGCTTTAGGCAATAAGCCGTTACATGGGAAATATCGATATTCTCAAATAAAAAGGTGATAAAAGTGGGGTAATTTCTACAGCAGATATTTAACCTCAAAGATTTTTGATCGCTCCAATACTCAAACCACCTGCTGATTCATCTGTTCAGTGTTTGAGTCCTCATCGAACCATCATAGTTCGTGAACGATAATGACGTCACAGGCTGTTGAATCACGGGCTAAACAGGTGTCTGAATGTTGATAATGATCGCTTATGAAGATACTATAGCTCTACTCAATATTCAAATGGAGATATTTATATAATTATTATTGGTATTTTATTCCTCATCAGCCCATCATAGTGCGTGAACGATGATGACGTCACAGGCTGTTGAATCACGGGCTAAACAGGTGTCTGAATGTTGATAATGATCGCTTATGAAGATACTATAGCTCTACTCAATATTCAAATGGAGATATTTATATAATTATTATTGGTATTTTATTCCTCATCAGCCTATCATAGTTCGTAAACGATGATGACGTCACAGGCTGTTGAATCACGTGCTAAACAGGTGTCTGAATGTTGATAATGATCGCTTATGAAGATACTATAGCTCTACTCAATATTCAGACTTTTATTAAGCATGTGTTTGAATGTCATATAGATTAGCGCTTATGAAGATATTCATATGATTATGATTATTATCCACATCTATTCCTCATCCTACCATCATAGTTCTACCTCTTGGGTGGTTGGGGAAATGTGTTCGATTTCTATAAAACTCCCCCCGCATATATGTTTCCCCTGGAACGCTTGATTGAATTTTATAAAAAGCTGTCTGTCCGTCGGTCTGTCTGTTCCTATGAAGGAATGTGTGTGTCGATGAAAATGTTTTATTAGTATATTTTTGCATAATGAAAAAATTATATTAGCACATTTATATGTTTAAGATGATTAAAAATGTATTTTGTTATATAGCAATCGAGCTGTACAGATAGTTCGAATAATCAGCGTGATGCGTAACACCGCTTCGTCTAGATTCTGTATAGGTACTAGACTCCAACCCTCCCACACCTATATATTGTATACCTCGAATTACCGAATTCGTCGTCGCAAATCTTATTATATAACGTTTACAGCGCTTATAGGGTACTACGTTAATAATTATTAACAATATTTCCATCGCCGGCAGCTAGATTTCGGGTCATATTATGCGATTTACAATCAATATGATTCGAGTATATATACATACTACATGTTTGATTTAAAATAAAGTATTCTCATTGCGTTTTTGAAGGTGATCGGCGTAACTTCCTTATCATTCATACCAGCTGTAGCTCTACCGCAAAATATGATAGTGAATATTGTTCAACCTGCCACAAATTTAGCATAAACTTATTTTGATTTATATCGGATAATTTATGAAACATACATGAATGAATATTATAGCGAATTATGTTTACTTCGGTACTAATTTTGGAAAAACATTTTATATATTCGTATTACTTTCGGATAACTTATGAAACTACTTTAACATTGAAGGATCGCGCATCATTACGATAATTCCAAGTTGAATACATTGCTGTTGGACATGATTTAGCACAACCTTATCGCACAAGTAAGCTAATGATACATACTTATAATATTATAACGAATTTTGTACTCGCTAGTTCTAATCAAGCAAAAAGTCCTTAGATGATTTAATAGTTATTTCTGCAAACGCTTCATAATATCGCTATTATGAGAATCAGCATTTTTGTAAACTATCACATGTTAGATGTTATGACCCTTATTGAAGACTTGTGGAGCAGCCGATGCATCGCGACCGATATCATTATAACTCAGACAAAACCCCTGCGACTAACGGCATGTACAAACAACCCCACATTTCATTGAAGACTCCCGCAAGGTAGATACCTCACTGAAGCCTTGCTTGATAGACATCATTATACCTGCACACTCTGTATAACCTCACATACACACCTGTCTCATTGGGAGATAGCGCCAGCTTCATTCAAACTCACATGACTGACGTTATGTTTAAACAACCCCACATTCCATACCTTATTTGAAGTCCCCTCAACCCCATTTTCGTATGCTGAAAATAATATCCACATACCTATCTATATGTTCAAGATGATTGAAATCGCATTTTGTAATATAGCAATCAAGTAAGGTACAGGCTGCTTGAATAAACGTTTTGAAAGTAATTTCCTTATAAACATCGCGTTTGAGAAATGTAGAAGATATCATTTCTATACTATATAACATTCCATCTACGCATTCAAGGAGCAGCAGCCCTCCCATGATATCTCCGATGGATACCCGCCTCTTTCAAAAAATCACGTGACTGACGATATGTACAAACAACACTATTTCAAAACCCCTATGGGCTAGCGCTATGAAGTCTCACATTCCATACCTCGCTTCGTGACATACCTGCATGACTGACGTCATGTAAAAACAAATTACCTGCATCATATAGACTGCAATATACTCGCACTTATCACTCAGACCGGATACCCTGCGGTTATATCTAGAACATTAAAATCGCTTGTTCTCAATTCCTCCATAGCTGAGCGGTTAAGGAGCTGGCTTTGGATTTCATTTCTCGGGTTCGATTCCCGTGTGTAGAAAAATATTTTGATGCTGCTTTACATTGAAGTTCTCCCTAACCTCACATATTGCTTGCTGTCCACCTTGAACGATCAAGCCCTAGCCGTCTACCCGGTAACACCTAGAGGTTAGAGGCGAGACCACACCCTAACCGTCTACCCGGCCGGTAATACAGGGGTCAGTACTTACCGATACCTATCTGGGCATACCGCGCATGCACGAGTGTATCACTGGTTGCCTACATCTGATAAGGCTCTCTGTCTGGCGGGCCAAAGTGCCAGGATACCTACTTGTAGTAAACATTACAGTGTTGAGAGGATTCAATATTGTTTCCAAAAACATATACTTATTAAGGTGATTAAATGGATTTTATCAATCACACGTGTTAAATATGGCGTTCGTAGGTCATTTGCGAGAATATAATCCGGTGTATGCGACTGGACAATATATAAAGATCAACTTAAACCACACTACATCACAAATGCTATAGTGAATTATGATATTAAGCGTGCAATTTTATTGAATTGTTGTTGGGAAAGCAGATTCTTTGTAATTTTTGTATACCTCAAAAACCGGAACTTATCGGTTTTAATGACTTATAAGAACTATTTGACAAAAATTTTACACCGGCAAAATTAGTTTTCCCAGGAAGACAAACCTTCTACAGTGCTGTCAAAAACACGGACGAAACAGTTTCAGAGTGGGCAGTTAGCGGCTAAGTGTGTTATGTTCGGGATCGTTTTATTATGGGGTTCGCAAAAGGACCCATTCGTAATAAACTGTTTGAAGAAAATGAAGCAGAGCTGACGTTGGAAAAGGCAATTGAAATTGCAAATAATAAAGAAGCCAGTTACATGAATGATGTGGAAGTTCGCATAAAAAAGAAGCAGAAATGTATCATATGGGACCCGGACGCAGTTCTGGAAAACCGCGCACGAACAGTGGGTAGGGTGCAGGAACGAAGTCCTCGCCAGCTAGTCAACACGACTCATATTCCAACTATCAACGGGCTTCCACCTCAACAGGAACCACGACAGCCGGACGCAAATGTAACGTATGTGACAAGCATACAGGTATCGTACTTTTAATTGTAACAATTGTGGAACTAAGGGACATCTGGCAAGAACCATATGTAAGAAGAAATCAAATGCGCATCATTCACCTAAGCATAACAATTTTTTGTTAAGTTCAAATCAATTCGAATCAGCTATTTAACTTAGATTCAATCAATGTTGATCATATTTACATAGAAATCAAGGTGAACAATCTAGTTTTAGAATTTGAATTAGATATCGGTTTCAGCGTTTCCGTAATATCTGAGATATTAAGAGACAAATATTTTAGTAACGTTTCATAAGTAAAAACGGACAAACAATTATCAACATATACTGAAAGTAAAATTTACCCATTAAGGAAGATTTCGGTAGTATCAGTTGAATATAAAACTAATTCGACTACATTATTTTTGTATGTTATAGATAAAGGGGCACCTTCATTATTAGGTCAAAATTTTTTTCAACGCATTTAATTTATCAATAAACAAATTGTAACATGAGAAAGAGATAGTTAATGCACCATCTAGGGAATTTCCTACAGTTTTCAGATCGGAATTGGGTTTATTCAACAAGGAGTATATTCATTTAAAATCAAAAGAAGGGGCACAACGAAGGTTTTTCAAACTCGAACCCATATTTCTGGATTTCTAGTCCAGGGTGTTAATCAATTACACCACTTCGGTCCTGTTAGATTTTTCAATTATTCACGCACATTCATCTAAAGTTCAGTCGCTTTTGAAGTAACGATTGTAGGTTAGTACTGCTATGATTGGCAGTTACTTGACAGTTCTTATTCAAATGACAGCATCCCGGTTCTTATATATTTCAATAGAACTGACTGAGAATTGTTCTGGTTAAGTATAAACAAGTTTAAAGTTTCTTTGCCTAATTGGCCACAATTTCGTGTATGTAACTCAAGAGATATAGAATTAAATTTTCTGAATTATGAAGATAACTTAGATAATTTAACATAGGATTATAAAGATGAAGAAACGTAGAAGACTGAACCATAGGCGGGATTCGAATCCACATTTCTGGATTTCTAGTCCAGGGTGTTACCAATTACACCACTTCGGTCCTATTAGATTTATATATTTTTGTAAATATGAACCTCTGAAAGGATAGTAGATCACTGATGAACACAATGCGATTCGATGCCCTACCATAGATCAATTATTCACGCACATTCATCTAAAGTTCAGTCGCTTTTGAAGTAAGGATTGTAGGTTAATATCACGGTCGTACATACAGGTCTGGCGACTCGTATGTTTGACATGAGTCTCTTACGCGTCGCCAAACTCGTAGTCCCTCGCTCAGCCACTAGCTAGCGCTTGGATCGATAAAACGATTTCTTTCCGGAATCGCAAGCAGTGTTACTAAGTATTCTGATTTGAGAGAGGAATAGAACTGTTACTCTTGTCAAAATGTATTACTCACCTTAGAAATAACTTCCCCTTTTTCGTTATACATGACGCACACAAAAGACCTCGTTAAAACGATTTCTATTCGGATTTTCGCATTTCCGCATCTTTCGGCACTTTAAAAACAGAAGTTTCTTGCTTTACACTTTTGTACCTCGTTTTGCATTTCGGCACAATGCACGGTTTCGTAATTTGTTTCTGAAAACGCAGGTATTCCTTGTTTACAAGTCAACTGACAGTTTTCAGAGAATATTCTTACGTGACTACTTTTGGTACTACGCGAATTATATAAGTCGTATTTCGACTTAGGAAAAAGTTGATTTTATTGAATAAAATATATCATACAATATACTGAGATGTTAATTATAAGAATATCATGTCAGAACTGATATGAATACAGCAGATTATGAATGTGTAACCTCACGTATACATTGCAAGTCAGCACTATATAGATATATGATGATTCTATTAATGTTTATAATACGACGATGTTTTCTTAGAATATAACTCCTCCCTTCTCAGAGAAATCAATACAGTGGGTGAATGGATTGATTGATTATTCATCTTCGTCTTCGATATTTGGTTGTACTGGTTGAACTATAGTTTCCTTGACGGTTTCTATCCGGTGATCTTTTGGTGATGATTTCTCGGATTTTGTTATTTTGTTTTTAATTAACCGGAATAGGCCAAATATCATGATGGTCAATAAAATGATGTATAATGGAGAAGTCCAATAATGTGTTAAATTTTCTGGCATGTCCTTGAGGGTTATTTGCCGGATTTCTCGTTGTTCTTTCAGTAACTGATGTAGTCGGTCCAATGGTACGTCGTGTAGGATTAATTGTTGGCTTTCGGTGTAGGCACAGCGGGTAATAAAAGTGGTTGTCCAGCGATAATGTCTTCATTATTTGTGTATAGGCTTTTTGGTGTTTGAAAACTGCAGTTGGTAGGTAGCTCGATTAAGAAGGTGCCTATGAGAATTGTAAAGTCAGATTTGTGACACGTGAGTTTGACTTTGACGGCTTCTGGTAAAACAGCGATGTAATGTGTTGAAGAGATTTGTTCAATAATTTCTTGATCGACCAAAACTGGAACTTGATGACACGCTGTGGCATTTGAATTCTTTAGTTGAAGGAGTTGATGCGTGCAGTCATTTTGGGTTGTTTGTTCTATTGGGTTTCCATTGGCACAGTAATACAATGGGTGGATGTTTCTGCATTCTTCATCTTCGTACTGATAGTAATTATCTTCCACAGCTCACCTTAGAAATAACTTCCACAGCAAGATAAGGTTTGAAAGGGACGAGGGTGGTTTTATCTTTAGTAGGTATTGAATACAAATGGTAATAGAAATAAGTTTGGGGATAGACAATCGGAAAGTGAATTAAGAAGACCATTCGGTCCATGGAGTGATATGACTGAACATCTAATATTTCATAGTATTTATAACTGTTTTGCAGATTGTCACCAAACATCAATTCATCAGAGGAATGATGTTTCAAGAGTTTCTGTATAATGAAGTTTATATCACTGATTTTTAACATGCTGTTATGCACGATTTTAAGTCTCGCAAAAGTTACTGCATTTTCTAGATTATTCAATACCTGAAGAATTATAGTCAAGACTGAGTTTACTTGATCATGAGCATTTTTCGCTGTGAAATAACTTTTGAAGTTAAACAAAGTTGTGTTTGGGTCTTCGTAAATTGCTTTGATTCTATCAGCTATTTCCTTTTCATTTTGTTTAATCAAGGATAAAGTGATATTATATTCCTCAAGAATTTTCGTAGTCAGTGAAATCTGTTTATTAAGGTTTGATGCAATGTTATCTTGGTTTGATTTCAAATTAGTAATAGCCTCGTCGTAACGACGACCATCTTCGGCGTCCAAATTGCCGGAAATACTTTTGAAGATGGATCCTAAGCCATTTATCAGACCTCGTTTAAATCTTTTATTCGGTTGTAGAGATATTAATTTTTGTTTGGCAAGTTCTATCTGGAAAAGTATAGAATTTGCTATATTACGTAATTCAACGGAATAAAGTTCGTGTTTTTCTGTTATTGATGATTTCATTTTTTAAAATTGATCGGATATTGTATTTAATTCTGTTTCGATTGGTCTTAAGTCATAGTAATGAATAAATGTGTGATAACTATCTTTTAATTTTGCATACCCTAACTTATAAGGAAGGATACCGGGATTGTAATCGAGGTTGGTTATTTTAATGTCTTGAGCCATGTCGAGAGCCGTCACGGCTAGTACTGTCCTGTAAATTGATATTGTTTTGTTTAGTCAAAGGTTTTCTTAGATTGCTTTTATGGTAATATGTTACAGGTGTTTCAATAGTAATACCTTTATCATTTTGAACTGGGTGCATTTTGAATTTAGGACTTGCCTTATCGCGAGAATTTGTTTTATGGTAGATTAATTCACCCGGTTCATAGATCAGAGGATCTTGTCTATCTTTGTTTCGTTTTTCTATATTTCTTTCTTTTTGATTTGACATTTGCCGATTCAAATGTTTGTATATTTCGGCAGTGCATTCTTTGTGTTGGTTAATATAATTTGTATATAATTTCTCATTAAGGTCTATATCGAACGGACTGTTTGCATCCAAATGACCGTTTATGACATCTATTGGACGTTGTTTGGTGCCTGAGTGAATAGAATGATTATATCCAAGGATTCCGTAAGGCATTTGATCTAGGATGTTTAGATCCTTTTTTGTTTCTCTAATAATTCTTAAGTGTTCAAGGATAGTTGAATGAAATCTTTCAATAGCACTATTAGAATTAGGGTTTAGAGGTGTCGTATAATGAAGCTTGATTTTGTGCAATAAGGCAAATTCTTTTATTATATTATTTTTCAACTCGGTACCATTGTCTAATGTCAATAATTTTGGGGTACCGTGATGAGTCATAAAATTTATAAATGCTTTAGTGACGTGAACAGCTGTTAATGCGGTGATTGGGTAGGCTTGGGCATATTTAGAGAAGGTGTCTATAATAGTGAGAAATTTCTGAGTTTTGATAGTAAAAGTATCTGCGTGAACGATTTCAAATGGTTTTTTAGCAGTAGGAGTGAGTTCAAATTTTTGTTTAGGTGGATTCCTATTATATTTCATCCTCTGACATAACTCGCAGTTATTGACATATTTTGTGATACTACCTCTTATATTAGGCCAGTAATACTTTCGTTTTATTTGAGCTTCTGTTTCGGTAATCCCGCGATGGTTTGTTTTACCTTCGTGACACAATTCAACAATTTCGTCTTGAGATTCTGGTTTTCTCACATCTTCTAATACGTTATTACAAATAATAAGTTTTAAAGAGGAGTTTTTAAAGGTGTCCTTTAAAATTTGGCAAAATTTTGGGATAAGCTCTTTTCGGTCTATATTTACAGCAAATGTTTTATTGGTTCTAGTGAATTCTTTGAATATGTCTATTATCTCATGTTCGAAGTTGTTTTCAGAAACCTGTAGAGTGGTCCTAGTTCTATTTTCGAAAGGTCTGATAAGTATTGGTAATCGTGGTGAATGTAAAACGACTTTTAAAAATATCTAATATGGGAAATTATTAATTGCTGTTTCTGATATTGGTATTTCAAGAATTGGGTTTTCACGACTAGTGTGAACAGTATTATTATCACCGTTATCATCTTGATTTTCGACGTCATTTAGATCGGGGGTTTCGTCTATATTACCTGTGACGGAATGTGAGTCGTCTTGATTATTTTCATTGTTATTATTTCGATTTTCATCAAACGTTTCGCTTGGCTGTACATTCTTGTGAAAGAATTCAAAATTATTATGGACTGGTAGTGATTTGATTGGATATAGTATTGTGAAATTTATAGCATGTTCTGAATTATTATGAATTTCTACTTGAGCCCATCCATTTGAGGATATTGTTAAGGTTTCGGGTATTACACAATTTTGAATTACTTGTTGAGGTACTAAGATTTCGCCTGAAGGAGTCGTAACAGGGATTACGATTCTCGACACAGTATTTCCTGGTAATAACATTTCTATGAATAACTTTGGGTTGGAATCAAAGTACTTGATAGGTATTTTGGTATTTGGAGTTATAACTTGTGAATTTGCAAAATCGAATTGTGCTTTCAAAGATTGGATAAGATCGATTCCGATTAGTCCATCAAAAATATCATGGAATTTATAGGAATAAAATTTTAGATCGGTATTTTGCTTGAACTCCCTAAACGCTGGTATTGTAACAGACGTGTCGTGCTTAGAGGAAGCGAAAGAGGTCGAAACGACAAACAGCTCATGAGTTTTATATTTATTAAAATATTTGTTCACGATTTCCGGGTCTAAAAAAGATTTGGTTGCACCAGTATCAATTAATAATTTCAACGGAGGATCGTGTATGTCAATATAAGGTAGTTGTCGATTGTCAAAGAAATTATTCAATTCTACTATGGGTTCGGATCTTGAGACGTGTTCTTCTTCAAGTAATTCATATTCATAATTATTGTCGTACTCCTGAGGATACTCTACCTCAGTATCGGGAGAACACTCTGTATAATTCTCATCTGAAAATTCTACTTGTTCTGTATTAAACAATTCCTCAGCATGCCAATTTTGTTTGGGTACAGATTGTGGTTTTAATCCCGTATTCTTTGTAGTCATGCTCATGGGTGTTGGTCTATATGGGAACGTTCCGTTTAGTTTGGGCTTGAAAACATTTGTTGGTCTCGGTGGTTTACCGAATACTTGTTGGTTCGTAAAGAATTTTTGTGGTATCTGTCTCTGTGTTGGTTGAACATTACGGGACCAGTAGGAAAAGATGGTCTGATTTTGGGATAATTTTGGTGGAACATATTGTTAGAGGTAGAAGGCTGAGAGTGTTGTTGTGTAAAATTGTTCGCAAAATTATTTCGTGACGAATGATTTTGGTGTACTTGATGAGAAATATTTTCCTTTTGTGAATGCATATTAACGGGTGGTTGAATATTATTTGAATGTGAATTTTGAATATATTTAATGTTATCTTCGTTTCTAATGAAATTTATTGCATCTAACATTGTTTTTGGTTCCTTTGTACGGACCATAATTCCGTAAGGGTTTCGTAAACCTGCTAAAAATACTTTAAGGGCTTGATTCTTATACATATTTAATTTAAATTTGCGTATTTTTATATCGTTTTCGTGAATAGCAAGATAGTTGGAAATAGTGTTTAACATCTTTCTCACACGATCATGAAACTGATAAGGGGTTTCATGTTGCAACTGCCTTAGGTTATTCAAGTCTAGAGATAGACACGTTTCATTCCTAGGATCGCTAAAGTTTCTTGTCAGTTCATTTTTTATCTCTTGAATACATCGACATATACATATGGACTGCGTGTGGCAATGATAAGCGCGGGTAGTGCCGGCGTAAGAGAGGGGAAAACGAAGAGGACTAATACTGTCTTTATCTATCGACTCGGGACGTAAACATACTAGCTACAGTCATGTTGCATTTCCATGGCAACGCAACGGCTAATAGAAACGCGATAGATAAAGTAGATAAAGACAGTATTAGTCCTCTTCGTTTTCCCCTCTCTCACGCCGGCACTACCCGCGCTTATCGTTGCCACGCGCAGTCCATATGTATATGTCGATGCTCGGATAGTACTAGCACAACTTATGTTAACAACTTCCCTTGCAGGTCCTTTTAATTTACTTATTATAGTGCGAAAAATGATTATATTCTGGAAATTATTTACGTTTTGTTGATCAAGGAAATGCGTAACTATAATATCGATACTCTCTAAAAAGAAATTCAATTCGTTTACATTGCCATCGAATTCTGGAATTGTTTCGGCATGTACTTTGGTGAAATTTGGTACTTGGGTCATCTTGTATGAATTTTGTTCTTCTTGAACAGATTCAAAGGTAATGTTAGAATTATTTTTTGTAATATCACTATTGCTCGATGCAAGAGAGAAATTATTTAACCTATCGATTAGTTGATCGATAAACTCTAGATTGTCTTCACAAGAGGATTGAGAGGATCTAGAGGAGTCTGACATATAAAAAATAAAATGGAGTGCTTACAGTACGATTCTGGTATACATCGAACTCGAACTGGAAGGCTTCTGGACTGGAGATGATATGCCGGATGCAACACTTTCGCTGAAGGAAGTGAAGAAACGTTTATCGTTCAAATTGCCACTAAACTGTTGAAACAGAAAAGTTATCCACGTCGGATTCTTCGTAGCAATCCTGTTCTGCAGCGCCAATTATATAAGTCGTATTTCGACTTAGGAAAAAGTTGATTTTATTGAATAAAATATATCATACAATATACTGAGATGTTAATTATAAGAATATCATGTCAGAACTGATATGAATACAGCAGATTATGAATGTGTAACCTCACGTATACATTGCAAGTCAGCACTATATAGATATATCATCATTCTATTAATGTTTATAATGCGACGATGTTTTCTTAGAATATAACTCGCGACAGTCGACGCTTAGCGGACTCACTTCTCACATAGGAAACATCCCCGAGTTTTCAGACCTGTATGTACGACCATGGTTAGTACTGCTATGGTTGGCAGTTACTTGACAGTTTTTATTCAAATGACAGCATCCCGGTTCTTATATATTTCAATAGAACTATATTTTTGCATTGATTATAATTTTTCCCACAATGCAATTTTTTCCAAAATTACCATTTTCATTTTTGACATGAATTTTTGATTTCGACACGTTTTTACTGTTTTCTAACTTCAAACCTGCTCATCACGATTCATCAAAATCCGATTCCATCGCGATGATTGATAATCTAGAACATTTCCTCGGTTTCATTGACTGAAACTAATATTACAAACTGAAGCCAAAACTATTTTTATTTCGAAACTTACTTCATTGAAGGTCATTGATGTCTATCATTAATGAGGATTATTTCCCGCTTTCTGGCCTCTACTGTTTCTCAAATTTCGTGTTCAAAATGTAATTTGATTCCTTACTGGCAGTTGCCATCAAAAGTGAGTTGAATTTGTGGAAAACTCTAACGTATTTATTTAAAGTTTTCCCAAAATATTTGTTTTCTGATTCCACTTGTTCAATTTTGTCCTGTGATGAGTCATGACTTGATGATGATAACTCAGAAGGTAGATTACTCAGATCCGAAACTATCGAAATATTGATAGCCATCTTGTGAAATCTTATAATTTTTATCTGAATCGGAAACATTCGCTCTGGGACATATTACGTCGTAACTACCAATTGAACTGTCTGGACAGGACATACTAATTTTAACTAAGAATTGTCATGTGTATTATTGACAGTGAAATCATTTTTTTTCTTTTAGTTTCGTATCAGAATTTTAGTTTTCTATGATATCCCGTAAAAAATCACAATTATTGTCTGTTTCACTGTCTGATTGAGGAGGACTCGGGAAATGCCTCCAAATAGGTCCTTTCATATACAATTAAATCAGGAACTTATAATATAGATTTCACAACATTGCTGTCATTCCCTTCTGAACGTGATTTTAATTCATTTTCAGTGCATAGTTTCTGAAAAAACCGATGATTCCCAACAACATTCTGTACTAATTGAAAATATTCTGCCAAGTACATATATAACACATTGCTTTCCCTCATCATACTCGAACCTCGAATTCGATTTATACGAAAATAATATCAAACTCAATGAAGTTAGCAATAAGAACGTATTTTGCTATGAATGATATGTCAAAATGGCAGCTGTCAAGATATTGAAGCGTTGGGTTCAAGCACGGTCGTATACACAGGTCCGGAAACTCTATGGTTGAGTTGAGTCGCTTACGGGTCCCCACGGTCGTAGTCCCTCGCTCAGCCACTAGCTAGCGCTTGGATCACGAGGGTTGTAAAACCATGGATAACTCTACTAGGTAGTACGGTAGTAGAGTTATCTATGGGTAAAACGATTTCTTCTCGGAATCACAAGCAGTGTTACTAATGCCCATTTGCACCGTTGAAATGAAAAGTGATAAGGTAATATAATACATAATTATCGTAGTGAATTCTACTGAAAACTGCTATTTTCGTAAAGAACTATTGTAAAGAAGACCCGTATCCCTAATTTTTCTGAAACTGAGAAGCAACTGCTTTTAAACCTTGTGCATAAATGTAAGCACATTATTGAATTCAAGAAAACTGACGGTGTCAGTGTTGATGAGAAGAACAAGGCCAGGAAAGCTGTAGCCAATGAATTCAGTTCTTCATGTTCAGAATTGAGGTATAGAGAGGTGCATTCACTTGAAAAATGTTACAGCAACAGCAACATGGATGTGCGGAAAGTTGTAGCTCAATTTATTCTCTTCATTAAAAATATATTATTCACAGGATTCAATCAATGTGCCAATGGAACCTGATAATTGTGACGAACCTGGTAATTCTAACGGTGAAATCAAAACTACTGATATGGTAAGGTATTTTGGAAAACATAAATATATCGTAGAAACATAATATTTTTTATGACAGAATCAACCAACATTAGGCTGGGGACTGAGCGAATTCAAGAGCAGCATGTTGAGAACTCGAAAGCCAACTATCTTGGCAAACGCAACTTCCAGTAGGAGAAGACCTTTAGTTTCTCGGGAATTGACATCCTCGACAATCGCAGAGAAATATGATTCCCACCTGGACAAAAGATTGGCCATTGCAGACATGGAATTAAAAAAAAGGTCAAAATGATGTGAAATGGCAGCTTGAACCTCATGAGGGAAGCCCTGCTCTTAGATTTAGAGATAAAGAAACAAACACTTGTTAATTTGAAAGCAAAATAGTAATTTTATAATTTTTAATTAGAAGTAGTAAGAATCTATGTAATTTGTCAATGTTTTTCCTCTATTACTATATATTTTTTTTTAGATTGTAAAGGATAGCTAAATAATAAAAGAACATTCAAATTTATCGACAAAAATAAAATACATAACATATTCAATAACATCCAGAAGAGGCTACTGATTCATTCATTAAAATAATAACAGAGACACTGAAAACATGTACAGACGAACGTACAGCACGAAGGAAAGACACTAAGATAGCACCATGGGTAACTGATGGTCTTCTGATTTCAATTAACAAAAAGAATTCGATGTTCCAACTCTTGGAAAAACAACCCTGCAATGAAGTCCTAAGAGACAATTATGAGGATTATAAAAATAAATTAACAAGAATAATTGATAAAACTAAATTTTCATTTTACACTAAACAAATCGATGAACATAAAAAAAAATCAAAAAAACTATGGGATGTTGTTGAACAAATATCGAAAACTAGAAAGCAAAAACATCTAATAGATAAAATTAAATGCACAGAAACGGGCGAGATTCTTATTAAAAAAAGGATATAGCTAATGAATTCAATAGATGTTTTTCTGAAGTAGGATAAAAATTAGCTAGTAAAATAACATTGAATCGTCTCGATCTACCGAAAAAACCATCTCGGTCAAATTACCTTGTATTTCTAGAGGTTGATACAACTGAAGTTCAAAGTGCCATATTTGAACTTAAAAACAGTAAGGCAGTAGGATACGATGAAATTAATGCTGAATCCCTGAATAGTATTTCTGATCATATCATAAGACCATTAACATTGTAACAATTCGAAATTTTCACCATGATTAGGCCCTATCCAAAATTATTAAATACGGAATTAATTTAATTCGAATAAGAAAATTGATCTATCATAACACAGCAGAATAGTATGTGACGACGAAGGTATTTCGTAACCTGATGCGCCTCATCCGGAGCACAGACCTCGCACCCGCCGCCAAGCTAGCATAAGTTGCTGCAGGTGAAACACCTGCTAGAATCGACAGAAAAGGTGTCGTGGACTTGACATGCCTGTCAACGTCGCTATCACACCGGTTCTTTATTTTGATAAGCTGTAAAATTGAATATAGGCGGAGTTAGTCTCCTAGTGTGAAAATTGAGCTGACGTTTCAGGAAAAAAAACTCAGAGCGTGGGTCAGCCTAGGTCAAATGATTTCAAAAAGATAGATTGATTATCGAAAGGGAAGGCAGTTCTCGATAGGAAGTCGTCCAGTAAACTTAACTTAGTTAAGCTCTGTCTTAGCCTGAAAATAATTTCAATTTGTCATTAAATCAGTAAATATTTCCTTTGGGGAAAACCAAATTTAAATTAAATCAAGAGTCAATATATTGTTATTTTTTTCCTTTTTTTTGAAAGCTGAGTCGTAAATTGTTGTTTTATTTTATCAGTAACTTGTGGTAGCTTCAAAAAGGCAAGACAGAGCTTACATTAAGCACGCGTCGCGATTGGAAGGGAAGTGTTAAAATCATATTTATTTTATTCAAGGACATCCAATAAATTTTAAATTTTGATAACTGAGAACTCGAGTGTATAAATTTCCGTGCGACAAAATCCTAGAGGGGTCTCCAAGCAAGCATCGTAGCTAGAGCGGGGGTTGGACGGTGAAGGTGAGTGTTGAACGAATTGCCTGAGGTTTTTGATAGAGAAATTGACCATTCCTTTTATCAGTTGTGTTCACCCCCTTCAGATCACGTCCGCTTATGTAATTGTAAAATCCTAGATTTTCCCAGGTTCCCATTTGGGGCAAACCTGTAACTTTTTTTTCTTTTTTCATAGTTTGTTTTCAATCACCAAAATCGGCTGTTAAATTTCATATTTTGGTTCGTTCTTTTAATTTTTTTTGTTTTCTTATTTTATTCATATCAAAAATTGGTAAACTATTATTCAATATATTATTATTATAAATATGGCTCGATGTGTTTAACTGGTACGCCCTAATCACCTAACAACAAATACGTCTCCCAGAAAGGGGATTCAAGAGATTACTTGGAAAAGAACAATTATATTCTTATAACAGGAAATTGAGTCGGCCCACGTAAGGGCGAAGAAAGGTTACCTTCATTTTTCAAACAGCTTTTTTGATGAGCTAAGTTAATACATCTAGCTACAAGAAACCTTGAAGGTAGTTTGGCTTAGATCGACGACCTGAGGTTTCAACCCTTCAATATTTTTACAAATTCTAGTACGTGGCGACAAGTTATTATCGCTACCTGTATCCTCTTTAGATACAAATAACAAGTCGCACGTTACAAATTGGTGGCAGCTAAAGGGATGCGAATTCAGGGGTAAAACAACACTCTTTATATTCCGCATTAAAGAATTCACGCCGTATTGAGAGGTTATAAGAATTAAATTGTATTATCCAAGTGTAAAGATTAACATAATTGCGAATACGTATAAGCTGTAAGGTGATATTCAAGGAATTTGCAGCATAATATCCGTATGGTAGTAATTTTATGAATTGCATATTTACAAATTGCCATTGTGAAACAAATGATCTAGACAGGGTGAACTCTTTAATTAATTAGGAGCTTCATTTTTGCTTAGTGGTATTCTGCTTAACAGGAAATATTTGTTGTTTGATATTGTATTGGGCAAACGTCCCAGGCGAAGAATTCGGAGCTAGCTGTTCTAGGACCAGAAATTCGAACTTAGCGAAGATTGTTTTTTGTGTGTCAGAATTTCAGAATAGGAGGTGGGGCTAACACTTGTCAACGAAGCAGGGTGCAGGAGAGCCGATAGGTATACAGGTAGAGAAAAATCATAAGTAACACTGAAAGCTTAAAATCATCGAGCATTAGGATTCCCTTTTCAGTTTTTTTTGTTAGTATTTACGCTTAGTTTCAGAAGGGAATAGATCTGTGTTAAGGTAGGACTTATCTATAGTACTGACCCCCTCTGATATAATGGAAGCCGCACAAAACGTCAATCAGTCCGGGGCAACTGGGTCGAACATGTCTTTGGGCATGTTGGCCGGAACTGTCGCTTCGTTCTTCGGAAAGGAGGATGTCAAAGATTACTTTGAGCGTGTCGAAGAACGGGCCGAGTTGGATGGATGGTCCAAAGATAAATCACTCAAAATAATAAGATATCGATTAACGGGGGAAGCCCGTGTGTTTTACAAGGCCAAAACTCAGATGGCAAATATGGACTACGAAGATTTTAAAGATACGATGATAGCGTGATTTGCGCCCAAAACTATCCCTTTAGAGTACATGGCTAAGCTGGCCAAATGTAGTCAAAGACTCGACGAGTCAGTAGCTGAATTGCTATCCAGGATACAGCATTTCGGGGGTAAGGACCTGGAAGAAGATATGCTGAATGCCACGGCCGAGGAAATCCCCGGCCTGGAGAAGAAAATGGAGTCAGTGATGTTGACACAATTTCGAACGGGGCTCCGGCGAGAATTAATGAGAGAGGTAGGGGCGGTGCTAATGAGAGAGCCGAACCTAACTTTAGATAGGGCCGGCGAATTGACCCAGCAGTGTGAATTGAACGAAAAATTTATGAAGGCCAAGATAGGGCCCGCGACAAGTTTATACGCGCAAAGGGAGCCACCACGTTGCTATGGGTGCGGGAAAGACGGCCATATAAGACCGGACTGTCCGAATAGCAAGAAATTCCAACCGTTCAACTGCTATGGGTGTGGCGAGTCAGGGCACATACGTCGTAATTGCTCGAGGGGTCAAACCTGGAATCGAAATGGTGGAGGAAGGAACAGGCCTTCGAAAGTCCCGAACAGGACGCCACTGACCTCGACAACATCGAAGCCGGCGTTAAACTAACGCGACCTTGTTCTCACACTCCAGAGAACAAGGTCGGGGAGGTAATTGAGGAGTTATCGGAATGGACAATAATTGAGCGGAGCGGCGCGAGGTCTAGCAAATCTCCACGGCCGGCCCAGACTCCGGTTAAGAACGTCGAAGGCCGGCTCGACTCAAGGAAGTGGGTAGTGCCTTGCTTAGATGGATTAGAGTATATGGCTAGCCCGACTAATTTGGAAGTGCGATTAAATGGGCATTTACGAAGTTTCTGTATTGATACAGGGTCGGCCCTATCGCTCATCAGAGCCGCAAGGGTACCAGATAGGACAGTAATACTGCCGGGTGATATCCAATTAGTTGGAATCTCAGGCAAAGAGATGCGATCTCAGGGATTAATAAATAGCGAGATGGAATACAGTAAGTACCGAGGTAACGAAGCTTTGGATCTAGTCATAGTAGAGTATCTTCCGACGCACGCTGATGGCATATTAGGAAGAGATTTCCTGAAACGATGCGAAGCGGTACTAGAGTATGGTTATCATACTGTTATGATAAGGGGAATCAATTTGCCCCTGGTGATGGACGAACCCTACCCTGAGAGGAACGCGACACTAGTGGCCCCTCATTTGAAACTATCGACCTCGACTCCTTGCAACCTGGAAACATCGGAAATTCAACCGTCGCAAAATATCCCCCATAAACCACCGATTAATAAAAACATCAAACAACGCCGACTCCATAATAACCAAGGATCGAAATGTAGGGCACGCTATATGAAAAAGAATCGCGATTTTGAGAAACCGAATGATGTACGCGGGGCCTTAGGGGTAAAGGAATCATTTGTATGCAAGGTTAACCTATCCGAACACGAAACGATACCCCCTCGGAGTGAAGTGGAATGCATGGGCCGAGTAACAGGCCGCAAACCAACAGGCGAACTAAGTATGATAGAGCCAGCTAACTGGGAAATCGAATCCGGGGTTATGTTGGCTTATACTGTAGTTCCGTTTACGAGCCAGGTGAGAATACGCCTAATCAACCTCGATAGAGACCCTGTACAACTCAGGGCGGGTACCCTAGTGGGAACCTTGATAACTGGGGTGGAAGTGTTAAATAAACCATCGGAGCCTAGCTGTCGGGCTCAGCCTGTACAAATGTGGTGTCGTCCAGGATGGGAGGACAAGGAACCCGGAAATTCCGATGCAGTTGATTTATCCCATTTATCAGCAGAAACCCAGGCTCTAGTTCGTGCCTTCCTTGGAGGGAACGACCACATATTCTGCGGAGAGAACGAACTGCTCTCCAGTACAAATCAGGTTAAGCATCGCTATTACAGAAGATATTCCACCTATTACCAAGGCGCCGTATCAAGTGCCTTTTTACACCAGGACAGAACTAAGGTCGGAAATCGACCGATTGTTGGACGAGAAAATTATCAGAGAGTCTAACAGTCATTGGTCTGCCCCCGTTGTCATGGTGCGAAGGAAACAGCCTGATGGAAACATCAAAATCAGGCTATGTATTGACTACAGGGCGCTTAACGCTGTAACAAAAAGGGATTACTACCCCTTACCTCTGATTGGGGAATTACTAGAACAATTTGGTGAAGCGAGCCTGTTTAGCGTGTTCGACGTTGCGTCCGCTCATCATCAGATTGAAATGGAAAAGTCGGATATTGAGAAGACAGCCTTCAGCACGATGGACGGCCATTATGAATTTTTGCGCATGCCATTTGGTCTCTCAAATAGCCCGAGCACATTTGCGCGTTTTATTAACAATGCCATGGCGGGACTGAACAATTTTATTTGTAGTGTATATCTCGATGATATTATAGCTTTCAGTGCGGATAATATGACAGAACATTTACGTCGCTTAGCGCTTATCTTTGATCGTTTGTCCGAAGTTAATATTAAGCTGAAACCGAGTAAATGTCACTTGCTAAAACCAAAGGTAACATATTTAGGCCATGAAATTTCGAAAGGAGGGGTGCGGCCGCTGGAAGATAAAGTCAAAGCAATCAAAGAATTTCCGGTCCCTACTAAGGTGAAGGAAGTTCGAAGTTTTCTTGGACTAGTAGGGTGGTATCGGAAATTCATTCCCAATTTTTCTAAATTAGCAGCCCCACTTACCGAACTGACTAAAAAAGGGGTGGACTTCGTGATAACTTCCGAAGTGCTAGCAGCAGTAAATTGTTTGAAAGAGGCGCTGACCTCGGACAGCGTGCTCATCCACCCAAACTTCAACGAACCGTTCATATTATCGACCGACGCGTCGGGAACGGGAATTGCTGCCGTCCTTAGTCAAAAGGTGGACGGACTGGAAAGGCCGATCGCTTTCGCAAGTAGGAAACTCCTTGATGCCGAAACCAGGTATACAGTAACAGAGCTAGAATGCCTAGTAGTAGTCTTCGGCGTCAGACAATATCGTTGTTTCCTCTACGGAAAAGAGTTTAAATTGATTACGGATCACATTTCTTTGAAGTGGTTACTATCTTTAAAGGATCCAACATCCCGCCTAGGAAGGTGGTCAATTTTGCTATCAGAATATGACTTCGAAGTAATACATAGACCAGGAAAAAATCACGGAAACGTGGACTCTCTGAGCCGAGCTTACGACGGCCCAGATTGGGGTAAGGAGCTGGAAAGATGCCTGAAAGACATAGCCAGCGGAACAGTGCGAACCACTAAAATAGAGGTTACGGGAGGGGATGTATTGAAGGCCCCAGAGCAATTCGCGCTAGCCCACTGTGTGGCAGCGGACTTCAAAATGTCCCAAGGAGTTGCCCTCCAATCTCGAGAAAAATATGGGAATATCTTCAAGCTTAAAAAGCTGAATAAGAAGGTAGGTGAGGTGGCCAGCATGGAGGTACAGGGGCGCCCTACTTTTCATTTGGTGACAAAGGAATTGAGCACCGATAAACCAACGTACCAAACTGTGTTTCAAACCTTGTGGAGGTTGCGGCAAAAATGTTTAGAGCAGGGAATTATGCGGTTAGCTATGCCCAAAATAGCGTCGGGCTTAGACGGGTTGAGTTGGGAAACGGTGCGCGGAATATTAGCGTGGATGTTCAGTCACACGCCGATAAAGATGAGGGTTTATGCGTTAAATTTAAAGGCAAAAATATCAGCTTCACAGGTAGATCTAGAGCCCGCATGGAGTTGGGCAGAGATTGCGGAGGCGCAAAAGAGCGACGAGGGTTGCGTCAAAATAATGGATACGATAGTATCCGATGAGGAAGGCAGCGATTTTAGAATTAACAAAGATGGAGTGTTGTATAGAATGGAGGCCGACGGCTGCGAGCGTATGGTCATACCGCGAAATTGGCTAAATAGAGCGTTGCACGATTATCATGATGTTGCGTATATAGGTCACCCCGGGCGATTTCGTACTTGGAAGTTGATGAAACAAAGGCTATTCTGGCCACGGATGAGACTGGACATATTCAATTATGTCAAGAAGTGTCATGTCTGCAACCTCCGGAAAACGTCTCCACATTTGCGGAAGGCCTCGCTGGGAAGATTTCCCCCAGTAAATGAACCGTTCGAACGAACGGCAATGGATATTGTAGGCCCGCTCATAAGATCTGAAAATAACAACAAATATCTGTTAACGTTCCAAGATCACTTCTCTAAATACATAGAGATAGTGCCTATTCCCGATCAGTCAGCGAACACTGTAGCACGCGCCTTCGTAGAACGTATAGTTTTACGACACTCTGCGCCAGCGGTCTTGATAACCGATCAGGGTACAAACTTCATGTCAGCGGTTACGAAAGAAGTGTGCGAGAAGTTGGGAATTAAGCAGTGTCGTACATCTCCATTTCATCCGCAATCAAATGGAGGATTGGAAAGAGCTCATAGAGTGATAAAAGACATTTTATCACACTATGTAGGAAAATATCAGAGGGATTGGGAGAATTGGATTCCCTACGTATCGTTTGCGTATAATTCACAAATACATTCATCCACTGGCTACAGCCCCCACTTCTTACTTTACGGGGGAGATCCTATTTTACCCATGGAGTTAGAACGGGGCCGTGTTAGGTACGATAGTGACATAAACTATGCGGCTGAACTATTAGGGCGAATGAATGTGGTTTTCCCGCACGTGAAGGGGAATTTGGAACGAGCTACCGACACTAGAGAACGCCAGTATAACAAAAACCTGAAACCGCGGAATTGTCAACTGGGAGACCTAGTATACTTGCGTGCCGAAGCAGTGGCCCCGGGGGTCAGTAAGAAATTGGCAAATAAATGGAAGGGTCCCTTCCGGGTATTGGAACAAATCGGACAGGTAAATCAACCAACTGACAACGCCTAAAAACGACCCGCCGGTGGAGACCGACGCCGAGCTACAAGAATATATATATGAATTGCCTCTGTTGCCAAATATAAGGCCGGCACCGGAAATGGCTCGTCCCACGAGAGAACGGGACAGCCAAAATCGAATGGATACACCCATCGCTCTGCGGAAACCTAAGCGCGTGCGGCGTCCACCTTCATTCTATCAAGCGTACATGGAACGGAGATAAACGGGCCTTCGAGCCGGGAAGTTTGAGCGAACGATTCGTTTTGGAATCGTTCGCGTTTTGATCGAGACCTCTTTCTTGTTACCCTAGAAATGTCTCGGAGTAGAGGATTTAACGAGGCGGTCTCCTTGCGACCACAAGGAACCGTCTCGAGTGCCAGGGTGGCCCTGAGGTGCTAAGGACATTGAGTATGACGCGGGACGATGTGGAAATTCTGTCAGGAAATAAGAATCTCAAAACTTAAGGAGTAGATCTTCCGCAGAGATGGAGCCGGGGAAGGTTCACGAGGTCCCTCCAGTCATACTCGAGAGGGCGGTCAGCACGCGGATGTTCCGGGAGAAGCAAGAGATCTGAAGGCTCCTGTGGGGCTCTGATCGGAGAATCGCGGACCAGGAGGATTGAGCGGGAGAGTAGGTCAGGAAAGTTTTTTTTTTGTGTGTGAGTTAATCAAGTCCAAACTGGACTGTGAAGGTAGCCTAGGAGAATTCCGCTGTGGACGGATAGGCCAGGTTGGACAGGAATCTTGAGAAATCCAGGTTCGATTGAGAGGCCGTTAAGGCACATTGCGAGTTGATGAGTAGATACCGCCGAGAAGTGATGAATGAGATACTAGTTCGCAAATACGGCGAGCAGATAGGGGAAATAGTCGATGATTGAGACCCATGTCGAATTGGGCGGGAACGACTATTGAGAGTTATGTGTAGGACTTTCGGTGGTCCTGAAACCGAGAGTATATGAGAAGTCGTGAACACATTTCTTTTGGGAGGTGGGGGTTTTGCTAGAAAGAGAATATTATGGTTCCTAGGTCAAGAGAGTCGTAGCGAGGTATAAACCCCCAGCCAAGACTCCAAGAGAAGGGTGTGTATATGAGGAAATGATTGAGAGTGTGAATGTGTCGCTAGATCCACATCGGCGAAAAAGGGACATACGCCCGGTATACATGAGTGAGAAACCGCTGAAAGAATGAATGAAACCACCCTTACAGAGTAGTGGACATGCTGGTTATAGAGAGGGGTAGGAAAGACGTCACCGTGCCCAGGGTCTGCTGAGTAGGTGAAAATTACTCAACTCGATTAACTATATATAAACCTGGTGAACAATAGAATATTAAATTTCGCAATAGGCAACAATCTCACATCCTAGCCGCAAAGTAAAGAGAGGGTTTCACGCGATCCTGGTAGCTTAATTTTTTGTTTCCTTTTTTTGTTCTTTTTTTTTGGGAAAAATTCGATTTGCGGAATATATTCTGGGTTATTATATTTTTACTTTTATTTGAGGGAAGCAGTCACCGCTCAAATAGTGATAGGAGTAGGCCAAACTGGTCTCAACCACGGGATATCCAGAGAGTGAGAGTTATGTATTGTGGGTAGTGTAGGCGAGTTCAATTAACCCGCTAATTGTTAGCTGATATTAGGCTTACTAGAAAGTGTACGTCGAGATTATATGTGCATTATTGCAGAATAAGACTAATAGTACAGTTCCGGGATGCATTACACACAAGGCCGTTATCGGAAACTTTAAGGTCGTTCCCTATCTAGTAGAGTAATATATTTAGAGTTCAAAAAGTAAAGGAAGGCGCTTGTCAACACACTACGTGTGCCAGCTGACAGCCTTTACGTTCACATATCTTATACATAACAGGTCAGGAACTAAAGTACAACGTGCTTGTGGGTTATGTACTTTCTACTAGGGAATAAAATTATTATTACGTGATCGGGAAAGTTACCACTGAAGTGGTCGCTACGAATGAGATTTAAATGATATCCCTGTAACTCAAACTATAGAAACTCTAGGACCCTGGTCCTGCGAGAATTGACAAACTTAAGACCAAACTTATTGAGAAAGGAATCTGCGAATCATTTCAGAAGAAAACCAGTAAGTATATAGTGCATCTTTACATAGGACAAGAGGATGGCAGCTAGACGTACTTCCACCAAGGACGAATCTCACTGCAATGTGGAAATCATCGTTGTCAAAGAATCAGGGTTGTTTTTTTTTTCTTCTTTTTTTAACTAACGCCCCCTTAGTTTGATAATTGCCTATGGCGTACGCTATCCGAAACTCTTATTAGTATCTTTTTTTTTGTTGGATAGCCATTCCGAATTGAGAAATCAGACTTTCTACAGTCTGGGTGAATCAGACCACTAGTCTTCCAAGTGAGTCTAGAATATACAGTAGCTTAAACGATTCAATGTGCTTTTATTTCTGTAAGCTGGTGACTAACAATCAAAAATTTTATTATGATTTATTATCTCACTGCTTTTCGTTTTCGATTTTACCCGATAACGATGATCTTCGATATAGCCTTACCACAGTAAGCTTTCGGCTAACGCCGTTTCATAGTCATTACAATCATTTGATTGGTATTTTGTTTTGCAACAACAGGCCGTTGGTATGTTTCCTCTGATGATACTGACCAAGGAGTACACCGAAGAACGAGCAAAAATCCAGGTCCTTCAGTTGACGGAATACAGTAAGCGACACGTGAAGGCGTGCTTGGTAGAAGTGATTCGATCTATAACACATTGCGGAATGCATAGCCACTCTTCTTCCGTTTCGAATGGGTTGTCCAGCTACATCTACAAACTGGGCGCGGACCAATGTAACGAGGCGCATAGATATCAATCAATTCAGATTCATGGTCATCGTATTAGTATTGGTATTGAATGGAACGACCAACGCCGCTGTGACTCTTTATGGATCCGTTCAAGCAGATGGAACTTGCGCGGGAAGTAGCTTCTCTGAAGATGGTCAAACGTGGACCCCCGTTGTTGTCCTAGCAAGTATCAAAGTTGTCTTGAAGGATTACTTAGCCACGATCAAGTTGGAATCAAACGAAATATCATTGGCCGGAGGCATCGTCTGCGCTTATTTGAAGGGTTATTGCATAGATTCTACCTATGGGGAAACAACTTGGGAATTGGAATTACAAGGGAATTGCCGTGCTAGTATCACCTCCCTATATGAAGGGGAAGCTCATGTTGTACGAAGCCAGAAAGGTGACTCCTATGCTGTGGTGGAACGCGCCGACAAACTTTTTGCATTGGCCTTAATCCAGCCGACTGAGAGTTGTGGTATGGAGGTTTGGCAAACTGAACATCCTAGGTTATTGGTCCGGAATATTACTACGTTACAACCATTCGGAGTGAGCGGAATGCCCATAATGTAGATTTATTAGTATATGGGAATAGTAAATTTCTTCATATAGAACAATCATCTAAATTAAATATGGCGAGAATGTACGCCGACGCTATTCACAGAAGATGCCTGTTGAAACGAGAGATTTGGCAGAACCAACTAGCGAATGTACTCCACTCAGGAGAATATATGGGATGGACCTTTAAAAAAGAACCAGGATACCTAGGACGAGTGTTAGGAGAAGTCATCTATCTAGTCCAATGTAAACCTCGACCAGCATCAGTGCGAAGAACCACCGAGCACTGTTTTAACGAGCTCCCTATAACAGTCAACAACAAAAGTAAATTCATGGCACCATTATCGCATATAATCAAAAATACAGCAGAACAGATTGAGTGCAATAGTCTCATGCCTCCACTCTATGAGATAAATGGAAATTGGTTTGGCCTGACCCCATTGCCATTAACGAGTCTAACTCCGTTAACCATTCGGATTGAAGCTGAAGAGAAATTACAGTCAACAAACATTACCACCGACGCCCCACCGAAGGAGAGCGCCCGTCGGCGCCTGACCCGAACTTGGAATCACCAAAAACATACGTCGACGCGGTTCCTACGACTTCTGCTGTTCCGTTTTTATTTTATTTATCGTATTCTGTTTATTTTAATTCATATGAATTGCGTTTTGACGAGAAGTATATGTTCCCAACAAAATAGGGTAATCTCATCAAAATAGAGCGACCTTCAGTCGCGGGGAAGATTGCGTGGGTTAACCCCACGGCGTTGTACATTTTTTTTTGTATTGGATATTGATGTGGCTAGATTTACAACCACGTTTTTTTTTTGTTTTTATTTTTAATTTGTGATTATGGGTTAGGTATAATACCTCTACGTAGGTAAAATGGAGAGCTGCGAAGATATTAACTTGTTTTGTATTTTGTTTGTAAATTGGGGATACAGCAATTTCTGCTAGTGTACGATAGAAATTTCACATCTACGCACTTTTTAATAGTATGTGTGAATGTTTAATGCACTGAGCGAGAGCATTACCTTCGCCTCAGTCAGATGTATAACTACTGTGTTACTGTGTTGTTATTGTAATGTGATATGAGAGCGCTGTGTGCATTTCAGTCTCATAGCTTCGTAAGCGGATTTGATCTGAAGGATTTTTAAATACCCAGTGGCGGAGAAAGGATCGCGCCCTTCAGGGTCGCGCTCTTTCTTAGAAAAGAGGGGTGATGTAACAATTCGAAATTTTCACCATGATTAGGCCCTATCCAAAATTATTAAATACGGAATTAATTTAATTCGCATAAGAAAATTGATCTATCATAACACAGCAGAATAGTATGTGGCGACGAAGGTATTTCGTAACCTGATGCGCCTCATCCGGAGCACAGACCTCGCACCCGCCGCCAAGCTAGCATAAGTTGCTGAAGGTGAAACACCTGCTAGGATCGACAGAAAAGGTGTCGTGGACTTGACATGCCTGTCGACGTCGCTATCACACCGGTTCTTTATTTTGATAAGCTGTCATATTGAACATAGGCGGAGTTAGTCTCCTAGTGTGAAAATTGAGCTGACGTTTCAGAAAAAAAAACTCAGAGCGTGGGTCAGCCTAGGTCAAATGATTTCAAAAAGATAGATTGATTATCGAAAGGGAAGGCAGTTCTCGATAGGAAGTCGTCCAGTAAACTTAACTTAGTTAAGCTCTGTCTTAGCCTGAAAATAATTTCAATTTGTCATTAAATCAGTAAATATATCCTTTGGGGAAAACCAAATTTAAATTAAATCAAGAGTCAATATATTGTTATTTTTTTCCTTTTTTTTTGAAAGCTGAGTCGTAAATTGTTGTTTTATTTTATCAGTAACTTTTGGTAGCTCCAAAAAGGCAAGACAGAGCTTACATTAAGCACGCGTCGCGATTGGACGGGAAGTAATAAAATCATATTTATTTTATTCAAGAACATCTAATAAATTCTAAATTTTGATAACCGGGAACTCGAGTGTATAAATTTCCGTGCGACAAAATCCTAGAGGGGTCTCCAAGCAAGCATCGTAGCTAGAGCGGGGGTTGGACGGTGAAGGTGAGTGTTGAACGAATTGCCTGAGGTTTTTGATAGAGAAATTGACCATTCCTTTTATCAGTTGTGTTCACACCCTTCAGATCACGTCCGCTTATGTAATTGTAAAAATCCTAGATTTTCCCAGGTTCCCATTTGGGGCAAACCTGTAACTTTTTTTTTCTTTTTTCATAGTTTGTTTTCAATCACCAAAATGGGCTGTTAAATTTCATATTTTGGTTCGTTCTTTTAATTTTTTTTGTTTTCTTATTTTATTTATATCAAATATTGGTAAACTATTATTCAATATATTATTATTATAAATATGGCTCGATGTGTTTAACTGGTACGCCCGCCCTAATCACCTAACAACAAATACGTCTCCCAGAAAGCGGATTCAAGAGATTACTTGGAAAAGTGCAATTATATTCTTATAACAGGAAATTGAGTCGACTCACGTGAGGGCGGAGAAAGGTTACCTTTATTTTCCAAACAGCTTCCTAGATGAGCTAAATTAATACATCTAGTGGTGGCAGCTACAAGAAACCTTGAAGGTAGTTTGGCTTAGATCGACGACCTGAGGTTTTAACCCTTCAATATTTTTACAAATTCTAGTACGTGGCGACAAGTTATTATCGCTACCTGTATCCTTTTCAGATACAAATAACAAGTCGCACGTTACAACATACATAATAAATAAGTGTGTGTGTCAGGGAATTTATCCATCTGCTTTTAAAAAATCAGTCATAACGCCGTTATATAAAAAAAAAAGGGCGACCTAACCGATATTACAAACTATCGTCCTATCAGCCTTATGACCCATCTCTCAAAAGTGTTTGAAAAAATAATTAAAAAGAGATTAGTTTCCTATTTGAACAAATATGGAATCATTTCAAATAAACAATTTGGCTTTAGAAAAAATGTCTCAACCGAAGATGCTATTTTAAGTCTCACAAAGAATATCACGGAATCCCTTAATCAAAAGTAAGCCATGTATGTGTATATTTATAGATATGTCCAAAGCATTTGACACTGTGAGTCACCGTTTTCTTATTGATACCTTGGAAAACATTGGTATTCGAAATAATAGCCCAAAGCTTTTTAAGAATTATTTATGTGGTAGATATCAAACCGTAAAAATAGATGATGTATGCAGCACTGAAATGGTGATTGACTATGGAGTACCTCAAGGGTCTGTACTTGGTCCAATCTTATTTAAAATCTACATCAATGGACTATTCTCATTGACTAGCCAGGGCGTAATAATAGGATTTGCTGATGACACTGGGATTTTTTACACAGCAGATACTTGGTCTAACCTAAAAATTAAGGCTGAAACAGATTTTGCCACAATCAAAAATTGGTTAGAGTCAAAACTACTGACAATAAATTTCGAAAAAACCAACTACCTACCTTTCAGCTGTAATGCGTCTGGATTGCCATCATTCCATGGATTATCTATCATATCAAATTCAATGTCCTTCAATATTTTGCCTGAAAGTAAAATAAAATATTTAGGAATAATAATAAATTGTCATTTGAAATGGGATAGTCATATTTTATACATCATTAGAAAAATGAGAACAATTTTATTTAGATTTAGAAAACTTAAGCAATACTTAACCATCAATTACTTAAAAACCTTGTATTATTCACTGGTAGAAAGTCATATTCGGTACGGGATAGTGGTTTGGGGAGGAGCACTTAAAACACATATCAAGTCTCTTGAAGTTCTGCAAAGGCGTTTTCTTAAAGTTATATTTTCGAAGAGTTCGAGGTATTCAACTAATGATCTGTTTGCAGAGACAAAAGTCATGGATATTCGACAACTATATTTTCTCTGTGCCAGTATAAAGTAACATGCAAACAAACAACAAAAACTCTCACATCATTATGAAACAAGACATAAAAATGCGTGTGTTGTACCTTTAATGCCGAGGGTGGTATCGCAGCGTTCGTATACATACTTTGCCCCAAAACTCTATAACTCTATTCCCGAAGGAATAAGACTTACTACAAATATCAATACTCATAAGAGACGCCTAAAACAATATATTCTTGGAAGTCAACGATTACAACTTTTTCCATACTTCGATTAATAGCCACTTATAAAAATGATCATACAATTACTTATATGTATTTGTGTATTAAATTACTGTCATTCCTTATTTACCTATACATCAAATCATTCTTATTTCTTGTAAATATGTATCTCAAATCGAATGTCTCTTGAAAATTAATATGGTAATAACTCACATAGTGCATATTAATTAATTTTTCTCCCAACTTTGTTGATCTATCTTAATAGTGCTGTCAAAATTTAGTCATTAGGTTATTATTACTACAATTATTATATTTACTTCACACACGCACACGCACATGCACACGCGCACGCTCACGCGCACGCGCACCCACACCCACACCCAGACCCACACGCACACGCACACGCACACGCACACCCACACCCACACCCACACCCACACCCACACCCACACCCACACCCATACCCATACCCATACCCACACCCACACCCACACCCACACACACACATACACACACACACACACACACACACACACACACACACACACACACACACACACACACACACACACACAGTTCTAAGGCAGCAGACGTGTTTCAAGAATGTGTGCAAAGTTTACGAGTTACGAGTGAATTAGCGAAATAACAGCGTTCATATATGTGTTTTCATTTTCTATTTCATAGACATTTTCTTCTGAATTGTAAATACATAGTTAATAGTGACAATCAAGTGAACATTTAGTTATTCGTATTATTAGAATATTACCGCTGATCGGCCGACAGTGCTGTAGCGGTAAGTACACATCTTTTTACGATCCAATATGCTTCTTAACATAATAAAAAACGCTAACATAAGTAATAATGAATGAAGAAATTGCATCGTCTGGCAGGATTTCTGAATACGGGGGTTCTGCGGAACGTCAACCACCGTTATCAAAGAAGAAACAACACAATACTACTTTCTCCAATGTCGTTAAAGCATTAGCATTCCCAAAAAAGGACCAAGCAATAATATTCCCTGCAATCGATGGGTACCAACGTAAAGATTACCTGATTGAAACTAGTTGAACCCAAAAATATAACTTTCGCGTCCCGTATGTCTAACAATAGAATTTGTATTTACTTATCATCTAAACAATTGGTGGATAACTTCGTTGAAACAAGACAAGGAATCAATATAAATGATATATTCATACCTGTACGAAAACTCATAATGCCCGCGAAAAGAGTCATATTATCAAACTTTTCACCATGCATACCGCATCACGTCAAAGATGAACTAAAAAGTAACATTATCAAAACGGTATCACCGATCTCTTGCAGTGGAGCAGGTATTGGTATTGACGAATACAAGCATATTTTTAGTTTTAGGAGACAAGTCTTTGTAGCCGAAAACCAAACTGACTCGTTACCCAATTCAATCCTAGTCAATCACGATGAGGAAGAGTACAGAATATTTCTTTCCGATGACGTCAGTAGATGTGCTATGACAGTTCTCCACCACAATCGACCTTTTTTGCATGTAAATCTCCATAAGGAAATCTAAGGTTCATTTTACCGAAGACTGACCATCCCAAGGTCATCCACAATCGCGCATGCGCAGTCATAGAAGTATATGGTTCACCAATCGATGGTCTATGGTTTGCTAATCTATGGTGAACCCGACTATGCTCTATGGTTCAACAATCGATGGACAGGTAGGCTATGGTTTGGTAATCTATGATTCCCCCAACTATGGTCTGGCAAATCTATGTTTTTTCCAATCTGCAGTCTGTGAACTAGTCATCTGTGTACTCGCATTCTACTGAAATGAATATTTTGTTATCCTACACCGGATTCGAACCCGAGAAATTAGTTCCAAAGTTAGGTGGCTTAACCGCCCAGCTATGGAGGACTTGAATTAATCAATTTAAATGTAGTATATAACCTGAGTCACTTCTACTGGAATGAATTTTGTACTACACCAGATTCGAACCCGAGAAATAAATCCTAAAGTCAACGGCTTAACCGCTCAGCTATGGAGGACTTGAGAATGAGTGATTTTAATGTAGTATATATAATCTGAGTCAACTCTACTGAAAAATGAATTTTGTCCTACACCAGATTCGAACCCGGGAAATAAATTCCAAAATCGGCTCCTTAACCGCTGAGCTATGGAGGACATGATAACAATCGTCTTTAATGTAGTAGATATAGCTCCGGTGCACCCTAGGTTTGTCACGTGGGTCTAGCCTAATGTCACCTGTTTCATCTTGATTATAGGTAAAGGTGAGCCTAACCTCATCCATAATAAGTTTAAATCGAAAGAATGTGATTTTTGTGTCACACAATTAGTTTGAAAGTTGAAAATAGTGATTTGCACATGTTTTAACGCGTGATTCATCATTCCAACACGTGCTTCAATATTCAGACACGTGTTCAGACACGTGCTTCAATATTCAGACACGTGTTCAGACACGTGCTTCAACATTCAGACACGTGTTCAGACACATGCTTCAACATTCAGACATGTGCTTCAAGTGAAACAAATATGTTGTTGTTATGATTATCTCTGACGAGGTCACAAAGATCAAGCAAATATGATATGAGATGTTATAATTATACACTAACCTCAATAGTAGGGGACCAAGATTGATTTGATAAGTTTATTCTCTCTCTTCGATATTCGACATTCACCAATATGAGGTTCATTGTGATAGATGTACAAGGCTTCAAAGTGCCTGAATTTAGAATAAAAGAAATGTGTATTACGAATGGGAAACAATCAAGTCACTACCTATTCAATTATCCCAAACCATATAGCGAGTTAGATGAAAACTGTAAGAGACAAATTCGATATCTCGAGAGGAATCATCATTGTATTCCATATGTTAGTGGGTTTATCAAGAATAGGGAACTGATGAATATTTTGAAAAAACATACAGTTGAGATGAATATCGATCGTATATATGTTAGAGGAAAAGAAAAATCGAAAGCTATAAGTCAACTTTTGGAAGAAATTAATGGAGGATCGATAGTTGTTATAGATTTAGAAAATGATGTCAACTGTCCAAAACTGATAATGGGTGAACCTCTTTGTTTGAACAATCATACTTCAAATAATTGTTACTGTGCTGTGAATAATAGCTTACATATTCATAATTATCTTATAAATTTACTACCATTGTAAACCGATGATAATAAATGATATAAATAATAGGTTGATTTTTTATTTCCCTCAGTCTATATCCTGAACTCATATGAGAAACAAAATGATGAAGCTTTGTGGAATTTGTAATAAAAAAAGGATTAATACAAGTTTTATCCCTTGTAAACATAGATTGTATTGTTCAGAGTGTATATTCAATTTAAAGATTATATACTGCTTTGAGTGTGCTGATAAGAGAAAAATAATATCGAAAATATCTATAGATAACTATCGTGGTATTGTGTTCCATCCCTACTCTTCTCCAGGATAATTAAATAGATGTAATGTTAGAAATATATCATTATGAAAAATGTATTCATATAGTATGTTACTTGTACAGTTTGTGTTAACTCTAACCTTACTTCTTGGAACTTTCTCATCGAATATAATATTATATAAGTCTACATTTAATTCTGATAATGGAAGTGCATCATTCAATCATAATTCAAATCGAAGTGATTCCATTCATTTAGAATATGAAAATTTGAATCAACAAAGACCTACCTTTACTATTTTCGCATCGAGGAAAAATTATTCTCCACATCATAGAGTTTCTACCCACCCTGAACCTCTATCCAGAGAAGAAGAAGTGAGAAATGATTATGAACATCGTATATCTTTTATAAATGTTCAACTCACAACTTGTAAAAGTAGATTGAAAAATTTAACCTTGGAATTATTGGATGTGAATAGTAAATATATATTAGAACGTATATATATCGAGAAATATTGTGAAAGTTCTCCTACCGCCACTACCATTTCTACAAACATAGATAGATGCCCCCGCTAATAATCTTCTGCAAGAGTGTAGATCAGATTTATCTACATGTGTTGCAAACAATCTCGGATTGAAATTTGAATCAGATACTTGGGCATCTAAATATTATGAATGTAATAAAACGAAATCATCCAGTTTGAATATAGTTGACAAAGATAGAAGTGATGTTCTACCTGAACCTGTCCTATCTGAACCGTTAAATATTTCAATAAAAAATTTAGAGTGGAATTATATGAGCTGTTACCAAGAGCTGCATCGAACAAAAACTAAATTATCAAATTGCATGTTGGAAGCAAAATTAATTCAACCCGCATCATGAAGAATGATATTCAAGAAGAAATTGGATGATCATATAAATAATTTGAATTTTCTTAAAAACGTACCCAATTATACATATATTACAATCATATAACTCATACGTCTAATTATCTGAAAATAAGTAACTAAGAAAACCAAATATTATATGTTATATAAAATAATTATTATAATAAAAATATAGATAAGGCATATTTATAAGTAATATACAATATTTAATATAAAACTAATCGTTTTCTTCCTCCTCCACCTCTGGAATAGAATGATATCCCTAAGGTAACGTTTTATAACTTTCAATAATATAGCGTTTATTATCACAAGCGCTTAAAACAATTTCATTTTGCTCAATAGTGTAAATATTATGATTATGAGATCTAATTAATTTTTGGGTTTTATTATCGAATTATCAGAATAGACTGATTTGTTAATTTTCAAAATATATAATTTTCCAGTATATTTACAAGATTGAATAAAGTAGGTTCATATATATCGAATTAACCAAGAATTAAACAGTTTCAAACAGTTATTAAACAGCTTAAGAACAGCTTTTGAACAGCTTAAAACAGCTATTAAATAGCTTCTAAAAGGTATTGAACAGCTTCAAACATCTATTAGATGGTTTCTCATTAGTTTTTTTTTTACAAAAATAGTTTATAGATGTATAAAATTATCAAAACACTTTCTATATCTTCCTTTATCAATAGCATCATCTTTAACAATACATAAAAATTCATATGGTTCCTTCCAAACAGTATGAACATATATTTTTGAATTCTCCAAACGTCATATCAGTCCCCACGTGATCATTATATATATGCTTTAAATTTAGATCGTCTTGTGCAATAGAATAATATGAATGAGCATCTAGTTCTATTGAGTGACACGTGCTCCAAAATTCAGACACGTGTTTAACACATGCTTTAATATTCAGACACGTGCTTCAACATTCAGACGTGTGCTTCAACATTTATACACGTGTTTCAACATTCGGACAAATTTAACACGTCTTTGATACTTGCTTTTGACAGTTACATGGTAGAAGTGCTCGAACATACACAATATAACATCATCAACTAGTATATAAACAAATGCTTATTAACATATGTTTCAGTATGATTTCGATTCGCCTTCAGGCATGATGAAGATTGTTAAGCAAAAAGACTCGTTGAATATTATGAACTTAGGGTCAAGCATTGAGAATGTTGAACAACCACAACGTCACAGCTCTTTGCTGCCAAATACTCTACGAACAATAATCTGTGGTCCAAGTAATTGTGGGAAAACAAATGTAATGTTATCTCTATTGTTAGATGCAAACGGCTTGAAATTTGAAAACGTGTACATCTATTCGAAGTCTTTACACCAACCAAAATACCAGTTACTGGAGGAAACATTGAAGAAAATTGCTGGGCTTGGATATTTTCCATACACTGAAAGTAATAACGTCATAGACCCCACAGAAGCGAAACCTAATTCGGTAATAATATTCGATGATCTAATGGATGAGAAACAGGACAAAATTCGTTCTTATTTTTCAAGAGGGAGACACAACTCAATTGATAGTTTCTATCTTTGTCAGTCTTTTGCAAAATGTCCAAAACATGGATTGCGCGACAATGCCAATTGCTTGATTATTTTCAAACAGGATGAACTCAATTTGAAACATATATTTACCGATCATGTAAGTACCGACATGTCACTCGAGAAATTGAAAGAGATATGTAGCGCATGTTGGAAAGATAAATATGGATTCCTTATGATAAACAAAGACTGTGCTATGAACAAAGGACGTTATCGCAAAAGTTTTGATAGCTATATATACATCTAACATGTATATATACTATCATTTGAAATAGACAAACCGCTCAGCATGGACGTGCGTGTGAGTAACATGTTAAAAGAAAAACAACAATTGAAGAGAAAAATTTGGGAGTTAGCAAACGTTGTGAGGAAAAAATATATGGCTGTGAAATTGGGTAAAGCTGAAAATGATACAATTCTAGATAATATGTTCAAGAATGTATCTAAGCCTCTGGAGGAAATTGCGAAAAATGCTGAAATAATCAAACAAAATTCATTGATTAAGCCTAAAAGTATTGTTTCTACAGCAACACAAATGGAGAACATACCAATCCCAAATATTGTAACTGAAGTGGAAGAATTCGTATATAACCCCCCAGATACTGAAGAGGATGTGTTTACCCCCGAACCTACTATCGATCAGAATCGTGAAGAATTCAGAAAACTTAAGAAAGATAATGCAGCGGCTACAGAGGAGTTTCTGCAACAATACCCCACATTAGCACGTTATTACTTGGAAGGATTTCTATTGGATGATGATGTCAAGAGATACGATGATAAAATGGGTTTGCAATATAATTCGACTTTAGATAAATGGTTCATGGGTAATCAACCTATTGAAATTGATAGTGAAAGTAATATAATTATTAAGGGAACTCCGTTCAAGGGTACCACAGGACTGTATAATTTGATATTCTACAGAGATGTTCTACCTGACACCTACACCGTGGAAGATGGAAAAAATTACAGTCAAATGATGGAAATGACTAGTGCCCATAGACGTAATAACGATCCCGCTGATCGAATAAGAAACACTGTAAAATACAAACATGTACTGAAACCTTTGATTAATTCCATTAAAAGACCAAGGTCCAAAACATACACTGGAAATGCATTATCAAAAATGATATGCTTGAATATAACGAGAAACCAATCGAATATGTTTATTGGGATGACGTTAACGAAATTGTGGATAGACTGAGACTTCTTGTTGCATCCTCGCTCGCTGGTAACAATAACCATCACAACGAGATAGTCTCTATAATAGAAGAATTGATAGAGGCTGGTGTAATCGAACAAAAACCGAGTGTAAGACAAATTCATCACAGTTATAAAGATGGTTTCAATGGATAAGTTTGGCAGAGCCTCCTCTTCCATGTGGATATATGATACAAGTGTATTTAATAATAATTTCAAACAAGTTCACGGACAAGGATTATTCCTAACGAGCGATGGAAGTTATGATATGGAAAATCGTAGATTGTGCAACGTAAAATCACCGAATGATGATGGAGATGTTGCAAATAAAGTATATCTTGATAAATTAACATACAAACTGAATCTGAAAACGGAAACCAGTCTTAAAGATACCTTCAATGTTAGGGTTGATAATTTGATCAAAGATATCAACAAGGATCTGGATGAACATAAATTAACGAATGAGAAGGTTATTCTCAACATTGATAAACATCTGATGGACATTCAGAATAAATATAATGGAATGGGGATCTATATAAAATCAGAGTATAAAACAATCAGTGATAGTGTGAGGGAAAACAGAAATGAATTGAAAGAGATCAATAACACATTTAACATTGTGAACATGCGTCTAAATGACATTACTAGTAAAGTGGAGGCGTTAGAACGACGGATGACATCTGTGGATCCTTCTAAGAAGAGACCCTCATCATCCACAACAACAACAAAGCAGGGCTCTGTGAAACGTATTACTCCAAATCCTGTGAATATACCCAAAAAATTAATTCTAAACTAGATTTCCGCATTGATAAGATGAGTAGAGAACAAGTTGTGCATGAGCTTCATAAGCCTAGTAGGAAGAATTTCAAACGGCGCAGAACGATCATAAAAGGTTTGGATGATTTGTGGCAAATGGATCTGGCTGAAATGGGTAATTACGCTCGTGAAAATAGAGGATTCAAATACATTTTGGTTATGATCGATTGTTTCTCGAAATTTGTATGGACACGCCCGCTGAAAACGAAATCAGCCGAAAAGGTTCGGAAAGCGGTCAGTTCTATATTGCTAGAAGGACATCGTAAGCCTAGGAATCTGCAAAGCGATCAGGGAAAAGAATTCTTCAATAAACACTTTAACGATCTAATGAAGAAACATAATATCAATCATTATAATACGTATAGTGTGAAAAAAGCAGCCATTGCTGAACGTGTCATTCGAACATTAAAGGAATCGCTCTACAAACATTTCAGTCTTAGCGGGAAATACAAATGGCTTGATATACTTGAAGAAACCACAGAAAAATATAATAAACGTAAACATAGTACTATAAATATGGCTCCAATAAAAGTGACGAAACAGATTGAGAGCGAGATATTGAAGCGATCCTACTCACACATCAAGTTAGCTCTGCCTCACAAATACAACGTTGGAGATGTGGTACGAATAAGTAAGGCTAAACATATTTTTGAGAAGGGATTTACGCCCAATTGGAGTACGGAATTATTTAAAATCATCAAAGTAAAAATTACCAGCCCGGTCCCATATCTACTAGAAGATATCACCAATGCACCAATCAGCGGCTGTTTCTATGAGGAAGAATTACAGGAAACAAAACAACCCGATGTGTATTTAGTCGAAAAAATATTACGAAAGAGGAGGGGTCAACAGTATGTGAAATGGTTGGGTCTAGATAATAATCACAACAGTTGGATCAATAATTCGGATCTCGTTCAATGAACCCATCATTAAACATTTGGAGATTATTAGGAACAAACAAATAGCTGGAATATTATTGACTCGAGGGTATGGATATTATAATAGAACAAAATTCCGTGAATATGAGGGTGAATCAAGAGTGAAGATTATAATATTTGAAACATATATTGTTAAGATTATACTTAAGTCTCTTGTATTGAAAAAATTTTGAAATTAATGAAAAATATTACTTTGAGATCTTTAGTTTTTCTCCCTCCCCTCGTTAAATAACGGTGCAATCTTGAATTCTCATCAGTCTGTATGGAAGCTTACGTAGGAGAAGGTGTTCTCAATACGCTTATAAACAAGCTCCCGTTTGAACTTCATATTCCTGGTTATCAATTCTGTGGTCCCGGTACAAAATTAGAAGAACGGTTGAGAAGAGGAGATTCAGGTATCAATCCACTCGATAAAGCTTGCCGCCAACACGATATTTCATATCTGCGAAACGCTAGTTTGGAAGGACGTCACGAGGCGGATAAAATATTAGAGAACGCTGCTTGGCAACGTGTCAAATCTAAAGACACAAAATTTGGAGAGAGGATTGCCGCTTTCGGTGTGAATAAAATTATGAAGGCAAAGAGGAAATTGGGGATGGGCATGAGAAAGAAGGTTGGGTTCGGAAGTGCAATTGTCGATGGGGTAAGAAAAGTTATGAAGAAAAAGTTTGACCCCACCAATCTGAAGAGAACATCTCAAACAGCGTTGAAAGTTGCACGAAAACAATTCAAAAAAGCAGGTGGTCGGAAAAATGTTCGATTACCAAGAGTAATTCCTATTCCAAAGACTGGAGGATTTTTACCATTTTTAATACCTCTATTTGCCGGCTTATCAGCTGCTGGAGCATTGGCGGGAGGTGGTGCTGGCATCGCTAAGGCCGTCAACGACAGCAAAGCCGGAAAACCTTGGAGGAAACGGAAAGACATAATAAAACAATGGAAGCTATAGCTTTGGGAAAACAAGGATCTGGTCTATATTTGAAAAAGTATCGCAAAGGTCTTGGTCTATATTTAAATAAACATCGAAAAACTGCCAGTAAACCTACCCAGAAGACCTCTGACCGATCTCGATCTACGAAAACTAGCAAAAGCTCTGAAAATTCCCCATTTTAGAGGAATATTTATGCGTGATGAACTGCCATCCAACGGACTATGGAAAAACGAGCGTGGAATAGTTAATTTAGATAGCTCGGACAATGAAGGCACTCACTGGGTTGGGTTTAAGAAAGTCGGTGATACAGTCTTTTATTATGATAGTTTTGGCAATTTACGCCCCCCTCACGAACTGGTGGATTATTTCAAAAAATGTAAGATATTATTCAATCACGACAATTTTCAGCAATATAACACTTATAATTGTGGCCAGTTATGTTTGAAATTCCTCTCTAATTCTTCAGTTGTGGTCGACTAAAATTGTATTTATTAGTACATAAATAACTGGTTGATGAAGTTTTCATCAATCATGTCTCAGACGTTCACTATCACGGTAAGAGCTCCCGCTTGTCTGTAGATTTTCACCCACCAATAGAACTAGATCCTTATTCATATTATTCTATCGCACTTGTTGGCTTGCATACGTACAATAGCATTCCGAACATTGAAGAAGGTTTTAATAAATTTTATTATAAAAATGTGAAGGGTGAGGAAGAAGTAGTAACTATACCTACAGGGTCCTACGAGTTGACAGACATCGAGGATTTCATACAAAGTGCAGTTTGTGGGATAGGAGTGAAGCAAGAAGAACGTGACCGGAAATTATCAATAAAATCTAACAACAACACTCTACACACAGAACTAGAGAGTGATTTTGAAGTAAATTTTATTCCTAAAGATAGTATAAGCGAACTGCTGGGATTCAGCAAAAAGAAATTGACATCTCGTGAAGTACATGTATCTGACCGACCTATAAACATAATCAAAGTTCAAACTATTAGAGTGGAGTGTAACTTAACTGCAGGAGCATATTATAACAATAAGTTAGCTCATACGATATATGAGTTTTCACCTCTTGTACCACCTGGGTTTTCCATTGATATAGAGCCGAAGAATCTTATTTATCTACCGATAATCAACAAGACGTCCTTCGATAACATCACACTGAATATTTTAGATCAGAATTGGAAACGGGTAAATTTTCGTGGAGAAGAAATTATTATACGGTTGGAGTTGAAAAAGATCGCAAGAGATTATGGCTTCCAACAATAAATAATAATCCAATACTCACCAGCATTCATTATATGAAAAGAATTCATCTGAGAAGGTTGTTACAGTCGACGTCACTAGAGGACATGGGTTTGGATTTCAGCTATAAAAGACATCTTCATATTGACCATCAGTCATTATCTACAACGAGTTCAAGGGAGAAGGTTGCTGCAGCACTATCATTGGAAAATATAAATTTTTTGAAGTCCCTTGGTTACCATGTCCGAAAAACTTCAAATATTCAACGAACCAAACTTTAATGAAGACATCATTCGAGAAGAAATTCACACCTACTATCCACATACAACATCTTTCGGCTAGAGCGATGAAATTGAGATATTAATCAATCAACTAGATGTGTTGGTAGATTTAGCCTCGTCTGCTTTATTCATCGAGGCAGAATTCCAGCCAGAAGCAAGTGGTGATGGTGAATGTACCCTAACTAATAATTTTGGAGCGTTTCTCTTTGAATATATCAGTTATGAATTGAATGGGAAAGAGATAGACAAAGTACGCGATCCTGGTATTGTCAGCACCATCAGAGCTTATCTAACATATGCCGAACACGAATCTGTACCTCTAGCTATTTCTGGATGGTCATATAAGGATGCAATGAGTTCAGTCTACAATAATAAAATCAATTTATGGATACCTCTGAATTTTCTACTAGGCCTATTCATTGACTATAACAAAGTCTTGAGTGGTAAACATTAGCTGCGCTCGATAAGGTCTCGAACCGATAACGATTGCTATACTAATAGCACAGGCACGAAAACGGCTAAAATAAATGTGAAGACGATAGCATTAAAAGTGCGACATGTGTTTCCAAGTGATCAAGTTAAATTTCAAATGTTGGGAAATTTGAGTGCTGAGAAGCCTATTTTGATTCCATTCCGTAGTTGGGATCTGCATGAAAATCCGTTGATGAAGGAGAGCACTCGAGACATTTGGGCTGTTAAAACATCAATGAATTTGGAACGCCCCAGATATGTGATTCTAGCTTTCCAAACAGATCGAAAAAATAATCCTGTTAAGCAAAGTACATATTTCGATAATATAAACTTGCTAAATGTAAAATTATTCTTGAATTCAGAATGTTATCCATATGAAGCAATGAAAATGAATTTCAACGATCAACAATACGTGGAAGCGTACCAGATGTACTATGATTTCCAGAAATCATTTTCGAATAAAATTATGAGCGAACCGATGCTAGATTATGTAGCATTCAAGAACAAAGCAATTTTCGTGATTGATTGCTCGAAACAGAACGATGCTATAAAGTCATCAACAGTTGACGTTAAACTAGAGATGGAAAGTATCCTGAATTTTCCTAAAAACACCCGCGCTTATTGTATCATCATAAACGATCGTATCATGGAGTATTCCCCGATTAACGGATTAGTTCGGAGTTTAGTGTGAAGAACCAAGTGATGAAGTTTTTTATATTGATTGTTTATATGGTTTTATGTATTTTACAAATGATATTTTGAGGATTAATATTTTTGTATTGAATCTTTTTCCCTCTTATAATAATAATAATAACAATAAATAATTTCTCAAGAAGTCTATATTTTTGATTTTCCCTATGAATATGCTTTCGATAAAGGAAGATATAGAAAGTGTTTTGATAATTTCATACATCTATAAACTATTTTATGAAACCTAACATTGAATGATAAAATATCACTTGAAAATACAGGGGGGGATATATCCTCTAAATGCTTACTTACGTAAAAATTGTTAAATAGAGGGGTTTGTTTATAAAAACTCTCGAACGATATGTAACGGTGGATCATAAGGAAATTATACTGAATCTAATAAATGTTCTCTGTTGATATGGATACAAGAAACGTAAATAGATAAAAAATAAATTGGATGTGTTAAAACATGGGTGAAATTCTCAAGGGAAAAATATTTTCAGCGATAACTAAACTAAACTTGATGCATTGACGCATTTGCTAGAAGGAATTATAAATATCAATAAATGAGAAATTAGGAGGGGAATATATCCTCTAAATGCTTACTTACGTAAAAATTGTTAAATAGAGGGGTTTGTTTATAAAAACTCTCGAACGATATGTAACGGTGGATCATAAGGAAATTATACTGAATCTAATAAATGTTCTCTGTTGATATGGATACAAGAAACGTAAATAGATAAAAAATAAATTGGATGTGTTAAAACATGGGTGAAATTCTCAAGGGAAAAATATTTTCAGCGATAACTAAACTAAACTTGATGAAATATATCGCATTTGCTAGAAGGAATTATAAATATCAATAAATGAGAAATTAGGAGGGGAATATATCCTCTAAATACTTACTTACGTAAAAATTGTTATATAGAGGGGCTTGTTTTTACTCTTGTCAAAATGTGTTACTCACCTCAAAAATAACTTCTCTTTTTTCGTTATACATGCTCGCATACATAAAAGGCCTCGTTAACACGATTTCTATCCGGAATCGCAAGCATCCACTTTTTTCGTAGACAAACATATCGAAGACCACGAGAAGGTGAATAGCAGCACAAACACACACACAGATTAAACAAATATGGATATGAGATGTTAGAATTATTTTCTATTAATAATTTGAATTTATCATATTCATATCGCTTCTTGACCTTTACTGAACTCTCTATAGAAAGAGAGATTATTCTGAATCGTAAATAAAATATGTGTGATATCATAACTATTTTTTTATTTTATAGAATTAGATTATTAATTTTATACGATGTGTATTCAATTCGACCCATCAATGCAATTACTGATATTTTGAATGACATACTTTTTGAATATTGAAGCACGTGTTCAGAATTACTATTTTCAACTTTCAAACTAATTGTGTGACACAAAAATCACATTCTTTCGATTTAAACTTATTATGGATGAGTTTAGGCTCACCTTTACCTATAATCAAGATGAAACAGGTGACATTAGGCTAGACCCACGTGACAAACCTAGGGTGCACCGGAGCTATATCTACTACATTAAAGACGATTGTTATCATGTCCTCCATAGCTCAGCGGTTAGGTAGCCGATTTTGGATTTTATTTCCCGGGTTCGAATCTGGTGTAGGACAAAATTCATTTTTCAATAGAGTTGACTCAGATTATATATACTACATTAAAATCACTCATTCTCAAGTCCTCCATAGCTGAGCGGTTAAGCCGTTGACTTTAGAATTTATTTCTCGGGTTCGAATCTGGTGTAGTACAAAATTCATTCCAGTAGAAGTGACTCAGGTTATATACTACATTTAAATTGATTAATTCAAGTCCTCCATAGCTGGGCGGTTAAGCCACCTAACTTTGGAATTAATTTCTCGGGTTCGAATCCGGTGTAGGATAACAAAATATTCATTTCAGTAGAATGCGAGTACACAGATGACTAGTTCACAGACTGCAGATTGGAAAAAACATAGATTTGCCAGACCATAGTTGGGGGAATCATAGATTACCAAACCATAGCCTACCTGTCCATCGATTGTTGAACCATAGAGCATAGTCGGGTTCATCATAGATTAGCAAACCATAGACCATCGATTGGTGAACCATATACTTCTATGACTGCGCATGCGCGATTGTGGATGACCTTGGGATGGTCAGTTTTCGGTAAAATGAACCTTAGATTTCCTTATGGAGATTTACATGCAAAAAAGGTCGATTGTGGTGGAGAACTGTCATAGCACATCTACTGACGTCGTCAAATGTAAAGAGTCAGGACATATAGCTTCCAAATGCCCAAAATCTGAATTAACTTTTCAAATTACGGATGAAAATTCAAATAATAAACGACCTGCCCCCTCAAACTTAACTGCACCTCCGACACCTACGCTGATAGATGAAATTATCCTCCTTATTGATGATACCAATAATGATCCAGCCAACTCCCAAAACGAAAACATTTTCCAACAGCCAAAAAGAACAACAAAAAACAAAAAGCGAAGGAAGGTAGAGAAAAGTCCAACACAAGATGGCTACGAAGGAATAGAAATGATATGGGAAGAATATCCCGAACAAATATTGGATTATTCCAATTTTGTTCAATTTTTAAAGGATGTTGAATCAAACGATAATCCATTGGAAATTGCGAAAGGATATAGCAGTGATATAAACGGTTTAATAGAGCTACTTAAACAGGTAATTCCATCTTTTTCACAACGATCTCTAAAAGAAAGATGTAAAAGATTAGCCGTGGCGCTAAACAAAAATAATCCAGATGGAAAGAATATCTCTCCACCAGAATCTTTAATATCCTCACGTACTTCGCTGAACAAATGGACATCCAATGAAAGTATCGACTCTACTTCTTAATAATAATTACAATATAAATTATGAATAATTCATTCACTCTAACTACACTCAATACAAAAAGCATTAGAAGCTATTTCAAAATCCTAGAATTAGAAACATTCCTCGAAATCAACAATCCAGACGTTATACTTTTACAAGAAACAAATATCACCGAATTTCCAAATAATTACAATAACACGAAATATGAGTTTTTCATCAACCCCGTAACAGAAAATTACAGTGGAACAGCAATTGCTGTGAAGAAAAATAGTTTAGTTGAAATACAACACCACGAAATTTTATATGAATCATACCTTCAAAAAGTTATCATAAAAATAGGCACGGAAATATGGCAAATATTTACAATTTATTTACCACAAGATATATTTCCAACACTAATAGATCACTTGGAAACTATTTCAAATAAAAATATAGTGCTAGGTGGAGATTTTAATGGTACCATAAACCCCTTAATAGACCGATATGACTCCACAGAAAGACACCCCAGTTTTTCCAAAAATTTAAAGGAGGCTTTCAACAACCTGTCATTTCAAGACTGTTGGAGATATTTTTATAAAGAAGCTAGAGGGTTTACTTTTATATCACCATTATCAGCTTCAAGAATAGACAGAATTTATTGCTCTGAAAATACTGTGAATAACTTAGTCAACATAAAATTGAATAACTCTTTTTCCGACCATTTCGCAGTTTCAATTAACATGAACACTAGGACAACTCTGAGATTCTCACAACCATATTGGAAATTTGATAATGTAATGTTAGAAGATAATGATTTTATTCAAAATATGAATACCTTCATTGAAAATGAACTAGCCAATATACCAAATACTCAGAACTTATTACAATGGTGGGATATTTTTAAAATGAAGATAAAGGACCTAGCTACACTTTATCGCAGGCAAAAAAGGAAAACTGATGAAATAGAGTTCAGACAGCTTCAAAAACATTTTAGACTGGTTTTTTCCTTGGTCAATCCATCTATTGATGACATGAGAGATCTGTCCAACACCATAAAGAAATCCCAAGACGCATATCGAAGAACTACCATGAAATTAATCAGTAAGTTTAATTATGAACACCTAATAAATACCGACAAACCAAACATAAATAAAATGGCCTTTAGTACTTTTAAACCACTAAGTAAATTAAAACAAGGAACTGGAATCATCAAAAAGCCAACGGAGATCTGCACATTAGTTAGAAAACACTTCCAAACTCTTTATTCCTGCGATAGAACAGCTGAAGTTAATGAAAACAGCCCTTTATATGATAATTTGAAGAAAGTCTCGGAAACAGATCCGGCCATACTGAATGCACCATTCACAATTGAAGAATTCACTAACGCATTAATGTCACTCAACAAAAAGAAAGCACCCGGCATAGGCGGATTGACTACAGAATTTTACATAAAATTTTGGGATAAATTAAAACTTATATATATGAGAATTCATAATGAAACAATTCATAGGAAAAGCCTTCCGAAATCTATGTCCACAGCTATAATCAGCCTTATGCCAAAAAAGAATGACTTATTAGAAATAGAGAACTGGCGACCTATCTCACTGTTGACAACAGATTATAAAATATTCGCCAAAGCTTTATCAATAAGATTATTAAATATTATTCAAAACTTAGTAGGGCCTATCCAAAGCTACTCTATACCCAATAGAACAATTTACGACTCGTTGCATTTACACAGAGACATAATATTTCATGCGAATCAAACTAATTTGCCATTAGCTATTTTAAATCTGGATCAGAAGACTGCATTTGACAGAATTAATCACAAATATTTATTCAAAGTTTTAAAAACGATGGGAATTGGAGATTTTTTTATAAATGCGATAAAAATATTATATACAAACGTAAAGAGTCACGTCCGAGTAGGTTCGCTTTTGACTGCGGAAATACATTTTGAAAAAGGCATAAGACAAGGTTGTTCGTTATCTGGCCCACTCTATTCAATAGCCATTGAACCGCTTCTATCACTCTGCGAAGAAAAACTTGAAGGTGTACCGTTGCCATATCACGAATTCCGAAAACTAGCAACATCTGCCTACGCCGACGATATATTTATTTGTAAAGAAAGTGATTTTGATACATTCCGACAAATTTACAACATCTTCTCAAAAGAATCGGGATCAGAGCTCAATTTTGAGAAGTCGATCGGTTTTTGGACGGGCGGATGGAAATCGAGAACAGACAAACCAATAGACTTTAAATGGACAACTGAAAGTATTAAAGTATTGGGTATAACTTTTTCGAATGACGTATCTGTTGACACCCAAAATAGTTTCAGTTCCCTCATGGAAAAAATCAATCACTCGTTAGTGAAATGGCAGCAAAAAATCCCATTCCTCTCTCTCATGGGAAAAAGATTGTGATAAACCAATTTATTGCACCAAAATTATGGCATTTTTTTCAGGTTTTACCATTTACTGAACAGCAAATTGAAAAGATGCAGAAGAAGTTGATTGATTTTATGTGGGCTAAGAAGCATTGGACTACTGTTGAACATTTGTGCTTGAGTGTCCACCAGGGAGGTATTGGTTTGGTACATCTGCAGTCAAAAATCAAAACATTCAGAATATACCTGCTACAACGCCTCATGAATTCCGATGAACAAAATTGGGGAATAATTATGAACTGTCTTATGGAAAAGTCAAATCCGTGGAAGTTAAGCTGGCAATTTCTTTTCTCCGAGAACATTTTAGAATATCGATCCGATACGTCACCTTCCACTAAATCTCTAATTATAGGTATGCACGATTCAGGCATTTCGATAAACAGTTTTCCGAGAACTATAGAAGACATAGATAAAATACCAACTATGAAAACCACATTAATTAAGGCAACTGTTCTTCCTCTTTTCAGTCAGACATGGAAAGAAAAAAATTTCAAAACTGTTGCTGATTTCAGGATTTCTGGACAATGGATGACTGAAGAAGTGATCAAAGGAAAACTAAAGCATCTACCCACAATTGTTATGAACGACTTATGTGTACATTACAGAAGAATAATATCCTTTTTTCATTTACAGCACAAAACTGAGCTGCAAACTTCCAACAATCAAAATTCACCGTATACTCTTCTCTTTCAAGGCAACCACACCAATCTTATAGTTTTTAAAACCACGCATAAGTGACTACAACAAACACTGACCGCAAAATACTTCAACTTAGAAACGGGTTATATTTTGCCAGGCTGTTGGTCAGACGACGAAGTAAACTGGACATCCTTCTTCCAAAAACCTACGTTAGGATTCGATGGTGAAATATCGTGGCGATTGGCCAAGAATAGGCTAGCAGACTCCATATTTTTGTGTCGGTCCGGGCTACGAGATACTGAATTATGTCCTTTCTGCCAGATTCAAGTCGGTACCGGTTGGCATCTCATAATGAAATGCCAAGGAACTAATATGGAGCTTTGTTACCAATATTTTGAAAAAACTACTGAACACAACTCATATCCTAATGAAAGACATATATTGTGGTTTTCCTAATAACTCATCTGAAAAAAGACTGTGTAATTATTTACTGAACCTAACTAAATCTAATATCTATAAGTTGACATCAGAATATTTCAAAGGAGATGGGGCAGTGAGAAAATCATTCTTAGAATATCTTATCAGAAACATAAAGTAAATTTTGAAAGACAATGGTGCATTAAGAACGTGTTGTGCTCAGTCGACAATCAATCACACACACACACACACACACACACACACACACACACACACACACACACACACACACACACACACACACACACACACACACACACACACACACACACACACACACACACACACACACACACACACACACACACACACACACACACACACACACACACACACACACACACACACACACACACACACACACACACACACACACACACACACACACACACACACACACACACACACACACACACACACACACACACACACACACACACACACACACACACACACACACACACACACACACACACACACACACACACACACACACACACACACACACACACACACACACACACACACACACACACACACACACACACACACACACACACACACACACACACACACACACACACACACACACACACACACACACACACACACACACACACACACACACACACACACACACACACACACACACACACACACACACACACACACACACACACACACACACACACACACACACACACACACACACACACACACACACACACACACACACACACACACACACACACACACACACACACACACACACACACACACACACACACACACACACACACACACACACACACACACACACACACACACACACACACACACACACACACACACACACACACACACACACACACACACACACACACACACACACACACACACACACACACACACACACACACACACACACACACACACACACACACGCACGCACACACGCACACACGCACACACGCACACACGCACACACGCACACACGCACACACGCACACACGCACACACGCACACACGCACACACGCACACACGCACACACGCACACACGCACACACGCACACACGCACACACGCACACACGCACACACGCACACACGCACACACGCACACACACCCACACACACACCCACACACACCCACACACACACCCACACACACACCCACACACACACACACACACACACACACACACACGCACGCACGCACGCACGCACGCACGCACGCACGCACGCACGCACGCACGCACGCACGCACGCACGCACGCACGCACGCACGCACGCACGCACGCACGCACGCACGCACGCACGCAAACACCCACACCCACACACACACACACACACACACACACACACACACACATACATGGTTTGGTATTTATAATGGCATCTGTGCATTAGACCACAAAGTGGCATCATCGAATGTACGGGTCATAGAATGAAGCTTGAAAGTATCTCTTCAGCCTTGTATTGGCGGCTTAGTGATACACTCCATAGTAAGGGAGAAAAACAGAGGTGAAATATAGTCGTTAATGGCATCAGATGCCACAAGATGGTATATCCATTCTAAATTTAGTGCATGATGCTATAAGTATATTTGGTTACACGTTTCATTGTGTATGATGCCAGAAGTACCCGTTCTAGACTGGTTGATAGTGTATGATGCCATAAGTGCCATTGTAGTGAATATGTGTGTTTTGAATTATGTAATAAGTAAAACAAATTTTTAACATTATATATCCTGTATAAAATATATAATCATCTGTACACTATAACTGTTTCTTCACTTAAATTATAATTAAATATCTGAAACTCTTTCCGACTGCGATGCCGTCATTACAAAGACAAATGTGAATGGAATTTGAAGATAAGATTACACAAATCAAAATAATACTAAAACTAGGTCAAAGTAGGGAAATATTAAATCATTATTATGTTGTTTCTAAAAACTAAAAGTTTTACAGGTACTTCATGGTTGGCAATAAACATCAAGTATTCCAGATTATCATTATTAATCCTAGTTTATTAGCAAATAATCACTTATAAATACGTATTCCTAGTGGTTTATTGAAGTACTTGAATCACGGATTATTTTAATCCGTAAATACATCAAAATTTAATGAATGACCTCTTCGTTTAAAACTTTCTATTGCTAAATGAGCTTCCTCGTTGTAATTCAAGACTTTCCCTCTCTCAGAATACAGCAACTAACCTTAGGGATTATTCATTGGAATTTGATTCATCTCCCATTGAAAATAATCCATTCTTAGAGATAATTCAATTCATTCAAGGTCTAAGTAACACTCATCTATAAGTAATCATTTGTACTGGAATACTCGATGTTAGTTTTTGACCAAGAAGTATCTGTTATACTTTTACTTGTTAGAAACAGCATATTAACTGCTCTAATATTGGTTCTAATTACCGTTTCTCTAGTTTGACCCTTGAGTCTTATCTTTGAGTTTAATTTACATTTCACCTTTGATAATGGCTGCATCGCAGACGAAAAGTGCTTCAGATGATGACCTATAGATAAAGTGAAAAAAGGATGATAGTATAAACTAAATTATTTCATAATACATGTCACAATTCTAACTTATTAGTATTATATAAAGTAAGTATATTATAACGAAAAAAATCGAAGGAATATTTGTTTGAAAATAGTGAATGTAATTTCTTACTCTTCTATTATGAACCGTCAATTTCGACCATAATAGTTTTTCAAGTTAGTACCTGAAAAACTATAACAAAACACATTTTTTTTGTCCGTTCATTCCCTTCGTCGTAGCAATTCATACATTTCCAAACATTTCGAACATTTTTGTTTACCTGGTGGAAATTCTTTCTTCATGTCAAATTTGAGAAAGGTAAGATCGCATTTGATTTCATCTGACGTTCATGGTGTCTTTTGAATTTTTACTGGTTATCGTTTTATACTCATCATTTGTTCATTTGTGTTACTAGTTTTACGTGATTGTATTTTTTCATTCCTTTGGTATGTCGATTTTAAAATCGTCGTCATTTTTCAAAACTTCTGATACCTCATCATTTTTGAATTTTGTAAAAATTTTAGTCTTGATATTCTTGAGAAAATTCAGTCAATGTTAATCCTACTAGAAGAGCATTACTTTCCGAAATTATATTTCGCTTTTGTTTTCCGGATATAATTCGCGTTGCTGATCTGCAATTATATTTAATGTGACGCCAAAGTCGTTTCCTTATCATGGAACCTAGGCAATGTGGACATGGTCCATAGCTCGAGTAATTTGGAATATTCTTTTTTTTTCAGAAAGATCCCCTACTAGAATCAGTTCTCCATCCTTTTGGCTTATAACTTGACATTTGGGATAAAAGGCTGCAGTTCTCGTTGATTCCTCAAAAGTTTCCCGACGCTTTTTTGAACATTTCGGCAATTTCAGCAGCCTGTGTTTCATTGTTGGGCATTAACTCATAATGACGAGCTATATTTATCATTATATTGTAATATAATAAGATTCTTGACCCAGTATGAATTATATAAAAAATTCTCGGGAATTAGGTCACATTAACACTCGTCTTTTAAAGACGAACATTTATAACAGAGTGTTAATGTGACCTAATTCCCGAGAATTTTTTATATCATTATATTGTTGCAAAAAAGTCAACAATGAGCCGTATCTCTTATTCCTTTTCCCGCTTTTTTAATTTTTTCTTAGCATTTTTCAATAAAATCTTGCTTATCCGGTACACTTTTATCTGTCATCTGTGTGTATCCAGTAGAATGAATACTGTTTGAATAGATCTTATTAATGCCATCCTTTTCACTTATTTCGAGTAGTTGCTGGTTTTTCACTTTTTCATTTTGTCTCTTTTTTTGAAATTGTCTTCTTTCAAACAGATGAGAAGGAATGGAAGTTCCTATCAGAGTATGTGTCTGATATATATGTGGTAGAAGGTTTAAACTTACTACCAGATTCAGAATATTGAGATGCACAATTTTTTATTTCATTATCTTGACCCCACCTAAGGTTAATTTTGCTTGGTAACATTGAGTCTGGATTGATTTGAGATTGAGGCTGCTTAAGAATTTGTACAGTTGAATTATTTTCTGGTTCTATATATTCAGAAGAATCACAAGTAAGTGGTAGTAATGTAGTTAGGTTATAATCTGAATCGAGTGCAGACTGCTCGATAGTCACAGCAGTCCCAAATTCGTTATTTACGGTGGTATTATTATCGGCCTGAGGTAGTGGATTTTAACGCAGTATTCCTATAAAAGTTGAACAGATTTTCTTTTCTATCTGTGGATTTTGGATAAATATTTAGGTTGTCGAAAACGTTATTTCCTTCAGGAAGAGCAGTAAAGGTCAGAGCTTCTGATCCCAAATCGTAGATTTCTTCATTTGTGGTACAATGAGCTTGTCTATGAACTTCTTTATTCACGGACATATTATTCAAAACGATAAATACATTTTCATCTATATCTGAAAGAAAATACTCATTAACATCTTGCAACCATATTTCTATATTAACACGTTTTCTTTCATTTGAGGATTTCTCACTTTCATCAACTATTTGATTGGTGTCTTCTATATTTCCAATATTCTTCACGTTAATTTGCCCTCACTTCTCTAAGATAGACCATTTTCCTAAATTTGAAAGGCCTTTTGTCTTATCCTTTGGAACTTTAAGTAATTCCAGTATCTTCTGCGAACTTTGATTGATGGGTAGATGTGACTAAAATGTATTAAATAGAGGAGTTTTCAATAAGCAAGATGATTTGAGACAAATAATCCTGTGTTACAAAATCTTAGAGAGAGAGAGAGAGAGAGAGAGAGAGAGAGAGAGAGAGAGAGAGAGAGAGAGAGAGAGTATAGAATAATCCTTCTTAAGATTTTCTAAAATAGATTGTGCAGTTTTTTTCTAATTTTTGGGGAAACTACACATGAGGCAAGAGGAAGTGTGTGGAAATCCTTTTTTATTTTCTTAATTTCTAGGCCAGTGATTTCTCCAAAAAAATCTTATTTTTTTGCAATTTATCTACTTTTCTGACAGTTGCCTAATTCGAATTATTTTACAGATTCCGGATTTTTCTTAATCTGAGCAATCTTCTTTCTTTATAATAACGCATTAGTTCGGAAGAACAATGACATTTTGAAAACATGTATTTCTAATTCGATATTAGGCTTAGGTAAGGAATGTATAATTTTTTTTTGTGAAATTGGAATTGAATATACCAACAACAAATATGTGTGCATGTTGTTTTTTCTCAGTCTATATTTTAATTTCTTTTGTCAGGTGAATTTTGAACTTTGATTCTGTTATTGTTGTCTTTAAACGAAATCAAAGAATAATAGACATATCGTTAGTGTAAATTTGTGTTAAAATTGTTGCTGTACAAATTTTCAATCATTTGCTTCAATTCTTCAAATGTTATCAAATGAAAATTTAGACAGGAAATTTAGGTCTTGAAACGTGCAATAATGCAACTGGAAGAATATTCGCTTACGAAAATTTTGTCGACTTTCTAATCCTTTGTATGTGAGCAAGCAATAACACTGATTATTTCACTCATGCTAAGATACACATTTTTGATTTCTTGGAATATTTGTGTTGATAATCGAAAACACCATGTTTTCGTTTTTATATTTAGCTTCCTCATACAGTTTTATGAAACAGTGTCTTATCAGCAGCAGGCTGTCATAATATTTTTATATGATAAACTATAGAAGAGTTCACAGTGTGGATATATTATAACACTCTTGAATAGAAATAATCACCCTCATCCACTAAAAATACTATCAAAGTACCTTTCGGCTACCAAGTAGCCATCATCAGAGTGAACTAAAATATAAATCAAAATTTGCCTGCTTAAATACTATTTGGGGATAATAATTGAACAACCTCAGCTGGAAATGAATAGGAATTTAATAAATTGCTTTTTCGTTTATTTATTTCCATCCCTTCTAAATAACATAGATATTTGTCTGTACTATGTTCTAAAAGTGATAAGCTTGCCTGAGAAATTGTGTCACCTGTATTCAAAATATATTCGGCTACTACTCATTTTTCACAATAAAATTTCTTCATATGGGCAATATCTTCCTTATAACGAGTTGAAATGTTCCTTCTAGTTTGACCCACATAGCATTTCCAAAACGACTCACAATTGATTTCGTAAATTCCGGATTTGTTGAAATCGGAAACTTTACCAAAATGGTGTTTAAGCTTATTCTTACATTTATAAACTGATTGTATTGCAAATTTAGAAAACAAGCTATGGAATTTATTAATTACTGAAGGATGATAAGTGAAACTTTCGAATTTCATTGGAGTATTTGGATTATGACTCGTGTTTTAAATGCTAAGAGGAATATTCTAACTCGGTATAAGGAACCTTTCGCCTATATAAAGAAAAATAATGGTGTAAAATCTGCGATAACCGAACATATGTTGAAAACAGGTCACAACATTTCTCAAGAAACTTCATCACTTTTTAAAACACAGGATAGACAAGTATATCTAGGTAATTTAGAATGGATGGAAATGTATAAACGAAAAAGCAATTCATTGAATTCCGATTTATCTCCAGTTGAGGGTACATTATCATCACCAAATAGTATTTAAACAGATAAATTTTGATATATAATTGGGTTTGATCTGATGATGGCTACTTGGTAGCCGAAATGACCTCAGTACTTTAATAGAATTTTAGTGGATGAGAGTGATTATTTCTTATCAATATTTTCATATGACACAACACCGAACTTTAGGTAATCAATAAATACAAATGAGCAACTACACTGAATAGACAAAACGAACTTTCATTATAAGAATGAAACAAATCACGTCATGTTTCACCACGCAGTGACTTCTTCAGGAGAATAATGGTACTTGAACTTAAGAAGGTGTTAGTGGCTATATATAATACAAGGAGGGTCTGACTTACTGCTTGGTATTTCAGATTGTTTACAGCTAGCTTACATAGTGAGTGAACAATTCAGAAGTTATGTAAATAATGAACAACAGTCCCATTATGCCAAACAAAGACAAGCCCCCAATTTGATCAAAATTTTAAAGCTTAACAAGCGGTAAAAAAAGGGAGACGTCTAGATAATTTAGAACACTCACAATTCAATAAATATAAGTACAGTAGACATATATATTTTTAATCCTCTCCTCTTCTTAATCTCTTCTCATCGCAAATCAATTAATAAATTTTAATACCTCAGGGTAAATAATCGGTATTCTTGTAATTCGTAAGTTAGTTGTGGATGATTCTGTTCAAAATCATTGAGTCAGCCCCTTGGTCATCATTATATATTCATCTATATATAGGTAGCTAATAATATGTTCGAGTGCCTTTGTTGACTTGAAGATGCAGCTGTCTGGTGGAACTTGTCGTGATTTTGGAATATCATGGTCTGCGGATGGATTCCGCGTCACAATAGATCGACTTGAATCCGACGTTTCATCAGCTATTACAGGTGGCTTCTTCAGGGTAAGCTTAAGGTTTGAACTGAAACTGGGTCTACTTGTTTCTGTAGCCGTATTTATTGTAGGAAAAATCCTTCCCGCTACACAGTTCACTGCCTTTATTCCGGTAATTAACACCGTTCCGGCACCTGACCCTGCCGTTGTGTGATTATGTACGAAGTGAAACTTTCGAGGATGGGTTTTCAAATGTAGGAAAGGTAATATCCTTAGTCAGGGTTCAGATTATTTGGATGTTTCAGGATTTCTATAGCTTCAAGGATTTTTCGCTGATAGGAGTTTGGAGCTTGAGCTAGGATTTTAGTATTTTTGAAAAGGATTTGCTGATTAGTGTCATACTTGTGTTCCCCAAGTGCAGATCTACTGGTATCATGAAGCCTTGTACAGCGCTAATGTTATTTCCATACGGGTAGCAGCTTTTCGACCTGTTTCATCAATGTAGACCTTACCGCAAGAACAGGGAATGCCCTTAACATCGTCTAAGTGAAGAGGGGGAAGAGAATCTCCGATAGGTTTGTGAAACTGAGATAGTTTTGGAAGTGTGGATAACCGGGTAGAAATATCATGTTTTTTAAGGATATTGAAAATTCGATCTGCTATATTTTCAATATATTGAAGATAGGCAGTGGTTGAAGTAGGCGGGGGGGGGGGGTGGATTCAGGTCAATTTGAAATTTTAGGAGGTGTGTATATCTTTATGGCTTTCTGGATGTTGTGAGGTGAGAAATTGTTTGATAATAAGGCAGATGAAAGATGTTTCAATTCTGATTTTAAGGATTGAGGTTGAGATAAGTTGACAGGTCTGTGGACCAAGGAGTTTATGACAGATTGCTTTCGGCCAGGGTGGTGGTGGGAAAGACCGTTGAGGTATCTATCGGTGTGAATGGAGTTTCGATACACATAATGTCCTTAAGTACCGTCAGTCTATCGACTAACCAATACATCTAGGAACAGGAGTAAACCTTGCGATTCGACTCCCATAGTGGGAAAGATATTGGGATGTAATGAATTTGAATGATTGAGGATGGGAATAAGCTTTTCGCGACCATGTTGCCAAATAACAAAGTGTCGTCGACATATCTAAACCAACATTTTGACTTGAGAACAGATGAGTCAATGACATCTTGTTCAAAAACTTATATGAAGATATTAGCTATGATTACAATGAGGAACTCATGGCCATCGTACAGAAAATATCTGGACGATAGACAAATATCAATTGATGATAGCGAATACATTGAAATGTTTCTGACAGGTGACAAATGAGAAATTATGGCAAGGTTGTCTGGAATGGGAACGGAGGTAACCACCGCAATAAAGGCAATGAACTGTGTAGCGTGCAGCATTTTCCCTACAATAAATACGACTACAAAAGTCAGTAGACCCAAATTCAGTTCAAGCCAGCCTCAAGCCTGTCCTGAAGATGACACCTGTAATGTTTGGCGAAACGTCGGCATCAAGTCGAGCTATTGTGACGCGGAATCTATCCGGAAGCCGAGATTTTTCAAGATTAGCTATCCGCGGAAGTCTACTATCCAAGCTGTCGTAATTCCTTCTATTTCCCCATTTCTTTTTTAACCCTGGGCTTGTCCTCTTTGTAGTTTTATTAACGACGCAGTTTTTGAAATGAGAGTGAGCACCTACTGCTTGAATAATTTATGTTATTTCGTCCACCAAAAATCGATGTCATGAACCTCTATGAGTTGAATTTGTGGGAATTACAATTTTGAATTCCACGAGTAATTTTCATATCCAGTTTGAAGGTCATAGCACTTCATACCCATGAAACTGAAAGCGAGAGATCGAAAATGCTGCTGAAAAATTACTTTCTTATGTATTACCTATTCATTGATTTAGGTACAAAATTACCCATGGTCCAGATGGATATTCATAGGATACAAACTCAACTGAATGAAATAATATATTCAATGATATATTTGCCATAACAAAGTTCACTCACAAAATAGCTTACACTTGCTTTCACCAATTCAGTACTTATGGCATCGCACGAGAAACAGTTTAAAAAGAGAATTGGATCACCATAGCGATTTAAGTTTTTAGAGGGCAGCACTACGCAATGATTCTGAAGATGCCATAACAAATACGGATATGGGAGTACTGAAATACCCAAAATTTCGGCATCATACACAAATAAAATTTAAAATTTATTCTATACTATTATAATTGTAACGAAGAAGCTAAAAAACGACTTAAAAATTTATGGCATCGCGTGTATGATGCCATAAAGTGAGCGGATGCCACAGTTCACCATTCTGCATGCACAATGATGCCTTAGTAAATGTGGTACATACACACACACACACACACACACACACACACACACACACACACACACACACACACACACACACACACACACACACACACACACACACACACACACACACACACACACACACACACACACGCACGCACGCACGCACGCACGCACAGTTGTTCTGTATTGAGAAGGATCATCGCCTACTCCACATCTTTTCGTATTCATCAATTTCAAAGTCTCATTATTTAGGGTGCCATCTATTGGCAGCCTATAGAATTCTTGAACCACCCTCAATGCATCCTCTGTTTCACTCAAACCGTTGGAATTTTCCGTCATATACCCATATTTTACTAGATATTCGTTCGCCTGGACTCCGAGGACGAATAAAATGAATAATAATAGCAACACGTTGCTCTTTCGATAACATTACACATAATACCTTTCCAGCCTGAAACTTTTATACATATATATATCTTATATTTGATCTACAGTCACGGGATTTTTTAAACATGCTCGATGAAGAAAACAAATGTCTGGGGCCAGCCCGAGCCTGGTAAATAGTAAAGTGTAGGTTATCTAACTCATATAAATATTTGCGGCTTCTAACACACGTCGTGCCGGCGCGTTGCAATCTTAATATGCTAGCGATGTGTTTCAAAACAGATATGATTTATCCGGCCGTTTATTTTTTCCATAAATATTCACAGGTTGAATCCTCTCACCTATCTGCTCTCGTGTCTTTTGTCTGGATAAGTACAATATGTTTATATGCTGCTTTACATTGAAATTCTCCCTAACCTCAAACCCTGCTTACAAGCTGTTTCGAACGACCTCTCTATGACCTATACAAGCTGATTACCACTATTCGCTCTCTATAGACTCTACCACAAGCCATAGATCCTAGCAGAAGGTCACCTAGCGGGCAGAGGGTTACCTAACGGGCAGAAGCGACACCACACCCTAGCCGCCGGTAATACAGTACCAATACTTACCGACATCTGATACCTGCCTGGGGACTGTCCACACCATGACCGCGCATGCGCGAATGGTTGCCTACATCTGATAAGGCTCTCTGTCTCGCCTGCCCAAGTGTCCGGATACCTACTTATGGTAAAGTTATAAAATTGTCTGTATTACCTTTTATGTTATTCTTATATGACGAACCATTATAGATTTTGTTTATTCTCTCTTTAATGATAGGATTGAAGAAAGTTTTTGGGTAGCCATTCATTTCTAGTGTATTACGAACAATTTTTAAATTTTTGGGACGGTCCTCTGCGTGGGACAATTTTATCGCGCGGTCTGTACGGCTGTTTATGACACTTTTTTATAACAAGCAGGTGCAACGGAATTGAAGTGAAGATAACGTTGAGACCAAACTTCTTTAGTAGACCAAGAGGTTTTTATTTTTCCATCTGCATCATGCCTAATGTTCATATCTAGGAAATTTATGTTTTTGTGTAATTCTATTTCACAAGTGAATTGAAGTTTTCAGTGGAAATTGTTAAAGTTATCAATCACATATTGAATTTTATCGTTGGGAATACACATAAGGCTATCATCTACATACCGTTTAAAGAATACAGGCCGAAAATCTAATGAACTCATAACAGATTCCTTTAGGCACTCCATAACGAGGTTAGCAATGGTAGCTGAAATAGGAGATCCCATTGCTGTGCCGAATATTTGTCCAAAATATTGCTCACCATACTGAAAGTATGTGCATTCTAAACAAAACTTTACAGCATTTATAAATTCCGATTGATCTAGAGGTGTGTGGTTTTTAATCTCTGCCCAACGTTTTTTGATGCTATTCATTGCCAAAACAACAGGTTTATTTGTAAATAAAGAAACAACGTCCAAGGAAATCAGTTGATGGTTTACGGGTACAGATTGATTTTTCATAAATTCATTAAAATGCCATGAGTCTTTCACATAGAATTCATTTTTTCCTATTATATTATTGATAGATTTTGATAGAAATTTTGATAAATTGTAAGTAGGCGCTCCAATATTACTAACAATGGGTCTTAGAGGTATATCATTTTTATGTAGTTTTGGAAGCCCATAGATATAAGGTGCTAGCCCATTATGGCAAATTAATTTATTTTTTAATTCAATAGGGATTATCTTATTTTTATGCCATTTATTTATCAATTTATTCATGTTATGTTGTACTGATAAAGTAGGATCAGATTTTAATTATTTATAAGTTGTTTCATCATTTAAAAGGTTTCCTATTTTGTTTTCATAGTCATTTCTATGCATTATGACGGTTTTATTACATTTATCCGCGTTCAAAACTAATATTTGAGGGTTAGCATCTAATAAATCTTTTGTTATTTTTGTATGATAATTAAAACGATTCTTTGCAATAACTACTTCTGCTTTCTGTATGTTCTTTTTGTTTGTCAAGATGTTACAAACTGTGTTTCTAATTTCGTTTTTTTCTTCTAAATTTTTATTCCTAATTCCGCATTCTAAATTTGCGATAATATTATCGATAGGCAGTTTTTTATTGTTATTAGGCAATGCAAATTTCGGACCTAAGCTTAACGTGTGCTGCACCTCATCCGGAATGTTTATGTCAGTTAGATTTTTCAACCATTGTTCATTGATATTTTGTTTTTCATAAGCTACGCCTTTCATTAAATTATTTATCTTTTTAGATTGAACGACTTTGATTTTATTGAAATTTTTTTCGAAATTGTTTTGCTGAATTTGAAAAAATTGCGATATAAAGTTGCTATCAAAATTTTGATGACAGGTTTGTTTAACGAGTTTGATTTTGTTTTCAACCTCAGCTACATTTGCACATGCTTCTTCAATGCACAAGTTCAAACAATTTTTATGAAAAGAATTCAATAATTTTGCGTACGCCTTCTTATTTAGCACCTTGCTAAACATATTCTCCTTTGATTTAGATATAATGAAATTTGGATAAACTTGCAAGTTCCTACATCTTAACAGAAATATTCTGCGATTCTTCTCTCTTGCTAATATTCATTAACTTTCCGTATTCCTTCAAAACTCTAGGATAGGTGGTTGTTCCTTCCATATCAAGGCTTATATCCCAGCCGAAATAATAATAAAGATTCTTGACCCAGTATGAATTATATATAAAAATTTTCGGGAAATAGGTCACATTAACACTTTGTTTTGAATATTCGTCTTTACGTACGTTTCGGTCTCACGACCATCATCAGAAGACTCACTATGTCAAAAAAGGGGTTTATTAAAACTAATTATAGCACAAGCGTCCATATCGCACAAATTTTATTTCAATCAAAGAGCCCCCGCCGTCGAAACGAACAGAACCACAAATAATCGGAATTGTATCGTCAATATTAAAGTATAAAAAAAAATGTTTGTAGTAAGAAACCACTATTCAGTAATATTCTTAAAATATACAAGTGCATGTTGGTATTCTCATAACAACTGAGATCGAAGTTATTTGTTGAGTACCTACTTTCGAACCAGATGTGTAAGATTTATGAGATACTTAAGAAAGGTTTCAGACTTGTACTGGAATATTACTATTAAGCATTCTTCTTAAAAACATTTTCAACAATTATAAAGACGTATGTAGGAATTTGCAAGAGATTTTATTCAATCAAATTAGAATAAATATGACTTAATTCCCGAGAATTTTTATATGTAATTCATACTGGGTCAAGAATCTTTATTATTATTTCGGCTGGGATATAAGCCTTAATATGGAAGGAACAACCACCTATCCTAGAGTTTTGAAGGAATACGGAAAGTTAATGAAGATATTAGCAAGAGAGAAGAATCGCAGAATATTTCTGGTAAGATGTAGGAACTTGCAAGTTTATCCAAATTTCATTATATCTAAATCAAAGGAGAATATGTTTAGCAAGGTGCTAAATAAGAAGGCGTACGCAAAATTATTGAATTCTTTTCATAAAAATTGTTTGAACTTGTGCATTGAAGAAGCATGTACAAATGTAGCTCAGGTTGAAAACAAAATCAAACTCGTTAATCAAACCTATCATCAAAATTTTGATAGCAACTTTATATCGCAATTTTTTCAAATTCAGCAAAACAATTTCGAAAAAAATTTCAACAAAATCAAAGCCATTCAATCTGAAAAGATAAATAATTTAATGAAAGGCGTAGCTTATGGAAAACAAAATATCAATGAACAATGGTTGGAAAATCTAACTGACATAAAAATTCCGGATGAGGTGCAGCACACATTAAGCTTAGGTCCGAAATTTGCATTGCCTAATAACAATAAAAAACTATCTATCCTGGAGATGATTCACATAAAACGGGATTCCAATTCTGTAAATCATAGGACAGATACACAAAATCTAAGTCATATTTATACTAATTTGATTAAATAAAATCTCTTGCAAATTCCTACTTACGTCTTTATAATTGTTGAAAATGTTTTTAGGAAGAATGCTTAATAGTAATATTCCAGTACAGGTCTGAAACCTTTCTTGAGTATCTCATAAATCTTACACATCTGGTTCGAAAGTAGGTACTCAACAAATAACTTCGATCTCAGTTGTTATGAGAATACCAACATGCACTTGTATATTTTAAGAATATTACTGAATAGTGGTTTCTTACTACAACAAAAAATTGTTATACTTTAATATTGACGATACAATTTCGATTATTCGTGGTTCTGTTCGTTTCGACGGCGTGGGCTCTTTGATTGAAATTAAATTTGTGCGATATGGACGGTTGTGCTATAATTAGTTCTAATGAACCCCTTTTTTGACATAGTGAGTCTGTAATAATCCGACGGATTATTACTTTTTGTTTTGGGGCCTTTGAATAATATTGATTTAAATTCAAATTGATAATTTTATAAATTATTATATCTTGAACACGATATACCAGACAGACCTAGCGACGGTAATCTGAGTCCTGTTTCCTGTATCATTGGCCGGTCAGCCATGAACCAAGTTTTACAAACGTAAGCACGGCACGAGGTCAATGGTACTTTTTCCCCTGAGTCAGGGAAAGCTTACGTGGAGTTGAACAGAGCAATTCTTTCGCCTAGTTAGATTCCTATTGGCTGTTGTTATATTTCATGGGCGTGTTCTGATCCCGGAATTCGAAATTGAACATATTTTCTAAGATTGAGCGTGGGTTGGCCCCCCGCTTCAATGATTTCATAAAAACTAATTACTTTGAGGAAAGAAGGAGTTCTCAACCACCTTCTCAGTTAGTTCTCCACCAGGTACTTGTCGGTAAGGCCAGCTTGCTTTATGTCCACAGGGATGCTCATTGTTGCATTAAATCAAATCAATTAATATAATGTTTGTCTAGAATATACAAATCAAGTTCAAGAAATGTATAGATATTAAATTAACAATGCAACAAGGGTTATACATCCCTGGGGGGCTAAAGCAGCGCTGGACTTTTTTTTGTGCCAATTCCACATCATACCAAATTTAATTCGACGTAAAAATCGAGTGTTTAAATTATTTGTGCCTTATCACTACAAGGGGGTTCGAGAGGGAATTGGGTTATTAGACCAACAGGGTAAGTGCATTTTGATTGCCAAAGAACAACTGTTATATTGACTTCAACCTCGGAATCGGAAATATAATATAATGTGGTTATTTACCATTCAGATCATGTTCCGCCCGCCACTGTTTTATTTGTTAATATAATTTTTTCCTGCCATTCAGGCTATTTTGAGTGTCTATACAAATTCCGCTTATCGGAGATTACTTAGGGGAAATGATAGAGCATCATGTCGTTAGGTTTACCCCAGCTTACCAGAAAGGGAGGAATTCTTTAATTTTTTCAACATTATTTATCAATCATCAGCGTGATCGAGCGCGAAACCGATCACTGTTCCGTGTGTGCTAATTAGTCTTTCCTTTGATTCAAACTCTCCAGAGATCCTGGCAGGAACTCGCTCGCTGGCGAAAGGGGTAGAACTAGCGACATTGATAACGGTTTCACAGGTTCCCATTTTGGGGTGAACCTGAATTAGACGTTTTTAGATCTATGCTATCATTCCTTCAACCAAATTTTGGATTAATGTTATAATCGTTCGTCGTTGGTTAATGTATCAAATTTTTTGTTAATTTTGTTTTATTCAATACATATTCATTTTTTTAATTTGATTTACGAGTTTAACTTGTAATTCCTAATCACCTATCAGCGAATGCGACCATCAGAATTTACGCTTGAATAGATATGAAGATATAAGTATAAGTAATTGTACGAGGCGGTCCCTTAAAAGAGATCAAGGGATCAAAGTAGTTAAAAACAGCTTCTAGGTGGGTTGAAATATACGCCTAGTGGTGGCAGCTTAAAAGAAGCTTAAGGGTACACGGATCAACTAAGATCTCTGATACCCGAACAGGTTCCAACAAACAATTTTAAAATTCATATAACACGTCGATGAGGTATTAATGCTACCTGAAATAATACCCAGCCGGCTGTTACAAGTTCAAGTGTTACAAGCAGTGAGATAGGATTCCGAACCTATTCACTTATCTGGGAATATTAAATCTAATTTAATTTAAGTTCAGATTTATCATTATAAAAACACAAACGCTCGGCCGAAAGTTACAAGTCTTCTGATGATGGTCGTGAGACCGAAACGTACGTGAAGACGAATATTTAAAACAAAGTGTTAATGTGACCTATTTCCCGAGAATTTTTATATATAATTCATACTGGGTCAAGAATCTTTATTATTAAAATATCTAAAAAAAAAGATATTTACAAGCGCCGTTTAGATAATTTATTTGATATAGCACACGCTGATGCTTTGGAACGGATGAAAATTGGAGAAGATGAAATATTTTCACAAAAACAAAGAGAACCAGGGCGTCCAGGGTGTTTAGCGAGTGTAGACAAAATGTTAGCCGAAAAATAAGAAAGGGCAAGACAAAGGAAATTAAATGAAGAGAAAAAAGACGTAAGCAAATGTGTTTCGGAGGTTTATCGTCATCTGTTACTACGCAAGATTCTATTCAAACGCAAGGACATCACGATCAACTTACCAGCTCTGATGAAAGCCTTGAGGAACCCTTGGCATTCACTTCTCAAATGGTAAGTTCTGAAACCACTACAAAAAGAGGAAGGCAAGACTTTATCACGCCTAAGTTAGTTGCAGCTTTAGTTAGATGTCAATTAAGCATAAGGGATTCTGTCTATACTTCAGGCTGTAGTAGAAGCACTAGATCTTAGCTGTGATGATTTTCCGATAAACAAATCGTCTGTTCAACACAGAGTCGAAAAGATAGAGCGGAATCTATAAAATCAGATTTTCAGAATAATATGCCTGGAATGGTGACCGTTCACTGGGATGGGAAATTATTACCTGAACTTGACGCCTGCCAATTCTGATTTCATGTGGAGAAAAGGATCAACTTCTGGCTGTACCCAAACTGGAGAGCTCTCAAGCTAAAGCTGTGTTGAACGCACTTTATGACTGGAACCTCGATGACAAAGTACAAATAATGTGCTGTGACACAACTGCGTCTAATACAGGGCGATTGAAAGGAGCTTGTGTACTTTTGGAACAAAAACTAGACAGGGAATTACTACTCTTTGCTTGTCGCCATTACATTTACGAACTGGTTCTGAAATGTGTGTTCGAAACAAAAATCAACCCAGTCACAAGTAGCCCTGATACCCCACTGTTCAAAAAGTTTAGACATGCCGACAGAAGGTGGAAAAGCGTCTCAGGCCTTTCGACAGGCCCTGCAGCTGACATCAGGGACATGTACACCCATCACATTGCGGCGATAGACCAAGGTGTTAATTACGCCATCTTGGCAAGCATCATTTATCTGGGCTTTCAGGCGAGAAGGTAGGAACTCGAGGTTGCCCTCTAGTCGGCCTTCTCGACTGATCTGAAATTCGAGACCAAGTTCATCCGCAGCTTTTTGTGCTGCCTTAACGATAAATGCCCCCACTCCGGCCAATTCGTGACTTCTAACAAGGCACAGGAGGGGTCCGAGCTCCTAAGAACTTTACAAGCTATACTCAAAACCACACTTCGATGCAGACCCTCCAGACTGAGGAGTCCCCTACCTCCCCGGTGACGTGGGAGATAAATGCGGGAAACGGACGACCTAGGATGCAAACTGTGATGGATATGCATCATTTTCCGGGTGTCTTGGTCGAGTCTATGCAGCTCAGCGACCGTCCTTTTCATCACTCCAAAAGAGTGGAGCAGGACTGGAACGGCAAGCATATTTGTTCCAGACACCTTGTTCCCACTCGAAAGTTCGGAAGACCAAATCTTTCGAACAAGGTTTCTGTATTTGCCGCGGAGAGCCACCTTTACCTGGGAAGCGTCATAATTAGGACGTTGTTCAATTCCCAGGTATCGATAGGTCTCTCCAGCATCAAGGTGTTTAAAGATGCTTCCGTCGGCAAGCTGCATATTCTCGTACACTTCCGGAGATCGTCCTCCCCTCAAATGAAACACTGCGCATTAGTCCAATCCCAACTCCATGCCTACGGCTCGTGTATATTCCTGCACCACATTGAGAGATTGATAGAGGTTCTTCTCCCCAGAGGCATACAGTTTCAAATCATCCACGTAAAATAAATGGGTGATCTGATGCCTCCGGTCGTTCGGTGGTCCAGAGTAATATCCACGAGTCCGCAATGGAGAGCGGCAGCAGTGAGGGGACTCAAGGAAAACTCCCCTCTTGAATGTAACCAACTCTGTCGAAACTCATCGTGTGCCTGATGTGATGGCAAAACGGGTCTTCCAGAGTGGCAACAGATGTTCTATGCATCTCACTAGTGGGGTATATATATATATATATATATATATATATATATATATATATATATATATATATATATATATATATATATATATATATATATATATATATATATATATATATATATATATATATATATATATATATATATATATATATGTTTCTTCTTAGGTTCTCGCGGACGTAATGTGTAGAACTGGATTCTCGGGTATTGATCCGCGTTGTGTGGTTTCGGTCCTCAGAAGGACCAATTTCACGACGTTTCGGCAAAGTCGCATTTGCCATCTTCAGGTGATTCGACCGTAGAGTCTGGAAAATCTAGGCGAACTGACGCTTACTTGGAGGGACAGGTATTTATATCCCCCGTTATGTTTGACCTTTGGACTTTCGAACTATTTCACGCTTGGTTGATTTCTACGTGTTTGGCTCCGAGTGACACGTTTGGATGACGTCATTGCGATGCTGGAATCAGCCGGAAAGTTTCCGTGACCTGTTGCACGTGCACTGGATATCACGTTCTCTCTTGGTTTTGGTTTTATCTTCCGACTTTCTAAAGCGGGTTTCCATGTTGCTGGTAATCTTAGTCCGTCATCTCGTTTGTTAAGACTATGTGGACGTTTCTCGATCTCTATTGCCTCCCTGGTTATTCTGGTGTAGAAGTGTTCAATGTTGGCTAGAGTCTTTGTGCCGCTAAAGTTGATCATATGGCCAGTACTTCTTACATGTTCAGCTAGTGAAGACGTGGTTTCGTTTTTCGACACAGCGTTTGCATGTTCAGTCTTTCGCACATCAATGCGTCTGTTGGTCTGCCCGATGTATGTCTTTTCACAATTACCACATGGCACCTCGTACACTCCTTGGCATTCTAGAGGAATTCTGTCTTTTGGATTCCGAAGAACATTTTTGATTTTCCTATCTGTTGTGAAGGTTGTTTTGATATCATGACGGCTCAGTATTTTGCAGATTTTGTCAGTTGTGCCTTTTATGTAAGGTAGAAAAGCGTTTCCCACTGGTTGATCTTCATTGTTGACATCCTTCTCATTTTTGCGTTGAGAGTTATGAATCTGTTTTCTTGAATAGCCATTCATCCTTGGCCACTATCGTGTATGTAACTTAAGAGATATAGAATTAAATTTTCTGAATTATGAAGATAACTTAGATAATTTAACATAGGATTATAAAGATGAATAAACGTAAAAGATTGAACCATAGGCAATTAGGCAAAGAAACTTTAAACTTGTTTATAATTAACCAGAACAATTCTCAGTCAGTTCTATTGAAATATATAAGAACCAGGATGCTGTCATTTGAATAAGAACTGTCAAGTAACTGCCAACCATAGCAGTACTAACCTACAATCCTTACTTCAAAAAACGACTGAACTTTAGATGAATGTGCGTGAATAGTTGATCTATGGTAGGGCATCGAATCGCATTGTGTTCATCAATGATCTACTGTCCTTTCAGAGGTTTATATTTACAAAAATATAAAAATCTAATAGGACCGAAGTGGTGTAATTGGTTAACACCCTGGACTAGAAATCCAGAAATGTGGGTTCGAATCCCGCCGATGGTTCAATCTTTTACGTTTATTCATCTTTATAATCCTATGTTAAATTATCGGTTAACCACCTTTTAGGTTTTTTCTAGCGCGACTGCTGCGATGTCGTCGGAGCTCGCAGCAGCCCCGACCAGGTTTGTATGTAAACAAAAAGTATATATATATATATATACATATATATATATATATATATATATATATATATATATATATATATATATATATATATAAACAAGTTTAAAGTTTCTTTGCCTAATTGGCCACTATCGTGTATGTAACTTAAGAGATATAGAATTAAATTTTCTGAACTATGAAGATAACTTAGATAATTTAACATAGGATTATAAAGATGAATAAACGTAAAAGACTGAACCATAGGCGGGATTCGAACCCACATTTCTGGATTTCTAGTCCAGGGTGTTTACCAATTACACCACTTCGGTCCTATTAGATTTTTATATTTTTGTAAATATAAACCTCTGAAAGGATAGTAGATCATTGATGAACACAATGCGATTCGATGCCCTACTATAGATCAACTATTCACGCACATTCATCTAAAGTTCAGTCGTTTTTTGAAGTAAGGATTGTAGGTTAGTACTGCTATGGTTGGCAGTTACTTGACAGTTCTTATTCAAATGACAGCATCCTGGTTCTTATATATTTCAATAGAACTGACTGAGAATTGTTCTGGTTAATTATAAACAAGTTTAAAGTTTCTTTGCCTAATTGGCCACTATCGTGTATGTAACTTAAGAGATATAGAATTAAATTTTCTGAACTATGAAGATAACTTAGATAATTTAACATAGGATTATAAAGATGAATAAACGTAAAAGACTGAACCATAGGCGGGATTCGAACCCACATTTCTGGATTTCTAGTCCAGGGTGTTTACCAATTACACCACTTCGGTCCTATTAGATTTTTATATTTTTGTAAATATAAACCTCTGAAAGGATAGTAGATCATTGATGAACACAATGCGATTCGATGCCCTACTATAGATCAACTATTCACGCACATTCATCTAAAGTTCAGTCGTTTTTTGAAGTAAGGATTGTAGGTTAGTACTGCTATGGTTGGCAGTTACTTGACAGTTCTTATTCAAATGACAGCATCCTGGTTCTTATATATTTCAATAGAACTGACTGAGAATTGTTCTGGTTAATTATAAACAAGTTTAAAGTTTCTTTGCCTAATTGGCCACTATCGTGTATGTAACTTAAGAGATATAGAATTAAATTTTCTGAACTATGAAGATAACTTAGATAATTTAACATAGGATTATAAAGATGAATAAACGTAAAAGACTGAACCATAGGCGGGATTCGAACCCACATTTCTGGATTTCTAGTCCAGGGTGTTTACCAATTACACCACTTCGGTCCTATTAGATTTTTATATTTTTGTAAATATAAACCTCTGAAAGGATAGTAGATCATTGATGAACACAATGCGATTCGATGCCCTACTATAGATCAACTATTCACGCACATTCATCTAAAGTTCAGTCGTTTTTTGAAGTAAGGATTGTAGGTTAGTACTGCTATGGTTGGCAGTTACTTGACAGTTCTTATTCAAATGACAGCATCCTGGCTCTTATATATTTCAATAGAACTGACTGAGAATTGTTCTGGTTAATTATAAACAAGTTTAAAGTTTCTTTGCCTAATTGGCCACTATCGTGTATGTAACTTAAGAGATATAGAATTAAATTTTCTGAACTATGAAGATAACTTAGATAATTTAACATAGGATTATAAAGATGAATAAACGTAAAAGACTGAACCATAGGCGGGATTCGAACCCACATTTCTGGATTTCTAGTCCAGGGTGTTTACCAATTACACCACTTCGGTCCTATTAGATTTTTATATTTTTGTAAATATAAACCTCTGAAAGGATAGTAGATCATTGATGAACACAATGCGATTCGATGCCCTACTATAGATCAACTATTCACGCACATTCATCTAAAGTTCAGTCGTTTTTTGAAGTAAGGATTGTAGGTTAGTACTGCTATGGTTGGCAGTTACTTGACAGTTCTTATTCAAATGACAGCATCCTGGTTCTTATATATTTCAATAGAACTGACTGAGAATTGTTCTGGTTAATTATAAACAAGTTTAAAGTTTCTTTGCCTAATTGGCCACTATCGTGTATGTAACTTAAGAGATATAGAATTAAATTTTCTGAACTATGAAGATAACTTAGATAATTTAACATAGGATTATAAAGATGAATAAACGTAAAAGACTGAACCATAGGCGGGATTCGAACCCACATTTCTGGATTTCTAGTCCAGGGTGTTTACCAATTACACCACTTCGGTCCTATTAGATTTTTATATTTTTGTAAATATAAACCTCTGAAAGGATAGTAGATCATTGATGAACACAATGCGATTCGATGCCCTACTATAGATCAACTATTCACGCACATTCATCTAAAGTTCAGTCGTTTTTTGAAGTAAGGATTGTAGGTTAGTACTGCTATGGTTGGCAGTTACTTGACAGTTCTTATTCAAATGACAGCATCCTGGTTCTTATATATTTCAATAGAACTGACTGAGAATTGTTCTGGTTAATTATAAACAAGTTTAAAGTTTCTTTGCCTAATTGGCCACTATCGTGTATGTAACTTAAGAGATATAGAATTAAATTTTCTGAACTATGAAGATAACTTAGATAATTTAACATAGGATTATAAAGATGAATAAACGTAAAAGACTGAACCATAGGCGGGATTCGAACCCACATTTCTGGATTTCTAGTCCAGGGTGTTTACCAATTACACCACTTCGGTCCTATTAGATTTTTATATTTTTGTAAATATAAACCTCTGAAAGGATAGTAGATCATTGATGAACACAATGCGATTCGATGCCCTACTATAGATCAACTATTCACGCACATTCATCTAAAGTTCAGTCGTTTTTTGAAGTAAGGATTGTAGGTTAGTACTGCTATGGTTGGCAGTTACTTAACAGTTCTTATTCAAATGACAGCATCCTGGTTCTTATATATTTCAATAGAAATATATAAGTTCTATTGAAATATATAAGAACCAGGATGCTGTCATTTGAATAAGAACTGTCAAGTAACTGCCAACCATAGCAGTACTAACCTACAATCCTTACTTCAAAAAACGACTGAACTTTAGATGAATGTGCGTGAATAGTTGATCTATAGTAGGGCATCGAATCGCATTGTGTTCATCAATGATCTACTATCCTTTCAGAGGTTTATATTTACAAAAATATAAAAATCTAATAGGACCGAAGTGGTGTAATTGGTAAACACCCTGGACTAGAAATCCAGAAATGTGGGTTCGAATCCCGCCTATGGTTCAGTCTTTTACGTTTATTCATCTTTATAATCCTATGTTAAATTATCTAAGTTATCTTCATAGTTCAGAAAATTTAATTCTATATCTCTTAAGTTACATACACGATAGTGGCCAATTAGGCAAAGAAACTTTAAACTTGTTTATAATTAACCAGAACAATTCTCAGTCAGTTCTATTGAAATATATAAGAACCAGGATGCTGTCATTTGAATAAGAACTGTCAAGTAACTGCCAACCATAGCAGTACTAACCTACAATCCTTACTTCAAAAAACGACTGAACTTTAGATGAATGTGCGTGAATAGTTGATCTATAGTAGGGCATCGAATCGCATTGTGTTCATCAATGATCTACTATCCTTTCAGAGGTTTATATTTACAAAAATATAAAAATCTAATAGGACCGAAGTGGTGTAATTGGTAAACACCCTGGACTAGAAATCCAGAAATGTGGGTTCGAATCCCGCCTATGGTTCAGTCTTTTACGTTTATTCATCTTTATAATCCTATGTTAAATTATCTAAGTTATCTTCATAGTTCAGAAAATTTAATTCTATATCTCTTAAGTTACATACACGATAGTGGCCAATTAGGCAAAGAAACTTTAAACTTGTTTATAATTAACCAGAACAATTCTCAGTCAGTTCTATTGAAATATATAAGAACCAGGATGCTGTCATTTGAATAAGAACTGTCAAGTAACTGCCAACCATAGCAGTACTAACCTACAATCCTTACTTCAAAAAACGACTGAACTTTAGATGAATGTGCGTGAATAGTTGATCTATAGTAGGGCATCGAATCGCATTGTGTTCATCAATGATCTACTATCCTTTCAGAGGTTTATATTTACAAAAATATAAAAATCTAATAGGACCGAAGTGGTGTAATTGGTAAACACCCTGGACTAGAAATCCAGAAATGTGGGTTCGAATCCCGCCTATGGTTCAGTCTTTTACGTTTATTCAACTTTATAATCCTATGTTAAATTATCTGAGTTATCTTCATAGTTCAGAAAATTTAATTCTATATCTCTTAAGTTACATACACGATAGTGGCCAATTAGGCAAAGAAACTTTAAACTTGTTTATAATTAACCAGAACAATTCTCAGTCAGTTCTATTGAAATATATAAGAACCAGGATGCTGTCATTTGAATAAGAACTGTCAAGTAACTGCCAACCATAGCAGTACTAACCTACAATCCTTACTTCAAAAAACGACTGAACTTTAGATGAATGTGCGTGAATAGTTGATCTATAGTAGGGCATCGAATCGCATTGTGTTCATCAATGATCTACTATCCTTTCAGAGGTTTATATTTACAAAAATATAAAAATCTAATAGGACCGAAGTGGTGTAATTGGTGAACACCCTGGACTAGAAATCCAGAAATGTGGGTTCGAATCCCGCCTATGGTTCAGTCTTTTACGTTTATTCATCTTTATAATCCTATGTTAAATTATCTAAGTTATCTTCATAGTTCAGAAAATTTAATTCTATATCTCTTAAGTTACATACACGATAGTGGCCAATTAGGCAAAGAAACTTTAAACTTGTTTATAATTAACCAGAACAATTCTCAGTCAGTTCTATTGAAATATATAAGAACCAGGATGCTGTCATTTGAATAAGAACTGTCAAGTAACTGCCAACCATAGCAGTACTAACAACCTACAATCCTTACTTCAAAAAACGACTGAACTTTAGATGAATGTGCGTGAATAGTTGATCTATAGTAGGGCATCGAATCGCATTGTGTTCATCAATGATCTACTATCCTTTCAGAGGTTTATATTTACAAAAATATAAAAATCTAATAGGACCGAAGTGGTGTAATTGGTAAACACCCTGGACTAGAAATCCAGAAATGTGGGTTCGAATCCCGCCTATGGTTCAGTCTTTTACGTTTATTCATCTTTATAATCCTATGTTAAATTATCTAAGTTATCTTCATAGTTCAGAAAATTTAATTCTATATCTCTTAAGTTACATACACGATAGTGGCCAATTAGGCAAAGAAACTTTAAACTTGTTTATAATTAACCAGAACAATTCTCAGTCAGTTCTATTGAAATATATAAGAACCAGGATGCTGTCATTTGAATAAGAACTGTCAAGTAACTGCCAACCATAGCAGTACTAACCTACAATCCTTACTTCAAAAAACGACTGAACTTTAGATGAATGTGCGTGAATAGTTGATCTATAGTAGAGCATCGAATCGCATTGTGTTCATCAATGATCTACTATCCTTTCAGAGGTTTATATTTACAAAAATATAAAAATCTAATAGGACCGAAGTGGTGTAATTGGTAAACACCCTGGACTAGAAATCCAGAAATGTGGGTTCGAATCCCGCCTATGGTTCAGTCTTTTACGTTTATTCATCTTTATAATCCTATGTTAAATTATCTAAGTTATCTTCATAGTTCAGAAAATTTAATTCTATATCTCTTAAGTTACATACACGATAGTGGCCAATTAGGCAAAGAAACTTTAAACTTGTTTATAATTAACCAGAACAATTCTCAGTCAGTTCTATTGAAATATATAAGAACCAGGATGCTGTCATTTGAATAAGAACTGTCAAGTAACTGCCAACCATAGCAGTACTAACCTACAATCCTTACTTCAAAAAACGACTGAACTTTAGATGAATGTGCGTGAATAGTTGATCTATAGTAGGGCATCGAATCGCATTGTGTTCATCAATGATCTACTATCCTTTCAGAGGTTTATATTTACAAAAATATAAAAATCTAATAGGACCGAAGTGGTGTAATTGGTAAACACCCTGGACTAGAAATCCAGAAATGTGGGTTCGAATCCCGCCTATGGTTCAGTCTTTTACGTTTATTCATCTTTATAATCCTATGTTAAATTATCTAAGTTATCTTCATAGTTCAGAAAATTTAATTCTATATCTCTTAAGTTACATACACGATAGTGGCCAATTAGGCAAAGAAACTTTAAACTTGTTTATAATTAACCAGAACAATTCTCAGTCAGTTCTATTGAAATATATAAGAACCAGGATGCTGTCATTTGAATAAGAACTGTCAAGTAACTGCCAACCATAGCAGTACTAACCTACAATCCTTACTTCAAAAAACGACTGAACTTTAGATGAATGTGCGTGAATAGTTAATCTATAGTAGGGCATCGAATCGCATTGTGTTCATCAATGATCTACTATCCTTTCAGAGGTTTATATTTACAAAAATATAAAAATCTAATAGGACCGAAGTGGTGTAATTGGTAAACACCCTGGACTAGAAATCCAGAAATGTGGGTTCGAATCCCGCCTATGGTTCAGTCTTTTACGTTTATTCATCTTTATAATCCTATGTTAAATTATCTAAGTTATCTTCATAGTTCAGAAAATTTAATTCTATATCTCTTAAGTTACATACACGATAGTGGCCAATTAGGCAAAGAAACTTTAAACTTGTTTATAATTAACCAGAACAATTCTCAGTCAGTTCTATTGAAATATATAAGAACCAGGATGCTGTCATTTGAATAAGAACTGTCAAGTAACTGCCAACCATAGCAGTACTAACCTACAATCCTTACTTCAAAAAACGACTGAACTTTAGATGAATGTGCGTGAATAGTTGATCTATAGTAGGGCATCGAATCGCATTGTGTTCATCAATGATCTACTATCCTTTCAGAGGTTTATATTTACAAAAATATAAAAATCTAATAGGACCGAAGTGGTGTAATTGGTAAACACCCTGGACTAGAAATCCAGAAATGTGGGTTCGAATCCCGCCTATGGTTCAGTCTTTTACGTTTATTCATCTTTATAATCCTATGTTAAATTATCTAAGTTATCTTCATAGTTCAGAAAATTTAATTCTATATCTCTTAAGTTACATACACGATAGTGGCCAATTAGGCAAAAAAACTTTAAACTTGTTTATAATTAACCAGAACTATTCTCAGTCAGTTCTATTGAAATATATAAGAACCAGGATGCTGTCATTTGAATAAGAACTGTCAAGTAACTGCCAACCATAGCAGTACTAACCTGCAATCTTTACTTCAAAAAACGACTGAACTTTAGATGAATGTGCGTGAATAGTTGATCTATAGTAGGGCATCGAATCGCATTGTGTTCATCAATGATCTACTATCCTTTCAGAGGTTTATATTTACAAAAATATAAAAATCTAATAGGACCGAAGTGGTGTAATTGGTAAACACCCTGGACTAGAACTCCAGAAATGTGGGTTCGAATCCCGCCTATGGTTCAGTCTTTTACGTTTATTCATCTTTATAATCCTATGTTAAATTATCTAAGTTATCTTCATAGTTCAGAAAATTTAATTCTATATCTCTTAAGTTACATACACGATAGTGGCCAATTAGGCAAAGAAACTTTAAACTTGTTTATAATTAACCAGAACAATTCTCAGTCAGTTCTATTGAAATATATAAGAACCAGGATGCTGTCATTTGAATAAGAACTGTCAAGTAACTGCCAACCATAGCAGTACTAACCTACAATCCTTACTTCAAAAAACGACTGAACTTTAGATGAATGTGCGTGAATAGTTGATCTATAGTAGGGCATCGAATCGCATTGTGTTCATCAATGATCTACTATCCTTTCAGAGGTTTATATTTACAAAAATATAAAAATCTAATAGGACCGAAGTGGTGTAATTGGTAAACACCCTGGACTAGAAATCCAGAAATGTGGGTTCGAATCCCGCCTATGGTTCAGTCTTTTACGTTTATTCATCTTTATAATCCTATGTTAAATTATCTAAGTTATCTTCATAGTTCAGAAAATTTAATTCTATATCTCTTAAGTTACATACACGATAGTGGCCAATTAGGCAAAGAAACTTTAAACTTGTTTATAATTAACCAGAACAATTCTCAGTCAGTTCTATTGAAATATATAAGAACCAGGATGCTGTCATTTGAATAAGAACTGTCAAGTAACTGCCAACCATAGCAGTACTAACCTACAATCCTTACTTCAAAAAACGACTGAACTTTAGATGAATGTGCGTGAATAGTTGATCTATAGTAGGGCATCGAATCGCATTGTGTTCATCAATGATCTACTATCCTTTCAGAGGTTTATATTTACAAAAATATAAAAATCTAATAGGACCGAAGTGGTGTAATTGGTAAACACCCTGGACTAGAAATCCAGAAATGTGGGTTCGAATCCCGCCTATGGTTCAGTCTTTTACGTTTATTCATCTTTATAATCCTATGTTAAATTATCTAAGTTATCTTCATAGTTCAGAAAATTTAATTCTATATCTCTTAAGTTACATACACGATAGTGGCCAATTAGGCAAAGAAACTTTAAACTTGTTTATAATTAACCAGAACAATTCTCAGTCAGTTCTATTGAAATATATAAGAACCAGGATGCTGTCATTTGAATAAGAACTGTCAAGTAACTGCCAACCATAGCAGTACTAACCTACAATCCTTACTTCAAAAAACGACTGAACTTTAGATGAATGTGCGTGAATAGTTGATCTATAGTAGGGCATCGAATCGCATTGTGTTCATCAATGATCTACTATCCTTTCAGAGGTTTATATTTACAAAAATATAAAAATCTAATAGGACCGAAGTGGTGTAATTGGTAAACACCCTGGACTAGAAATCCAGAAATGTGGGTTCGAATCCCGCCTATGGTTCAGTCTTTTACGTTTATTCATCTTTATAATCCTATGTTAAATTATCTAAGTTATCTTCATAGTTCAGAAAATTTAATTCTATATCTCTTAAGTTACATACACGATAGTGGCCAATTAGGCAAAGAAACTTTAAACTTGTTTATAATTAACCAGAACAATTCTCAGTCAGTTCTATTGAAATATATAAGAACCAGGATGCTGTCATTTGAATAAGAACTGTCAAGTAACTGCCAACCATAGCAGTACTAACCTACAATCCTTACTTCAAAAAACGACTGAACTTTAGATGAATGTGCGTGAATAGTTGATCTATAGTAGGGCATCGAATCGCATTGTGTTCATCAATGATCTACTATCCTTTCAGAGGTTTATATTTACAAAAATATAAAAATCTAATAGGACCGAAGTGGTGTAATTGGTAAACACCCTGGACTAGAAATCCAGAAATGTGGGTTCGAATCCCGCCTATGGTTCAGTCTTTTACGTTTATTCATCTTTATAATCCTATGTTAAATTATCTATGTTATCTTCATAGTTCAGAAAATTTAATTCTATATCTCTTAAGTTATATATATATATATATATATATATATATATATATATATATATATATATATATATATATATATATATATATATATATATATATATATATATATATATATATATATATATATATATATATATATATATATATATATATATATATATATATATATAAGTTTATATTATTTGGGTATATATATATATATATATATATGTATACATATTACCCAAATAATATAAGCTTATGATTATGAGAACTTAAAGAAGTGTTAACAATATTGGGTAAAAAATAGTGGAACAGACTAGAAAATGCACAGATTAATAACGCCTTAAGATAGTTTTTAACTTGGAACAAGATATATTAAAAATGTAGACGTTCAGAGAAAGGTTATTGATACACTTGGTAATTATAGATGCATGGATAGCACATTCTGTCCGATGATAAGGAATTGCCATAATTTTTTAGATCGAGTAGGATGACTTGGGGCACGAAATGAGAAGAGAGCAAGTAGATCACATGAGTCAACTAAATTAGTTGATACTTTGTTGACAAAAGTAATCATTTTAATATTGCTACGAGTTTGTAAAGGTTTAAGACCAACTAAATTTAAACGACTATTGTAAACTGATTCTATTTCATTTATTTTCAGTTTAAAAAGTAGATAATTTGCAAATTTCCTTTCACCTCGCTCAATAAGATTGACATAAATATCAAAGTAAGGATTCCAGATTAGACTACAGTACTCAAGGATAAGTACCAAAGAGTTAAACGATAATATTAAGCAATTTATATCATGCAAATTTCTAGTTTGTCTCTTTATGTAGCCACACACCTTCCTCGAAAATGTCATAGCCTTGCATTTTTAATGTTTAGTATCATAGAATTTTTTGCACACCAAAGTTCAACAACATTTAGATCGTATTGTAAATGAAAAGTCAGCTGTGCTACATATGCTAAGATATAGCTTCAAATCATCCGCGAATAAAGAAGGAACACAATATTTTATTTTAGATATTAAATCATTTATAAATAGGGAAAAAGGATTGGACCTAGATGAATGCCTTGGGTAATCCCAGAGATAACTGAGATTTCATTTCATTCGCAACCTTGTAGAACAACAATCTGCTTTCTATGTCTTAAATATAATTTGTATGAAAGTAAATCGTGATTCACCGGATCAAATGTTTTCCGAAAATCCGTATAAATAGTATCAACCTGAAGGTTGCTTTCGAATAATTTCAATATTATAGATACTGAAGGTTATGAAGTTAGATTCAGTGCTGCGACCAGAGAAGAATCCATGCTTTTCCCTAGCAATATAGTTTTTGAAAGTACAAAATAGGGTATATGTTACAATGGACTCAAATACGTCAGATAAAATAGATATAGGCCTATAATTAGTAACCTCATTCTTAGCACCTGCTTTGTGTGAAGGCGTTATGTACTAAGTTTTCCAAATGTCAGGAAAAACATCACAAGATAGAGACGTATTGAAAATGTAAGACAACGGCAACGCTACAGTAGGACTACACATTTTTAAGAAGTAAGAAGGTATACCATCAAGACCAGCGTTTTGTCTAAGATTTAGGTTACTTAGTTTACAAAAACCATATCCGTATTTATTTGCAACGTGGAAAGAGTTATGGAGGAATTTGGTAGTGTGAAGTAGTCTTTATCAATTTCAAAAACAATATTGTCAACGTACTTAAACAGAGGCAAAAAATTCCGCAAACATATTACACATTTCGACGGGTTACTTGAAGATATACCATTGTATAACATGTTTGTAGGTGTGATAGAATGTCTTTGCTTAGAATTAACAAACGACCAAAAAGCTTTACTGTCTAAACTGAAATTACATTGTGTAAAATTTATGAACCGCTTGTAATCAAGTTCAATGCTCAGTTTAGAAGAGCGTCTTAGGCTTTTGTAATTGTTTTGAATACTGAGATCATTTGATTTTTTGAAGGCATTGTAAGCTTTGTTTTTACGTTTGATAAGATTCTTAGTTTTTTGTGAATACCAGTTTGAATAATTACTATTATATATTAATTCCTTAGGAATGGAAGTATCAAGGGCATAATGAAGTATTATAAACATTAGGTACAGCAGAATTTAAGTCGGAATCTTTTATGAGGCTTAACCAATCTATAGATGAAAAGTAATCATTGATTTGTTCGTAAGAAGAAATTTTGAAATTTCGCTTCCATGAGCCTGAAATTTGCAAATCATAATTACCGATGTCAAACCAAATTCACATCTAATGGAGGATGATGAATACGACTAATACTATAATCACTAGCAGCCACTACAATTTTACATTGATTAGAAAAAATTAGGTCTAGAATAACGTTACAGTTTCGAACTTTATTGAATTGGAAAAGTTCTAGGAAGTGAAAATTATCACGAACCATAGCTTCAATAATAGTTTTAGTTGATCCAATAATTTCGTGATCGATATCATCATGCCATATAATACCAGGCAGATTGTAGTCGCCACAGCAATATGCATTACAATTTGGAAAGTGATCCATAATATATTCCAAGGACTTTATATGGGATAAGTGTAGGTCCAAGTGAGATGAAGGAGGCAAATAAACGCAACGCAATATTAATGTTTCGATGCCATAGATTACCGATACAAACAATTCTTCGCAGTTACACGGTACTTTTATCACTCTAGATGTAAGATGAGTCACACGGTAATTAAAACTCCACCAAGAAAACATTTTTGGCTTGTATGTGAACTATCTAATCGATAAACGGTGTTATTTGATGAGAATATCTCGTAATACTTTTATGAAGGCCACTTTCTGTAAGTATAATCAAATCGTAATTTAGTGTTAAGAGTTCCATGGAAAACATAAAAGGTTTTGGTGCGAAGGCCTCGAACATTTTGGTAAAAGATATGCAAAAAGTTTTTAGTTTTATCCACTATAGTTGGTACATTATTCACATATCTTATAGTTTCAGAAGTATCACCTTTCGTTTTCAATGCATTCAAATTCCCTGGATATCTTTTAGATATTTCTGTTGGGCTCTAGTTTGATCGGAGTCAATTTTTATTGCGGTTTTATTCTTGAATTTATTCCTGAGGATTGAAAGAGCGTCAGTTTTGTTATGTAGTATAACTTTGATCGGTCTTCTTTTACCAGCAACAAATTTTCCAAGACGATGGATCTTGATGTTAGTAAGGTCAACATCAACAATAGTGCCGAGGGTTTTTTTTACAACTTCACTGTCTCGGTGTAAATCGTGTGCCATTTCCCCAACATTGAACATCATAATATTGTTTTGACGGATATGTGGTTCACGAAGTTCGCTAATTATTGATTCAGAGACATCAAATTCAGATTTAATTACATTTTGAGTGAGTTCAGATTTTAAATTATCAAGATTAGTTTCGAAAGTATCAACTTGATGTGATAAGGTTTCTTGTACATTGGTTATAGTATGTTATATTTCAGTTCATCGAAGCGTGATCCATATCCGTCCAATGTTTCCTGGAATTTTCTTAACATAGTGAGCATAGTAGCATTTTCTTTGCGTATTACCTCTAGTACAACAGTACGTAAGGAAGTTATTGTTGACTTGGTCAGGGGCACATCTGCGGTATTGTATGTGGGATCTTTTTTCGCTGCCGGAGAGATATTTGAATCAGTTTTTAGCTTACATGTGGGACAACGCCAAGATGATTCAACTTCAGCAGGCTGTTTGCGCCAATAAGTTTCTCGTATACCGCCACATAAGTAATGTAAATTAACATTACAGCTAGAGCATTGAGCGAAATCACCTTGTACAGAAAGTAATTCCGAACAAACACCGCACTTCTTCATGGTACTAAAGGTTGTGAATTTAATCAACAGTTTAACTACTAAAATTTAAGAAATTATCGGAGGATGCAATTTTGATACACACTCGACTCGACTCAATTCTCACATTCTTGGGTATGTATATGTATACGTATTTGTCATTATTAACCCATTGCACAGGTTTCATTTAAATTCATATTGTAGAACTCAAATAACCGGATTTTGTCCATTTTAGCGCTTCGTTGACTGGACTAATAGCAAAACTTAACGCCCAAGTCGAATTTCAAACTAAATTATTAGTAAAAGTTTCCCCATATGATCACAACTTTTCGAAGGACCCTGTATATTATCACAAAAAGAAAACTGCATAATCAAAGTATAACGATTTATTACAGAAAATAATTAGTTAAAATCCTATTTAAAATTTGTAGTTGCTACATAAAATCATTGAAATCGTCTAAATCGTTTACGTAGGCAGATAGTTGCTGAAACAAAAGAAACAAATAATTTATTAAGTACTTACACAAGTTAATTTAAAATAGTAGGCTTTATAAAGCTTATTCGGAATTCGTCGTTCCATCTAAAGATGATAATGCTATTCAGAGAAAAAAGTCAAATGATGCGTTTGAAGATTACAATTAGAAAGAGTTTCTCTCCAGAATTGTTCCTAACATCAAAATATGATAAGAATATTTTCGTATGAATTTAAAGGCCGCTGATTCATTGAAGAATTTTTGGGAATTATCTAAGAACATCCATCCACCTCATGAAAGTAATGTGCCTTTTACGCTAATTGTAATTCAGTTTTCCAATTTCTTATTATTTCAATGGAATCAGTATTCAATTCATACGTCATAGCCAGGGTCGGATTTAGGGGTGGGCAGGGTGGCACCACCTAGGGGCCCCCACCAAAGATCAAGTGAAGAAAAAAAAATTTGCTTATTACAGAAATCACATGACAATTATTTAATATAGTAATCAATAGTATCGTTAACAATAGTATTGTTGTGAATATTGGTAATCAATAATGAATAATATCGTCTTTTTGCGTCATTTAGTGCAATATTTGCATGTATCCTCTAAAACACAACATAATAAGAACTTTATTGAAATAAGTAATTTGAATTTTCCCGCGTATACAATAGGTGGCGCCGTATTTAAGATAAGTTCCTAGTTTTTGTCACTGCATGGCTACCGCCATACATTTTTTCAAGCGAGAACATGCATGAAGATCTAAACAATGGATAGAAAAGAAGATCGGCACAAAGTGAAAGTAACTGTGTAAAGTTATTGATATTTATATACATTAAATAATATATATTGTCCAGATTTTGTATTACAAGAACATTTTAAAATGCATTAAAATTGCATTCAGTATACAATCGGTGTATACTGAATGAAAAAAAAATGTTAGCCTCTGACATATAGGGGCCCCACCAAACTTGGGCTCAGGGGCCTCCACCACCTTAAATCCGGACCTGGTCATAGCTCAATCAGTCGCAAATATTATATTGTCATGATGTACGAGGGCACGGTGAAAAGTTCCTAAAGAATGAAACAAGAAACGATTTATTTGGTCAAAACTTATTTTATTTCTCAACATAATCTCCTTGTAACCCGATACACTTCGTCCAACATTTTTCTAATTTTTGGATCCCTTCCAAATAATACGATTTTGGCAATCCTTAAGATAGGCGTATATTTTAGCGATGACCTCATCGTTGGAGCCAAATCTCCGCCGAGCATTTCTTCAAGTTGGGAAATATGTAAAAATCGCAGGAGGAAAAATCTGGAGAATATGATGGATGACGAACAAAATCATGCAATTCGGCCATTGGGACTTCGGACCTGCGCACCTTTGTGTTGCTCTGGTGGTTGCGGAATGCGGCAGCTTTCGTTTAAAATCGGCGGCGAATCGATCCAACAGCTCTGCATAATATACGCCGGTGATCGTTTTGTCGTTCAAGGTAATCGATATGGACGATACCCTGTGCATTCCAAAAAGCTGTCCGCATGACTTCTGGCTGATAAACCCACTTTGGCCTTTTTCGGTTTCGATTTGCCAGGACAAGCCCACTATTTCGGCTGTTCTTTGGTCTCTGGTGTGATGTGATGGATCTACAGCTACGAAACGGCCCAAAAGGTCCATATCGCACTTGAACATCGCCAAACGATCCTTTGAAGTTATCACAAAATCGCACTTGTCAACAGAGAGCAAATGCGGCACCCATCTGGCAGATAGCTTTCTCATATTCAAAAATGTATGCAAAATGTTCCATACCCCTTCGGTTAAAATGCCCATAGCCTCAGAAATCTCGTGCACTTTACTTCGCCGATCATTCAATATCATTCCTTGGATTTTATCGACGATTTCTGGCGTTGTAACCTCGACCAGAACGTTCGGCGTCCTATGTGGTCATACTACAACGAAAATCAGTAAGCCACTTGTGAATCATTTCAATCGATGGTGAGGAGTCCCCATAATGTTTAACAAGCGATGCTCTGGTTTGCGTTTTATCCACACAAGAAATAATGTTTAATCAAGACGCGAAATTCACTTTTTTCCATGTTTACAAAAATCTTCAAGGTTGATTGGTTTCGATGGGTGTCAAAACAGAACTTAATAACATCAGTCTGAAAATTTTAATGCGTTCTAGTTAAAGATGGTACATCACAAATGTCACATGGGATGTTCGATTCTGACGCTATCTATTTTATTTTTCAGGGACTTTTCACCTTACCCTCGTATACATACATACATATAGAAAGCAAGTATTCCTTATAGTACATATTTTTATTTATGCTAGAAATTTGCAGAGCAAAAATTTAGGAAATTGAGATTGCAAGACATATTATGAATGGAAATGTTCATGGAGCATATCACCAACATATGGGACTAATTCAAACTGAATGAAGTATTAGATTTACCTAACATAGTATTTCTTAGAAGTCAAAATTGAAAGTGAAGGGTTATTAACATTTAGGTTCTTTGCCTAATGAGATTTCGTGTAAGTAGATATGTTAAATAGTCTACGTCATATCTTTACAATTTAGACAATTCAATCTACACCTTCATTATACAAATTGTATAATACCATTAAATTTTCTCTTACACTACCTATCCAAGCTTTTAAGGTTGAAAATACAAATTTTATTGTTTTCAAAACTTTTACTTTCAGCACAAAAGCATCAAATAAAGCACCACATAAATTAAAAACCTAAATACGTACTACGTTAGGTTGCCATCTTCAGTAGGAATTAGTAGATGGAGAAGAAAATAAACTTAACGACAAAAAACGTCTGCAAAATGTTAACAAAAGAAATGGGAGAAAATGGTGAAGAATATATTTCTTATAGAAAAAAATTGTGCCAAAACCGTTAGACTTGAAAGATTGGAGGAATATTATTTAGAAATATTACTCAATGCTTGCAAAGTACTTAAAACAAGAGATTTTCAATATTCTAAAGATTGGATAATTTTGCAAAAAAAAGTTTTTACTGTTAATATCTGTTTGCATGCCGTAAAGACGAAGAAACTGGAAAACCACTGAACATTTGAAGAAAAAATACACTGAAATATTTTTTCACTATACATGGGAGAAAAGTTCAGGTTTGTTGTTTCTTCGGGACATTGGCTATTAGCCGAAGAAAACTATATAAAATGCACTTCAAAAAAGAGATTCTAATACAATTACTCCAATTGAGTGAACAAGCAAGGTACACAAAAATCAAAATATTTGGAGAAATATTCAAGAAGTCAATAACCACATAAACTTGTTCAGCCTGTTGGAATCGCACTACTGCAGTGCAATTAGCCAAAGGGAATATCTCGAAAATGATTTATCGCTTGTAAAATGTATGAATTGTACATAGAACGGATGGAATAGAATAATCATCGATTGGTGAAGCAGTCACAATAGCTGAGTATTTTTTGCAACATTTTCAACATCTATTTCCATAGGCCAAAGCAAGACAGGTGTGATACTTGCGAGCTTCAGAAATTAGAAACGGCCGACGGAAGGGAAGAATCGACTGAGGAAAAGTATATAAAACATGTTAAACAGAAAAGGGCAGCAAAGAACTGATAGAAATTGCGACAGAGGATAAGACTAAAGCAGAAGTGACGTTTGATCTAGTGAATGTGTTATTATATTATTGGCCAAAAACTGAGGTATCTTTTTTCTACTATCAAAGTCAAGTCTACGTTTCTAATCTCTCCGCTCATTTTTCGATTACTGGCAAACTACTGTGCTTTGTAGCAGCAAATTTTGATAGCTAGTAAAGGCAAAGATATTGCGAGTGCCCTTTTCTTATTATGGGTCAAATTTTAAAAGATCATCAGTTTATAATATCTCCGCTCATTTTTCGATTGCTGCCCAACCCTACTGTGCTTTGTAGCAACAAATGTTGATGGTTAGTGAAGGCAATGATATTGCAAGGGGCTATGCGGGGCCAGAGATGCATGTCATCAGAGATCGCCTCAGTAACCCGCCGGAGATACTAGGGTGTATGTACATCGATTTGAAAATTCTTTTAAACATCGCGAATAATAAATAAATTTATAGTACTGATTTCAGTCTTTTTTAGAGCTGAATTAGCGAAACAAAAATAACTTCTAAAAATAAAATAACTTCTGGTTGATAAAAGATCAAATAATAAAATTCTAAGAAAAAAATAAAATAAATGCTCAAAACGACCTCCTTCATTGCCAAGACAATAACCCAAACGATTATAAAAACCTCTACGGACGTCACTGAAACTCTCGCCACTTATTCCATTCAAGGAGTTTCCAAATGTCATTCTCAATTCATCGAGATTATTGACCCCTGATTCCTGAAACCTATAAATTACACTTTCAACATACCCCTATAATAATAAAATAATACCCATGAAATGCTAATCGTTATTCGCCATTTTCATAACAGTCTCACAAAATTCCATCCGGCGTTCATTGTCGGCAGGAAAAATTGCATTACTTTTACTCACTTTATAAGAATGATGTTTTTTTAATGTCCTAACATGTTAGATTGACATGAAGATTCTCCGCTATTTGACGAGTTGATATGTTGGAATTTTTTTCAACCGATAAACTTATCAATGCATCTATATCATTATTCAAACATTGAGAAGGACGCATTTGCTAATCTGATGGTGTAACGCATCCATATGTCTTGAAATTATTTATGATGCGCGATACTACAGATTCCGTTATCGGCGGACTATTTTCAAAAGCCATAATAAATAAATTATTCACAATTTCTTGACATGAATTGCCACCATAATACCATTCTATTATTTTGATTTTTTCACATAGTTTTAGCATTTTTAGAAGATTATATATGCTTACCACATTCGCTCTTGATTTAAGTCAAATGAATTTAGCAGCAGTGGCGGCAGTGGCTAAGGAGGCTCAGCCTCCTCACCAATTTATCTTAATGATCATTCTCCATTTTATTTCCTGTTTCTCTGATAATTTTTTGAATTTTACAATTAATTCCCCGTTCTCAGTAGTTATTTTTAATCTGGCAACAGTTAAAGACAACCGCGAAGTTGTAAAAAAATCATTAATTTCTTATTGTATTTATCATCTCATGATTTGGAGGGCATGATGAAACTGAAAATTCAGTTAATAAAGGTAATTTTAGGGAATTGTTAATTTGTTTTGTAAATACGACAGTAAGCTTCGCGATTTTATGAGTAAGGCGTCAGTATTTGCAGGCACCTCAAAAACAATACAAAACGAAATTCTTGATTCAATAAATTATGTCCTCCGAAATCACATAGAGGATGAATCATTGGATGTCCCTTTTTTTTCGTGACAGGTTGACGAAACAACAGATATAACGTGTAAATCACAATTATCAATAATGTTTAGATTTGTAAAAAATGGACAACTAGTGGAAAGATTTTTAGGGTTTTACGATGTTAGTTCGGGAAGAACAGCGGTCAATTTATTTAATTTCTTAATGGAAACATTTCAACGATTTGACTTTGCGAATAAATTAATTTATCAAACCTACGACGGCGCATCTGTAAAGGTGGGAAATTTTAAACCAAAATAAAATCAGTTTCGCCTCAGGCTATTTTCACCTATTGTTACGCTCACAACATGAATTTGGTTTTAAGTAATGCATGTAGTTCCATTAAGGAAGTTAGAAATTTTTTTTCCAACTCATCGTCATTTTCAAATTTTTTTAGCATCCATAAAAATAAAGACAAATTAATTGAAACATTTGATTTTATATTAAACAGTGATGACTTTTCAACAGATATCAGGTTTCATTAAATGCTGCTGTTGGTTTAAAATCTTATTTAGAAAATGAAGAATTTTTGTTTTTTTCTTGATACCTACTTTCAAATATTTGAACTGATCTTATTTTTCAAATTTTACAACATAAATTCACTGATATTATTTATTCAAGAGATCGTTTGAAACATATCATCGATAAAATTTCAAGTTTCCGTAATACAGAATTTCATTTGAAAATCTTTCAACTGATGAGGCTCCTCCCGCGAAAAGGAAGAAAACATATAATTTGATAGACAAGAAACTACATTATAAACAACTTTTTTAAGAAATTTTAGATACTATTAAAGGTCAAATTGAGATTCGATTTTCCGATTTACATGAATTGAAGTTGAATGACTTGACGAATAGAAGATTTTTCGAATCTTTTTCAAAAGAGTTTCCCAATACACTTTTAGATAACTTAGTTCTAAAATACAAACTTTTTGATAAAATAGCACTGCACAATGAATTATGCGTTATATACTCGGATAAAGATATTTTAGGCCAGTACGACAGTCACGCCGATATGATAAAATATATGATAGACAATGATTTGCAACAAGTTTTACCTCAGTTTTATAAACTACTTTCTTTGACAGTCACCATTCCTGTCACGTCGGCATCGGTGGAGAGATCATTTTCTACTCTCAAACGAATTAAAACTTACATGCGAAATACAATGGGCCAAAATCGTTTATACAATGTTAGTTTAATATATATTGAAAAAGATTTAGTAAAACACTTAACACAAAATGAAACATTTTATGATAATATTATTGATCATTTTTCCCAAACTAAAGACCGTAGAATTCCGTTAATATATAAAAAAAGTTAATAAAATTAATTTAAAAAAACAAAATATGAAAAATTCCAAAAAAAAAGAAAAATATCAAAAATCCAAAAAAAAATAAAAAACAAAAACGAACAAAAACATTTTTAACCAAGAGAAACTCTATACCTCCACGTTGGTTCTTGCTGGGCAACAATTAATTTTGTCACTGAAGTAGCTGGTACGGTCGCTTTGCAAAGGTTAAATTAATTGGCTGAATAGAGTATATTTTTACAAAAACGTTTTATGTCCGGCCTCCTCTTAAAAAGTTCACGAGCCGCCACTGGTTAGCAGATGTGAGCATAAGAATCTAAGAACGTATCAGGCGTAATTGAGACATACTGGTCTCTGTTGGGAGTTAAGGGACAGAAGGGGAACTCACATGCACGTTATAAATTACGTATCACGCCCATTCTGTTCCGGGTATGGGTAATGCTATCCTCATCTCCGTCGATTCTATATCGTACTTATTAACTTCCAATACAACAGTGAATTTGGTTCGATCTATATATTTTATTTACTATATGTGCCTAAAAACTGGACATGCGTAATGTAGAGTATATATAGAGGTGCGGTCAGTAAAGGCTTCCTATTCCATAGTTCTACTGTAGAAGGCACCATATTTGAATTTTTCAACAACAATATGGTGCTTGGGCAAGATTATTTATTCTTCTATTTTTAAAACAACAGAAAGAATATAAGAAGAGAAACTTTTTCATATTTTACAAATCCCAATAGAGAAACTCTCTTTATATTTTTATGTCAAATCTCAGATTCATACAAAATATAACTTACGTTTGTGTCATTATCCATTTTCAATTTTACTTTTCCTTTTCCTTTATTCTTTTTCGATTTGTCTCCCTTCTCAATTTTTTGTTTTTCCAAAAATAAATTATCTAATGTGTTTTTAATTTTCTTGATATCTTGTGAATGCACTAAAACAGGTTTAAAATTAGTGTATTATTCATTTGTTGTTTCATTTTTTGTTGACAGCTTTCTCAGAAATATACCCTTCAGGTTATTTCTGAAAACTAGAAGTATTCAACAATTCCATAATACAATAAGTATTTTTTAAATTAATGCACAATGTTCCACCCTGAGTACCGCAAACATACATTACAATAACTAATTTAAATGACAGATTTTAATGTGCCTTTATAGATTCTGAATAGTTCAGTAACCGAACAGTGAATGTTACTTGTAATAAAAACGAACTATTGGATTTATTATGTAGAATTAACAATTAGGAAATGAAACAATTACTATAACTGTCAAAAATTAAGAAAAACCTTCAATAGGAAGTACGAACTTCATTTATTTATGTATTTAACACACTATTTTATAGATACTACAAATTACATCCATTCTTTTCTTCTGAAGATGGTAGCTTATTTGCCAAACCATGTAAGTTGGTTTTCTAATTACAAATCTATTGTTTTTGGGTATATTTCATTGTTTGTTCTTAATTAAAACATTGGTCTTGTGCCACTTGAAATTCACTTAACACTTTCTTGAATATCTCAGAAAAGAAAATTTTAAAATATTTACATGTTAAAAATTTCGCCAAACAGAGGATTATTTGAAATTTCATACTTTTCTCCAACATGTTCTACCATGCAATGCAATTTTGTAGCCAATTAGAAGAACACATACTATGAAATATTTAGTGACATAATATTCACAAGAGATAAGTTACCTCCTGCATAACCATCATGGTTCATTACAAGACATGGAAACACTTATCTACAAACAGCAAACACTTTGAACGTGAACATTACAAAATTAATTGTATGAATATTTCTAGCATTCACTTACTAGATGCACACATATTTCTGATAAGATTCTCAGCAAACGTAGGATATTCCGAATTTTTAGATAAAGCTATCAGTTTCTTAGATAAATTATCTCCAAACTCTTGAAATTCGTCTTTATTAGTTGGTAAATCGCCCAACGTTGTATCAGAGTCGCCAAAAGTCGTTTCAAGAGCTATTTTAAGGTCAGATTCTTTTTGACGTTTGAGCCTCTCCTCTGGTGATATCTCGTCTTCTTCCAATTCTTTTAGCCTCCTCTCCTGCTCTTCCTTCGTTCGCTGAAGAGTATCAAACATGTTATATTTATTTATATTACCTATATTGATAATAATATTCACCTCTTTCTCTGCAATTTTTTCTTCTAACGTTTTCTTCTTAGATTTTTTAATTTCTACTTTTACTTCCTCTTGCTTTTCTTCCTCCTCATCTTCCCAGTTGTCCTGAAAATGATAAGATATGAAATAATTCGTTACATACTATGTACATACAAAAAAACATACATATATTTTTTCTGGTGTTACCCATACTGGATAAATTTCACAACACAGTTGGAATTTTAAGACAATCATGAATATTGAGCCTATTCACTTGAATATGCAGAATAAATAGTTCAACAAACTTTCATTGCTGATACATCATACAATTATTTTCAAGGTATTATGAAATACTCAAGGGTTTAGGGTCAGATACATGAACGCAATTTAGTCACACTCATACGTAAGTTTAAATAATTGACGATTTTGTAGAATTTGTTCAACATGTAGAGGACGACTTTTAACGTATACCAAGGTAAAATTGGTAAATTCACATTTATTTCTTGCGTACTAAGTTTAAATAATTGACGATTTTGTGGAATTTGTTAAACATGTAGACGTAGAGGAATACTTTTTATGTATACCAAGGTAAAATTGGTAAGTTCACATTTCATTCCTAATAATGGGTAGTGTTCACAGGTTAATGATGAGGGTTATTGAAAATCCTTTCGAAATGCATCAAGAACACGAATTTATCCAACCGTATAGATTTGGGCGAAATATAATTCTAACCATAATAGTTACACTAATGTATCCGCAACACCAACCGGAAACAAACGATGAACTCCCAATACCTTATGTTTGTGTGTTGCTCTATGACTTTATGCGAGTGGAAGTTTTCAGCTAAATTTTGTTCTAATAAACTATAAAATAGTTCACACTGTGGATACACTATAACACTATAAATAAGAAATATCACCCTTATCCACTAAAAATCCACTTTTTTCAATTTAATTCTTATTTATATTAAATTTTGTTCATTCACGTAGATATAAATATTTGCATATGCACCTGTCATTTAGTAATGTAAAATCCTTAAGTTCTATAAAACTGAATTATTTTTCTTGCCAATATAAGTCACGCTTCTTGTAGTAGAATTGTCCAAGTGTGAGATATTGTAGCAAATCTTGCTATATATGTAAAATTCCCTACCACAGAGAGGGAGCTTACTACAAATCGATAAAAATATTTTTAATATCCCAGGCTTTCCAGGAGTGACTGGTTGTATTCACAAATCTCATTTTGAAATCAAAAATGTACCGCAAAAGGAAGAGTTGAATGTCTCTGAATGTTTAAGTAATATCTGGTGCATGTCATCAAATTTTTGATATTGTGATAAGAATCAAATTTTGATATCCCAACCCATGGCAGTAGAATTTTCGATAATAGTGCAGTGAAATAAAAATTCGAGCACATAAACTGCTTGGTTTGGTCTTAGGTGATAGTGCCTATCAACAAACTATATCTTTTTACACCAGTTCCTAATCCTCAACAACAACATCAGAGAGGCAGTATAAACTTTTCCCATGCAAGCACAAAAAATGTTGTGGAATGTACATTTGACATATGGAAATCGAATCATCAACTCAAAGTTGCAGTATAACATTTGAAACACAACTAGAATAATTGCAGTCCCTAGTGTCCTCCACAATAATGCATTGAACAGAATATGCATTTTATGGATAACTTGCTTGAAGAAATATGCCACAACCTACTGAGCCTATTTCTGGCAATATATTGAGAGCAGCTTCTATACAAAGACGTTTCATGAATTCATAGTTTGAAGTTGTGTACAAAGTGAAAATAATTTGACGTTTTGTTTTTCAATTTGTTACAATTACTATTTTTGCAGTAAATTGCAATGCATGCTATTTATTTTGATTAATAATGTTTTGTATTTGTGAGAATAAATGAAAGAACAATTACTTTGTTTTTATACCACTTTTAATAATAACTTAACGAAAGTAATAAGCATATACAGTGTGACCTATTTCTTGAGAATTTATATTTAATTCATACCTGGGTCAAGGAACATTATTAATGTAGTAATGAATTCAAGTTATTATTAAAAGTAAATAACTGTTCAAAAATTCAATTGTGGAAGTCGTTACTTTGTGATAGTTCATCATTTTAACGAAATAATAAATAAAACTACTTTGTTATACTATCACTGATATTTAATATAGTCATTACTATAGTTTCAACACTAAACGTGTCATCTTCAGACGAAAACGAAGGTATACCTTCGTATATCTGAAGATGACACGTTTAGTGTTGAAACTATAGTAACGAGGACTATATTAAATATCAGTGATAGTATAACAAAGTAGTTTTATTTATTATTTCGTTAAATAACTGTTTTTTCATTTAATCATAATGATAAATTACCATAGAGTAACGACTTCTACCGCCGATTTTTTATATTTGTACTTAAAAAGATATGAATTTATAATGAAGAAAAATAAAAACAATATCTTTAGTTAATATTTTATTGCCTATTAGCATTTTCATATTCTAACTTTTCATCTCCAATTTTATCTTTTTCAATTCATGCAGCTCCTCTTCATGCAACATTCTGGCTGTATGAGTTTCCTTTGTATGAAGTAGATCTAATTGATGCCTTTCTTCCTCTTGCCTCATCAGAGCAATGACCTAGGCCATTCTTATCTCTAGTTCTCTCTCAAATACTGTGTGAAAACTGATTCCTCACCATCAGTTTAGCTGTGTTTAGAATTTTCAAATAATCTGTAAACAAACAAAAACTATGTTGAGTGATTTTTATCAAAATATAATATTGAGAAATCAACTATTTTAAATACCTACAAGAAAATAGTTTTCCTAATCGCTGACAAAACAATTTTGTTATGTATTTGTTATTTTTCTAGATAAGTACTTAGAACAATCAGAATAATTTCAGATAAAACATAACTAATTAAACCATACCCTACTCTACTTCTAGTACGCTTTGAATGCATTGAACAATTTACCTAGTTCATATTGTGGTACATCTTGTTCAATTTAAGTATTATCTAGACCTAGAGTATGTCAGCACTCTGTCATTAAGTGACTACACCAGCCAATGCCACAGTATGTATCACTGTCGATAGCATTCATTATATCTATGTTTACCTTCATCATGTAATTTTGGTTCCTTGAACAAACCACCTCATGTTGCCAACCTCTCCTTTTTTTCATATGGAAGTTCTTTCTTCCTCCTTGTCTTCTTTCTCTTGACATTTTCATAAATGCTCTACCGTTCTCTTGATTATAAAAAAAACAAAAAAGTATCTACCTATCTGCAGATTGATATCATTTTCATAATACATATTTGTATTTACTTACATTTGATGTTCTTCCTGAAACTGAATTAAACTCCTTTGTTAATTCTACCCAGTCATTTTTCTTGCCAGATGTGCTAACGGATTCAGTTTTCTTGTTTTGTAACACTTCTCTGATATTCACGAATTCCCTTCGGTAGGTTCTCTTCTCCCGACATGTAAGAGCGTTATTTATCATACATTGTACAATATCCAGATAAAGTAACTTGCCACAAAATCAGTTAACACAAGAAATTCAGAACAGAAATAATAGTCCAGTCAATAGTCATTTATTTCGGAATATCTTTGACAGGTGGCTTCTTGTCTGAAACCTTTTGGGATAACCTAAGGATCATTAAGAAGCCACTCCGGAAGAGGTCAGATTGTTTATCAAATATTTATTTAACAAATTGGCCAATTATGAATAAATAAATACAACAAATTAAATATCTCGGCTAATAGTTGCCTTTTTATTGCGAAAACGTTATCTAAGCGGATTTCGAGGTCGCTGATTACGAATCCCAGGTTAAAAAAAGGAAAATTCAATATGGCGCCCCGGAAATCGGAAAATGTATACTGGAAGTATGGTAAAATGCCAGAAAATAGAAAACGATGCCAAGGAGGTTTTTGAGGTCGCTGATTACTAATCTAAGGTAAAATATGAAAATTCAATATGGCGACCCGGAAATTGTCAAATTTATATCGGACATGCATGGTAAAATAGACGGAAATATGGTTTTTCAATACAAATAATGCCTAGGAAGTTTTCAAGGTCGCTGAATACGATTAAGGCAAAGAGAAAATTTAACGTGGCGGTTCGGTAATCGGAATTTGTATACCGCAAGTGTAAATACCCGAAGCTATTGATTAAATAAGTATCATTTAGTCATGTTCTGTTGTCACTTCTAAAATATTATGTTTCTGGAGCATTCTCACTACTAACTAACAGCTAACAGCTGTTTCCTCTGCAATTTGAACAAACCGCTGTGAACTGTAGTCCTGTCTTTCTACACTCGCACAATATTCGTTTCCGTTTTTTCGGAGACCAATCCACTACGGTATTTGTAAGTATACCCGTTTCAAATGTTCCTTAAATGCATCCTCAGTTGGTATGAGAGATACAAGTTCAACATACTCTTTCTTTGAAGTTTAATTTTTTTCGAAAGTTAAATATCTTAGAATATTTATTGAATTAGACTTGGCAGATATTTCTGGATGATTATATAATGCTAGCAAGCAACGTCTTCCAGCATCGAATAATCCATCAACATTGTCGGCTTGAGTTTTAAAAGTTTCTGCAGGTTGTTGCAAGAGCAAATTTTTCATCAATGTTTTTCCCTTTCCCGAAAAACGTTTATGTTGTGTCGCTGCCAGTTAATGCGTGCAAAAATAAAAGATTTCCCTACTTTGCGGGAAATTACAAAACTCATAACTCAATAACAGTCATTTGTGAGTTTTTCATATTCAACTAATCCATAAATTGTTCCAAACCAATTATATCTTGAAGGCATATTTTTAGTTGAATTTGCATGTAGTCGAGGAAATAAAGCATTTCACATTCCAAACCCGGCGCAGTTGAATGGATTGAGATGCGGTTTTCTGCATTCGATTCAGAAAGTGATTTAGAAAATGTGTCCAGTATTTTTTTGCGGAAAAAATGTATTGCATTTCTACGGCCAAAAAATGCTTTTTCTGACTGCAGTTTTTGAGATGAATAAAAAAAACGGACTCGAATTGGTTTCTCGGGGGGTTTTGGGGTAACTGAACACGAATATGCTATCAAGAAAATTCCCCGAGGTCCCCTTGGACCTCCCCCGGGGTATCCGGGCGTCCTGACGCCCTAGATATCGATGAAATTAATTAGAAAATTATTTTTAATGTTTGTTAACGGTTCAAGAGGTGAAATAAAGGTTGCCAGTGATGATAACTAAGTGAAAAAACTCCTCCGCAATACCTGGTGGTACCCTGAGACTGGGTAACCACGTCATCTTCTAGGAATTTGTTCATTTTTCTTCGTAAAATGTAACAAATTCTGGCTCTCGGGGGTTTTCAAAGTCACCGATCACAACTATGACACTCACAATGTTCTGCAAATTACCTGTAGGTGTTTCCGGGTCTCTCGAGCCCTGTGTATCTACGTCATCTTCTAGGAATTTGTTCATTTTTCTTCGTAAAATGTAACAAATTCTGGCTCTCGGGGGTTTTCAAAGTCACCGATCACAACTATGACACTCACAATGTTCTGCAAATTACCTGTAGGTGTTTCCGGGTCTCTCGAGCCCTGTGTATCTACGTCATCTTCTAGGAATTTGTTTACTTCTCTTCATAAAAGGTAACAAATTCTGGTTCCGGGGGTTTGCGAAAGTCGCCGATCACGATTATGATACTCAGAAAGTTCATGCCTAGAAGATGACGTAGATACGCAGAGACCCGGAAACACCCCCAGGTAATTTGCAGAACATTGTGAGTGTCATAGTCGTGATCGGCGAGTTTGAAAACCCCCGAGAGCCAGAATTTGTTACATTTTACAAAGAAAAGTGAACAAATTCCTAAAAGATGACGTAGTCACACAAAGACCCGGAAACGCCCCCAGGTAATTTGCAGAACATTGTGAGTGTCATAGTTATGATCGGCGACTTTGAAAACCCCCGAGAGCCAGAATGTTACATTTTATTTTTTAAAATTAACAAATTCCTAGAAGATGTCGTGGTTGCCCGGTCTCAGGGTACCACCAGGTATTGCAGAAGAGTTTTTTCACGTTCTCGTGTTTTCATCACCAGCAACCTTTATATCACCTCTTGAACAGTTAACATTAAAAATAATTTTTTTGTTAATTTCATCGATATCTACGCAGGACGCCCGGATACCCCGAGGGAGGTCCAAGGGGACCTCAGGGAAATTTCTTGATAGCATATTCATGTTCAGCGACCTCAAAAAGTGCACTCAGAAAAAAGCATTTTTGGCTCTAGAAATGCAATAAATTTTCTCCGCAAAGAAAAAATACCGGACAAATTTTCTAAATCACCTTCTGAATCGAATGCAGAAATCCGCATCTCAATTCATCCAACTGCGCTAAGTTTGGAAGGTTTGGCCTATTTTAGAGCTTTATTTCCTCGACTAATGAGGAAAGTGGAGAGTGGCCAAATATACAGGGTGAGTCAGTTTTTTGTAGACAAACTGCAACAGGAGATAGAACAAGTGTTTTTAAGAAGAAAAGTTCCTATTAACATATGTCGTAGAAGGCTTCGTTTTCGAGATACAGGCTGTGTTGAAATTGAAAAAAAATTTCGTTTTTTGCTAATATCTCCGGAACCGTTTATCGTACAAAAGACAGCTTTTGTAAGCATTTTCTACTATGTTCTGTGCGATAAAAAAATTTTTTTACTCTTGATTGGTGAAGATTTTGAAGGGTAGTAAGTGTTTCTCTCCCCAACTTCTACGCCACTGAAAAAAGTTCGGTTTTGAGGCAACCATTTGAACCGCCAATGTTTTCTACACAAAAAAGATACTCTTGGTCATAAGCTCTAAAGTTGACCGTTTTCGAGAAAAATCAACTTTTATGGTGAAAAACATGGTCAATTCTTACTAATTAAACAAAATTTATTCAAACGTTAGAACAAGTAACAAAACCAAAGGATTGACCATGTTTTACAACATAAAAGTTGATTTTTCTCGAAAACGGTCAACTTTAGAGCTTATCACCAAGAGTACCTTTTTTGTGTAGAAAACATTTTTACCGCACAGAACATAGCTTACTATAAGTAGAAAATGCCCACAAAAGCTGTTTTCTGTACAATAAACTGTTCCGGAGATATTCGCAAAAAACTAAATTTTTTTATCAATTTCAACACCCGTTCGTATCTCGAAAACGAAGCCTTCTACGGCATATGTTTATAGGAACTTTTCTCCTTAAAAACATCTGTTCTATCTCCTCTTGAAGTTTGTCTACAAAAAACTGACTCAACCTGTATATGTATAATAATTCTGACTCGCATGTTCGAAAATTTCAGTTATTACTCGCGTGTGGTCAAAAAATTGGAAGCTAAAATTACTATTTGTATTACTAATCTACTGCATTACGTGAGAACTAATTTACAACATTTGGAAATACCCAGATCTACTGAATTAGGTTATTTACAATCATTTCTGCCGATTGTGATATCAATTCCAATCTACAATCACAAAAACAGACAGATAACTTAGATTATTTAACCTAGGATTATCAAGAAATTAATCATAATCGGCAGATATGATAACCTAATTCAGTAGACCTGGGTATTTCCAAATATTGTAAATTAGTTCTAAAATTATGCAGTAGATTAATAATATTTGGAGTATTTTAGCTTGCAAAACTGTAATGTTCGAAGAACATCATGTGAGTCATAATTATATATATGGGTGATTCTTTCTAAAATCGGTCACCCTATCCTGTCCATATATTTTTCTGCGTTTGAATAAATAAAAATGTACATCCGTGAAGCTTGGACGGTCTACTTTCGTATACTACTTGCTTGGCCTTTTTGAATACAGCGCATTCCAGCGATGGGAGGCATGAAACTAGGGATGAACATCCATTAAAAAATTCATAAAAAAATCAATATAAATTGCAGACTAACGTATTTTTAAAGAAAATACAACAATTTGCATTCAAAAATTTTTTTGATATATTGCTTCCTGTTGATGTTATTTTCAATTGAAAAAAATTAATTTCTACACCTTCAGATATCAGTCCTCGGCTTATATTGCAAGAATATAAAAAATCATAAGAACAAAAAGTTCTTATTTTTTCATGTAGAAAACGATTACATAGTTCAAAATGTCGAATCAAAATTGAATTTTCATTTTGCCTATCAAAATGATTAGAATAAGCATCTAAATTCATAAAAAATTGAAGCTCTCGTCTTAAGTCGTGGTGATGATACAGTAAGATATATGGGAGGTGGAGGGAACCTGAAGCTGTGATTTTATTTTTTATGAATTTAGATGCATATTCTAATCATTTTGATAGGCAAAATGAAAATTCAATTTTGATTTTTTTTCCCAGATTCGACATTTTGAACTACGTAATCGTTTTCTACATGAAAAAATAAGAACTTCTTGTTTCTATGAGTTTTTTTATAATCTTGCAATATAAGCCGAGAATCGATATCTGAAGGTGTAGAAATTGATTTTTTTTCAATTGAAAATAACATCAACAGGAAGCAATATATCAAAAAAATTTTCAAATGAAAATTGTTGTATTTTCTTTAAAAATACAACTAAAGAGTCGAAAAATTTCAATACGTTAGTCTGCAATTTATATTGAGTTTTTTATGAATTTTTTAATGGATGTTCATCCCTAGTTTCATGCCTCCTATCGCTGGAATGCGCTGTATTCAAAAATGCCAATTAGTATTCGAACGTAGATCATCCAAGCATCACGGATGTACATTTTTATTTATTCAAACGCAGAAAAATAAATGGGCAGAATAGGGTGTCCAATTTTAGAAAGAATCACCCATATATATATATCGAAGCCTGCCCTAATGATGCCACCTGTAATGGTTGGGGAAACGTTGACATCAAGTCATGCTATTGTGACGTGAAATCCATCCAGAAGCCAAATTAAATATTTGAGTAATTGTCTAGAACACCCCTTCTTGATATTCACACTTTTGTGACAGAAACGCCTTAATAACTCTTATATTAGTCCATTTCTGCCACCAATACACTATGCAAACGAAGTATATTGCAGAATCGTGGGGGTAACAGGGTGCAGGATGGTTAAGACACGTGGTGCCAGTTATTTCGAATGCCAGGCTTTTTGCAGTTTTTATCAGAACTTATAAATTTGTTCATCTAGAAGGGCATGGGCAACTGTCAATGAATCTGAAATACTCATTAAGGCCAAGGAGAATCTATCGGAGTGAAATGTGTAACAATGTTTATGAGGATAGTGTTTTATGAACGGCAGAAATAGTTATATTGTATCTAAATGATCAATTTGCACAATAAATGAAAATGTGAAATTGATTGCAGGTAGTCTGTAGAACTCTTGAGTCAAAATTGATGTAGTGAACAAGGTATTCCAGACAATTGATTGAATTAAGCATATGTTCAATCTCCATATCTACCAAGTCATTTCATAACTTTCTTATTATGTAGGATCATTAGGATCAATGAGTAGTAACAGTATTATGATGGTAGTAAACTCATTTTTTTATCTAATAATAATAGTTCACCATTTCCATATATTACTTGGATTTTTACGATAGTACAAAGTCAAATCATAAGTAAATTTGTATTTACTATTTTGAGATGTAAGACATATTAACATATTTATGATCCAAAAAATGATATTGAATTCATAATTTATTTTTCAATAGATCAAATTACCTTAACTTCATCCTCTTCATCTTCACCTTCCCATTTATTACCAGCCAATATTGGGACATTAATTGTTGGGGGTTCAAAATTCTCGTCGTCTGAAAGCATGAAAAATGATATACTGTACATATACTTACATTTGTAGGATTAAATACATACCCCACGATTCCATATTGTGGGAATATGAAACCAAATTAGAATAAAACGACCTCAACCTCGAAATTCACGTGTACTCAGTGTGAAACTTGACAATGTACGAATGTACCACTAGAGGACCCGCCAGTATAATAATGACTCACCAATGTGAATTTTCGACGACAGAAAAATTGCTCAACTAATTTCAAGTAAGTATCAAACAACACGTTTTATCTTCCTATATCTCTGATTCGATAATGAAAAAATCGCAATTTGCCGTAAAAATGTATTGAAATTAGTAAACGACGTTAGAAGAATACCCATTTCAACCTGACTATTCACTTAAAATAATTGACGTTAGCATAGAGGATAGTAGAAAAAATTCATCTATGTCGGTTGTAGGGATGGTTGATATTGGTGATATTTATCGATGACCACCTAACATCGATGTTAGGTTGTTACTACTTCGATGTTTAAAAAATGAAATTAGAGCATCGACAATCGAAGTCCATTCAGAGCAGATACTTCCTCGAATAGGCAAACTACTGCCTAAATATCGGAGTGTGCCGACCTTTGAGGTAATTGCACTACGCTCCTGAACTATAACTATTGCTAGTACACGCATAGGCTTTCTAGTAGGCCTTTGGCTACACGTCCATGAACATAAATAATTAAATACTTATTACCGACGCACTCCCAGCAATGGTAGGTTGGAAAATGAAAATTTTTCTCAACCAGGTCGTTTGCCGAACGTTAGCCAAGTATTGCCGTGCATTTTTTTCGTTTGCCGAGGTTTCTCCGAGAAGCAAACACATTTTCCAATTCGGGTGTCCAAATCACCCCAAAGTAGGGAAATGTGGCATAAAACGTTATTATTATAGAAAGAATCTATATAAATCGTTTGCCGGAGAATAGCCGAATTCAATGATATTCCCAATTAAATTGAAAAATAGAAAAATTAAAAGTTTCATTAGAAAAACGCATTTTAAATTTCGCGCCCTTGCATATAAAAATAATAGTTTTGAAACAGGAAACCAGTGAAATGCGGAATACAGTATTTTGTGTTGTTACCAGTGATGTCAGATTGGGCGCTTTTGCGTCAATTGGACGACTTTTTATGAAAATTTGCTCCATGCTCTTATTCAGGAGCGCAAGCCGCAATTTGGTCGATTGTTGGTTCTTTCGGAGATGTTTTCTTAAATCTACAATCTATGTATGTTTCAACATTATTGGAATAGATATTTTAGTTGATTATATTGTAAGATTGTTTTCTATGCAGTTCAGTGCTCCTGCAAGTTTTTGATTCTATGTTTCCTTACACTGAAATGAATCTTATTGGTTATATTTCTGTGGTTTACACTTAAATTCTATTTCTTAGTTATAAAATTTAGTTATCATATATATTATTATGGAATGCCTCGTATCAGTGAGACTAACCCTATTGAGTTATTAAACTATTTAAAAACTTTGGAAGTGGAAGCGTTGTTCGATAAAACCGATTCGGTGACGATCATGAAACCGGAAAATGATATTGTATGGAAAAATATCAAAAGAGATATGAATTATCAACAACAACCGAAATCCATACAATATTATTTGAGGAATAATAGGCATTATGGTCTTTCGGACTTGACCAAAATTAAAGTATATTTCAGTTTTACAAGATATATTTACTTACTATATATACAATATATATGAACGTAAAAGCACATATTATCACGCGCCCGCGTCTATGACAAATTGATAAATAATCAATTTTGGTAATGGTATCATTATTTTTTTTATTTGGTTTCTATATGATCGAACTTTTATGCAAATCCTTACATCAAATTTTAAGATAGTTCACCCTCGAGCTAACAATGGTTCGCATAGAATCGTTCTATCCGTTTTCCGCAGATCACACCTGGCTGCAATGAAATTTCCGGCTAAAGTTTGCTTATCTTAGAAGTAGAAGAATCTAATTTTTTACAATTGAGAAATCTTTTATTCAATTACAAATAGTTTAGTGGCTAACAGATTTCACGATAAACAGTTTTTGTGCACTCACAAACTGAGAGCGAACAAAAAAAAAACTCACTCTCTACTTCCAGAGTGAGGATGAGCAGAGTCCATTTATATTGGTACAGACGTCGTTTTTGGTATGAAAAACTTTTTTAAAACGAGGAATGGCGGAAGAATGAGTTTTACGATGAATGTCTTATTTACCACATTTATAGCCAGCTTCCATCCTTTGTGTTTGCAATTTTTCAATAGCGTTCATGTTCATGGACAGTAGCACTAGCTAATTCGTTACGTTATATCAATAATTAAGAATTATCTATTTGGTAAAAAAACAAGAAAATAATTTTAGAAAATTACTCGTGGAATAAGCAAAAATATGAGATATTTCAGTACTTGTTTTTGGGATGAGAAAAAATTTCGAGAATCATCGAACTTACGACGAATATAATTACACATAAATTAATTCATCAAAATGGTAATATTGAAAATGTGACTATAGACTTTCTGAACATTTTGGTCGTGAATAAGTGAAATTGGTGCTCTGGCATTACCATTCGGAGTTTCATTTTTTTTCTATTATCCTGGCAACCCCAAAGAAATTCCAATTCAAAATGAAAAAATGAGTTTTATGGTCAGTTTAAATTATAATTGATTAAAGGTAAACTAATTTTATCATGTGCATTTGTAAATTTCGTTACTCTTTGTAGGAAATAATGCTTTGTAGAGAAAAGAAAAGAAAGATAGGAAAGTCGGTCAGAAATCTGGTAGTGCAAGTAGTAGTGATATCAGTGATTCTCAATCACATATATAGATTGTAGATTTAAAAAACATCTCCGAAAGAACCAAAAATCGCCCAAATTGCGGCTTGCGCTTTTGAATAAGAACGGAGCAAATCTTCATAAGAAATCGCCCAATTGGCGCAAAAGCGCCCAATCTGACATCACTGGTAACAACACAAAATACTGTATTCCGCATTTCACTGGTTTCCTGTTTCAAAACTATTATTTTTATACGCAAAGGCGCGAAATTTAAAATGCGTTTTTCTAATGAAATTTTTATTTTTCTATTTTCCAATTTCCAATTGGGAATATTTTTTCATTATTCTTATACCGGGATATCAAAAATTATCTTGGCATTCTAGTCTCTAATATATACCAAAATCTTCAGAAGAATTGTAAGTTTACTTGTTGAAATGAGTTGAATATCATAATTACTTCATCCTTGTGGTAAATTATTTGTTTGTTAGCTAACATAAGATTAAATATTGACAATAAGAAGTCGTTCCCATGGTTTGCGAGTCATCAAACCTTATATAGAGGTTGGAGACCGTAAAACGACTGGATCTTGTGAAGTTGTTGACATTTTTGAATTCGTTAACTTTAATTTTATCTAGGTACTCGAAAAGTCCGAACTATAAAGAACTCTGGTTTCAGGTTATATAAACCACTTATAAAATGATCTGCTCTTCTTGCTCCGTCGTTTTTCGTCGAGTAGATTTAGTCTGATATTTTCAATCTAGAGCAATTTGCTCAACACAAATGAACACAATTAGATCAAATGATAGACACAAACGAACGGACGTTTTTCTACTAAACTTACTCTATGCATCTCTAGCAACATAAACAAACAGACCTTTTGTTTGTGTCAACGCGTTATATAAAATGAGTGCAAATCATCGGTTTAGTACATTTTCTGATGCAGAAATAACAAAAAATATTTTAGAAACTACTTCGAAAAACACCCTAATAAGTAATCAGTCGATATGGAGACAATTTAAGACCTTCACCATAGAAAGAAATTATATTCTGGATCAATCTACTACAACAGGTACTCTGGCACTGATTTTAAAAGATTGGGCTTATAACATGAAAATAAAGAACGGACATGATTATAAAGAAGCAGTAATAAAGACAATATGGAATAAAACGGCAAAATTATTATTATTATTAGTTTTATTGATCGAGATTTAAATAAAATGACATCTCAAAAATTAAGGTTAAGAATGTTTTGATATATTTTTATTGTAAAAATTTGTGAATCAAAAAATAATATCTATTCAAATATAACTCGCGAGCTAGATAAATTAGAAAATAATTTGACAGATTTTGTTCAAACTTGTTGTCATTTGGAAATAGCATGGTAAGAAGTTTTCAAAAAATCTGTCAAATTATTTTCAATTCATTCTCACTCTCTTGTTGTATTATTACTGAAAATAGTTAGGTCGAAACAGTTGAAATAATGATTGAAATATCATCTTCTCTATATATGTTTTCGCTGCACAACTAATACTTACTTCCATATGAATTGTATAATAATATTGAACCTTACATTATATTCAAAGTTGCAGCCAGTAGTAACATGTTTCTAAATCATATTTGTTGGATTCTGAAACGGACCCGCTTCGGTCGGTTTATATTGTCCCAACTAGCTCAATTTGAATTAGTTTATCTCAGGGCTCGTAGTGAAACGTGCCTTGTGATTCTAGACTGGTGAATTGTTTGTCATATGATATTTGAAGATATCTGCCGGTCAATAAAACATAGATTATTGATACTACCATTCCTGATGTGAGATGTCACTATATATCGCGAAGTGGGAGGTAGATTAACGGAAGTCGAAGAGAACTCATTGTGGTTTGTTCCTTTGTCTAGGTAAGTCGATAATTCGTAATTCATTGTCATACAATACATTCTCTTAATTTTGCTTCCGAAATATCATCACATCAGGCTATTTAATTTGATTTAGAATTGTTATTAAACGTCTGGATGTACAAAGCCTGATTGTGATAGTATTTCGGCGGATTTTTTATCTCGATTTGCCTCATAAATGTTAAATCTTCCACATATCATAACAACGTGTCTGAAATGACAGGTAGGACCAGCCAGCCGTCAAAGGGAACAAGTTTCTCCTATATCAAAAACATTGAGGCGGGCTTTTTAAAAGCTAAATTGACATAATTGTAATTATGCGTACAAATAAATGTAACTTGATCAATTCAATTGTGATTTCCATTTACCTCCTTCTCTATATCCATACAAAATATCTATCAAACAAATAAAATTAAAATTTTCTTTTGAAAAATTAAACCATTCCATCAGTATTTTCTTATGACGTTGTCACGTTCAACTATCGTCAGTAAACCGACTTTACCGACAACCGATTTTTTTTATATAACTCACTGATTTCATGTTTTTTATGAATGTTTATTTTGTTTCAGGAGCGATCTCCAAGAATTGGAGTTGATTTGTCAGACAGACCTCAAATGTGTTTGGAATAGGCAAAAACATACCACAAGGGAAAATATCGAGCTGTTCCTATCAAAGATATGCCATGTTTCACAAAGAAAGTTGAGGAACATGTGAACATATCATTTGATGAAAAAGAAATGTTGAATTTTTTTATTGCCAAACTGCCAAATTCAGCAATATCGAAACATAGGTATATTGAAACCTTACAATTTTAGTTTCAAAACCCAAGGTTTTTGTCTGTCAATCATAACTCTGTTTCCCAATTTGGTCTCCATCCAAACCCGCTCTTTGCCTGCTTCAGGAAAAAAATGGAAACTCAATTCAGGGTTTCTTTTAGCCCAAGAAGTACACTGAGGAACTGCAGATACAATCACAAATACTACTAAACTTTGAATCAAACACATGTAAACTATATGCAAACAGAAATGTAAACAAACATTGATGTATTTTCATGTACTTACATTGAATATCCGCAAGAGGGCGGCGCGCTTATATTGAATTCCCTATAACGGTCACGGTCACATATACACGTTCACTCGTCTACATACACTCACACATTTACACAAAACGATTATAAACCATCAGGTGCACTTTAAAATTGTAATAAACTATAATTTCGCGTGCAGAATCTATTATACCGACGCTCGCTTATTGCCGCTAAATGACTTTCCGCTCTAGTTTTTAATAATGTAATTCGTTATAACTTGGAATTGTGAACGAATCTCCGTAAACTGTTTAAAAATTAAATAGCCAATGTATTTCTCTGTAATTTGCTACAAGGTTTTTGTCGATAGGCCCAAAATTGGGCCCTCTAAAGGCCCAAAGACATTTGTTAGAATAGCTTCATTTCTACTCAACTCAAATCAATCTGCTTGGACTTGAAATATTCATTATGAAAACCTCTGATAGCACTTGGAATTTTGATTACATAAAAATTTCCAACCTCAAAAAATTTGAATTTTTCATTAGTCCATAATTTTCAAAATGGCGCCAAAGTTATGTCTTTGAACAAAATAGCTTGTATTTTGGATATTGAGTGCAGAATGATGAAATCTTTCGAATGAATTACGTTTTAGATCGATAACATAAGTATTTCATCTGAAATTCGTAAAATATGGATTTTTCCAAATGGCCGATTTTGGCACCAAAAAATGAGGTAGGTCAAAACACCAGAAACCAGAAGAAAAGAATTAAAAATACATCTTTTCACCGGAATAGAATATGAACAAAACAAAAACTCTTTGAGTTATACTCAATTTTTCAATGTGCTAAAAAACACACTAAATGGGCCCACGACCTCGAATCGACTTTGGAACAGCGCCAAAAATCGCGTATTAATTTTTCCAACAACTTTTGTTTAAGCATTTTCTCATACAACCCATAGTTTTGTCTCAAAACGCAAAAAATCGGAAGATGGCCAATTTTGGGTCCACAAAATAGTCATAGTTTTTTGAGCACAGGGTTTAATCCAAGTTCAAACTACACCATCGTGTTCAGCGTGTCAAAATACATAATAATCGACTAAAATTAGACATCGCGGAAATTCGGACAAAAAATTCCTTAAATGAATATTGGCGTCTTTGTATAGAAATGACCTGTCCATTGGCGTACCCAACATACCGGCCGCCTTGAAATAATTAAGTAATAATTAATATTTCAAAATATTCAGAAATAATTATATTGATAATGAATTTTTTTTACACTAGTTAATTCATAAACACTATTATTGTTCTATCGGTAAAACACATATCTTGGTTATGGCACATATCTTACACTTCACAGTATTTATTGTTATTGTTCTAACTAGTCCATCCGACCCTGGATGCAGTTCGAAAATACAACCCAAGCCCCAACGTAGTGGTGGTACATTGTCATCGCGTATTAGCACAAGATCACCCACACACACACATTGCGTTATTTTATCCTCCATTTCGATCGCTATTGCAGGTGATTTGGATAGTACACGCTCCATCGCTCCCAAAACTGTTGTGATAGGCACTGGATCCGCTGCCAACGAGATAATCGATTTGTAGCGATGTTTGTGATATCAGGCTCCACCGGTGAAGTAAGTGGGTTACCAATGAGGAAGTGACCAGGGGTTAAAACATCAAGTTCCGAGGGATTATGGGATAAGAGAGTAAAAGGGCGTGAATTTAGACACGCTTGAATTTGTGTAAGAAGCGTGTACATCTCCTCATAAGTGAGAGATGCATTTGCAATAGTATTTCGTGAATGCCTTTTTACAGATTTGATACTGACCTCCCAGAGTCTTCCATAATGGGGGATCTTGGGGGAATAAAATGTCAAGTTATATTCTCTAAAGATAACTTATCAATTATTTAATTATCAAATTGTTGAGAAGTGAACAATTCTTTCAAATCAAACAATTCTTTATTTGCTCCAATAAAATTTGTACCATTGTCTGGTACAAACCTGGTCGGGGCTGCTGCGAGCTCCGACGACATCGCAGCAGTCGCGCCAGAGAAACCTAAAAGGCGGTTAACCGAAGCTACTCCTCCCCACTGGTCGGTAAGTAGCTTCAGGTTCCTAAATCGTGTGCCCTAAGTATTCTGATTGAACCCAGAATGACTGCCTTTTGCATCCGGTCTATCAAGATCTGCGCCGAGTTCTTACAGGCAGGAATGATCTTCAAGTTTGAACGCAGCGAAAACCGAATTCCGCCCAAAACACCGATGATCAGAACCACTAATACGACTTTGTGGCCTGGGTATAGCGTGCGGAGCTCGAACAGGAGATCTTGATATTTAGTCCATTTTTCTTCCTCTTTCGAGACTATGTTCTTCTCTGCTGGAGCGGAGAATTCGATGACATACATAGTCTTGATTAGTTTATCGAGGAGGACAACGTCAGGCCTATTTGCTTGTATGGACCTGACGGTCGGAAACGGGTTATTCCAAAAGATCTGGCATTTTTCGTTTCCGACAACGGACTCAATATCTCCTGGCATGTAAGGCAGCACCGGCTCTTGGTCTATTCCGTACGAGTGCCTTAGATGGTAATACAGCACCCGTAGGGCCGCATTATGGCGATGGGTGTACGCCGAGGCCGCTTTTGCCGAACTTGCCGACAAAAGGTCGAAAAGCGTCTCAGGCGCCTTTCCACAGGCATTTTTTTACGTCTGCTCTTTACGTCATCTAAAAGAGTGTTTTGTATTTAATTAGATACACCTGTAGCACAGTTTTCCACCTTGCTCAAAATCTGCACAGGTGCTTATCACTCTTATAAAATATTTGCGGTATCTGCTTTATTCAATTTAAAAATGACTAATTTATTAACAACTACTATCACTAGGGCTTCACTCTTTTCTAGTTGATGTGGTAAGAGTGAATGCTGCAGGCTTAATATTTTAATTGCCGAATAATGATTGTCCGAATCTTATACCACATTCCATAACGCTGCCCCTTCGTTAATAGTAGTTACTCTGAATCCTAACAACAACTTTATTTGTTATTTCATAGATTTCTATGATGCGTAACAATACAAATAAAAGAAGTCGGCGGTATAAGATTAGCTCAGCTGTCTGAAGTGCTTAACACCAGAAGTCGTTTATACAGTATCTGCAGGTTCGAATCTCTACGCCGAACTTTCTTCAAAGCATATATTAGAGAGATACTATATTGTTCTCAAATCCTCCATAACCAAGCGGTTAAGTCCCCCGACTATCAGTTCGAATCCTGCGCCGGGAAATAAATATAAAAAATCTCATATGTACTACATTAAAATCGATTGTTCTCAAGTTCTCCATGGCTGATACATTAAGTCACCTGACTTTGGAATTCATCTCCCCGGTGCTATTCCAGCGCGGAAAAAATATTCACATTGTGAGGGCACAACTGAGGAGTTTCACAGGCTTAAGATTGAAAAACCATAGATTACACACCAGACCCATAGACATCTAAAAATTGGGCATCCGCGATTGTGGATCACCTTGAAGGGAATCATTTTCAATAAAGATGAAGATTGACTATTTGGCCACAATTCCGTGTACATTAAGAAATCTAGAATTAAAATTGTCAACTTAGATTATTTAACATTGGATTATCAAGATGAACATATTACGATTCGATGTCCCGCCATAGATCAATTTTTCACATACTTTTCGCACATTAGTTTGAAGTGTAGGTAAAAGTATTACTTTGGTTGGCAATTACCTTTATGGTTATTCTGTGGCAATTATTCTGACAGTACTCATTCAATGACAGCATCTGGATCTTGTATATATTTCAATAGAACTGACTGAAAAATAATAGATTCACAATTCGGTGTAAGTACATAAAGAGATATAGAATTAAATTTTCTAAATTATTAAGATAACTTAGATTATTTAAAATATGATTATCAAGATGAATAAACATGAAATATTGAACCATAGGTGGGATTCGAACCAACTTTCCTTGATGTTAATCCAGTGTGTCAACCAATTGCACCAGTTTGGTCCTGTCGGTGTCTTATATTTTTGTGAATATAAACCTCTTATTGGATAGTACATGATTGATGAACATAATGCAATTCGATATCCCGCCTTAGATCAGTTATTCACACTCATTCATTCGATAACTATCGATAGTTTTGAACTACTGTCAATTTCAGTTCCTTAAATTGACAGTAGTTCTGCATTTGTCTTTTCGGTTGTTTTGCAAATCTCAAATAAACTGGTAAAATGAACTGAAAGGAATAAAGGTAACAAGGGGTAACATTGGTCGTTTAATAATAAAAAATATCACAAATATACAAAAAAAAACATGGATGAAACCAGCAAAAAAGAGAAATACACTCAAAAAAGGTATATCTCGTTTAAGGAACAGTAATTATTTCAGTCTCTGTTCTTCCAGCCTGTTTCTCCTTTCATTCATTATTTGACCTGCTTGAGAAAATATTCTCTCAGAGGGTAGTACTGAACTTCCTAGTATCCTAAATACTTCAGGTGATTTCTGTCAAATCGCTTTTACTTTTTTCTCAAAATTGTAATGGGCAACATGTCTTGGTAATAATAGTGTGATCTGTCATTCCTCATCTTGTCAATATAGTCCAGTCGTCCTGCAATTGAGCTACACTTAAAATGATATTTCTTCCACATCTCTATTTTATGATTGATATTTATGTTTTTTGAGTCGCTGATCACGAATATGGCGTTCCGAGATATTGGCCATTTTTGACCCAAAAATGGCAGTTTTTTCGAGTTTTCGTCGTTTTTGGCGATTTAAAGGAAAACTACACACTTTATCGACTATACAGTAGTGAGCAAAGTTGTAGAAAAATAAAAGATGCGTCGAATGGCGATAAGTAGAAGTCTCTAAGTTATTCGGGGCCTGATATAAGGCCCATTTTGTGTTTTGTTTGCGGTAACATAAAAATTTAATTTTGTATTACAAATTTTCCTCCAAGAACGTTATTTTCTGTTCAATGGTAATATTTTATGTGTACTTTCGAAGCAACCTTGCTTCTTTGTCTATCTTTTTTTTTGGCGCCAAAATCCGCTATCGTAGAAAAAACTGTTTTTTCATCAAACCTCCGTTAAAAATTAGTCTTTTGACTCAAATCAAAATCAAATTGAAGAGTTTGATGTCCTCTATAACATATTCAAAATCCAAGCATTTTGAATAAAAATGGAGGAATAGTACTGTTTTAAAAAATCAAGGGTCCAGAAAAAATGAATAATTTTTAGGTTAGAATGCTCGTATGAAATTAAAATTCCACATTCAAATAGAAGAATTCTACGAGTATTTCAAGCCACAGTAGGTCTTTTTTGTATTAGTGAAACTTGAGGAATCCTTTGATGTAGGTTTGGGTTCACAATGAGCCCAATTTTGACCCTAATCAAAAAAATCAAAAAAATTGTCACAGAAGAGACTTTAGATAGGAAAATGAAATACTATCAATCTAATAATGAATTCAAGATTTATTATTGATAATTTTCATAATAATCATAATAATAATATCTTTCTTTTTTTACCATAATGTTTTTTTTAAAGGTACTATTTAATTGAAAAATTAAAAATAATCAATAAACTAATAATAAACATGAATTTCATTATTGACGAATTGAAAAATAATAATAATAATAATAATTTCTGTATTTTTATTTTGATAAAATAATTTGGAGAAAAAATATATATATTTAATTATGACTGACATTGTTATATATATTAAATTGCTTCTTTCTTATTTAAAAAAAATTATTTGAGATAATTAGCAAT
>OY294068.1:99153316-99345816 GCA_958510875.1 Endomychus coccineus | reverse complement strand
TAACAGATGAAGCTGGTAAGCCTTTAACAGCCGTAAATTTCGTTGACAATGGAATACTTTTTCTATTTGAAGAAATACGATTTGAACTTGGTGGTACTATTATAGACAGAGTTAAGAATCCTGGAATTACATCTTTGATGTAGGGGTATGTTTTATACACAGACAATGATAATAAACGTTTGAAAAATGCATGCTGGGAGGTTGGTGATCAACCCCTCAAGATTGTTGATGACAAGGATAATTTCAGTGTGTGTATACCATTGAAAAGTATTATGAGATTTGCAGAGAATTTCAATAGAATTATCGTGAATATACGTCAAGAATTAGTGTTGATACGGAGTTACTCTGACTTGAATTCAATACCTCGATATTGCTTTTACATCTTGGGAACTGCAGGAATATCCTCTTTTACAAAAAACAAAAAATCATACATGGGCAATTGAGACTACTTGAGACTACATCTCAACTGGAAAAACCACGTTTTGTTATTGTTATATTTGGATTTCTAACAAATAGAAAGAACGATAAGACAAGAAATGCTAGCTACTTTGATCACTGCAATTAGAGCAATATTGAATTATACTTAAATTCAGAAGTGTGTCCATATGATAACCTAAATTTGAACTTTGAGACTAATCACTGGACTTTGTTATATCGAATGTTCGCGCAGTTCCAACAGTCATATCATCATAAACATCAAAGTGAACCTTGCATATCACCAGAATATTCCAAACAAATAACACCGTTAGCAGTGATAGATTGCAGTCGTCAGAACGATTCGTTGAAAGGGGGTGCTGTGAACATTAGATTAGAGCTGGAGACAAATACAGATATCCCCGAAAAACATCAGCTCATTGTCTAATAATACACGATCGTTTAGTGGAGTACAATCATTTAACCATTGTATTGAAAATATTATAAAAATGTTTGTGATTTACATCCAAGGATTTCAATATAAATACAGCAACTTTATAATAAAAGAAATGGCAATTTTGAATATCCTTACATACGAATTGAAACATTTCATAATTCGTCCAATACTCACGGAAAAGTGTCTTTCAAGACAATTTTCAAGTCAGATCGACTGGTGCAAAGAAAGACTTCATGGCTTAGACTGGAATTCCAACAACAACAACACCAACAACAATAGCACCAGCACCTACTCATCTGACTACATTTATTTGGAAGACTTAGTAGTAAGCCAGTTGAAATTGTGAAAAACAAAGATGCAATAGTGTTTGTTAAAGGATCCGAGAAAAAGTATGTATTAAATAGATTTCTATAAAACGTTATAGACTTGAACGATTTAAAATGCCCCAGCTTAGAAGAATTGAAAAAAATTAATGTTGATAATCTTAGAGTTGATTGTAATTGTCACCATCTATCTCGTTATTATTTAAAAAATGTCAAGTGTGCAAGAATAAATGCATTTTATTTATATGAATGGCTTGTAAAATTTAACTTCTAATGTTATGTATTTATAGAAAGGAATAATAAAATTATGCTATGAGATTTAGGTGTTTTTATTTTTTTTTTAATATTTAAGAAATATAATAGAAAATGTTTACTCATCCTCCTCAAAATCTTCATTCTCTTGTACCAATGATAATGAAGGAGGAAGGATGATTCGTTTGCCGCTATACAATATTTTCTTGGTAGGTCCCACCTCAGCAGGTTCCTCTTCATCACCCACCATGTTTACGCCATACATTTTCACAATCGATTGCATGATCTTAAATTCTTCTTCACTTTCTAGTTTTGTTCTGATAAATTTGAGGCGTAAATTTCCCTATTTCCTCTTCAATGTTGCCGCTCGTGGGCAATATGTCAGGTTTAGATGGACTCTGTCCTTTTTCTCCTCAACCGATTTCACACCATACCTGAATATAAAAACAATAGTAATTGTAAACAATTATATAGAACATTAAATTGATTTTTAATTATCAAATTGAAAATTAATTTGTGAAATTACTCATAATTGAACATAACAATAGCATGCAAGTATTGTATGGAACGCTCTAAGAGTTTTTAATGATAAAAAAATAGTGACTTACTGAAAAGAGTGCTTCAGCACCACTTTCACCCAAGATATGAGAAAGTTGACTGGAACTTCGGAAAACACCACGATCGAACAAGGAACATTAGCCATTTTTGTTTGATTTGGAATAACACACATCTCGGTGCTTTTATACATTATTTGCTTTCTCACGTCGATACATTTTTATTTGTTCAATCTGCATGAAACAGCAAGGATGATGCAATAACAACAACATGTTATTATATTGATATCATATCATATTATAATGCACGTGTTCATCTTACATTCCCAAGAAGTATGAAAGATGATGCAATAACATTATGTTATGATATTATATGCAGTTGTACGCCTAGTTTCTATTTTTATGCAACGTGATTGTTGGAATAGTACATTGATCGGTACATTTTGAATAAAAATCTGATAGACGTCATTATTGAATATGTATGAAACGTTGAGCTGCGTGATCAACAGACACAGTTCGAATTCGTTACCAGTAAGCAAGCAAGCAAGTAAACGTGAATGAAGTAAGTATTACCAATATGGCAAGAACAAACAATGGAACGAATTCCCATACACTTGATGGTGTTTCAATCGATATGGTTGCTTCAATTGAAATGGTGAGTAGAATAATTAAGACAATAGATGAATGTTCAAATCGAATTGGTTTTTCAAAAAGAAATATTTCCAAATTGAAAAGAGCTCTAAGGAATAGATTAAACTGCATAAATAATTCTGCAGTTGTTGAATCTAATTTGACCATTTTGAAATATTACTTACAACAATTTGAGTTGAAATTGAACTAAATTGATGCCAATCGAAAATTAATTTGGGGAGATATTGAATCTGGTTTTAACAATCGTATAAAAACGGGGGCTATAATAAATTTGAAAATTAAGGAACCTCGTGTTTTTTTCAAACAAGCATTCTTTCATTTTCGAATAGGATTAAGAATGAAATTCAAAATTCTCTTTTGAAAGTGAATACTACTTTTGTTGGATTATTCATTAAACCGCAATATGGTGAAACATCAATTAAATATTTCAACACTAAAAATAATGTTATTGAATCAAGTATAAAATTGAAAAATTGGTATAAAGAGTTTGTGAGTGATAAAATTTCAACAAAACTTGAAGAATTTTAAGAAAGGGACAGTGGTTATGCCCCATTGGAGATTTGGTACTTGAAAGGTAACGTAAATTGCTATAATCCAATAACTGTTGGATTCAGTACATACTTAAAGTTGCCAACATTTGTGAAAAACACTAAAAGTGTTATTAATTTTGGAAATAATGATATCTATTGTTCCCTATCAGTTGTAGCTGCACTTTTCCCAGCTCCAGCAAACAAAAATATGTGTAGTTACTTCTTACCCTCATTTCAGTACAGTTTTAAAACATGAGGGTATCAGTTTTACAATTTCTTTGAGAGATATTTCAAAATTTGAATCATTGAATAATTCGTCAATAAATATTTTTACTATACAAAATGAAAAGGAATTTTTAACTTTGACACTTAGTAAAACTGAATTTTTTTCAACTATCAATGTAATAAAGTGAATGAGGAAGATACAATTTACCATTTTACCTATATAAAGGATTTATCTCGATTGTTACATAAACAGGTTGGAAATGTGAAGAATAAAAATACTTTTGTGGAAGATGATTGAATCATTTTATTAGTCAAGAAAATCAGAACAATCATTCTGACGAATGTAAAAATGTAAACAACACGAACGTTATTCTTCCAAAAGAGAACGATAAAATATTATCTTTTGACAAAATTTCTCATAAAATTGAGGTTCATTTCGTGATATATGCAGATTTGGAAAGTATTTTGATGAACCATACCGATAACACTACTTTCAATACCAGAAAATACCAAAAACACGAACCTTCCAGTATCGCTTAGTATTTAAAATGTTCCTATGATGACTCATTGTCTAAATTTTCTTCTTATACCGGTCAAGATTGTCAAATCTGGTTTGTGAAACAACTCAAAAATATTGGTTTTGAACTGAAGGATATATTTTCAAATGTTGTACCTATAAAAATGTCTTCACATGAGTCATATACATATGCTACTTCAGTAATTTGTCACATTTGGGAAAACCCAATTCATCTTGTGCAGAAAAGGTTAGAGACCACTGTCATTTTACTGGGAAATATCGAAGTCCTGCACATTCAAATTGTAATTTACAATTTAAAAATGTAAACACAATTCCTGTAGTTTCCCATAACCTCAGTGGATATGACAGTCACTTTATTATTTAACCCATCAGTACGGAAATGAAAGGAAATTTGTATCTCCGACCTGTTAATAAGAAGAAATATGTTTCCTTTACAAAGTATGTTGAAGGATCCAATATATGTTCCAGGTTAGTAGATTAAGTGGGCTACTTCTCCACCAGGAAGTGACGTCATCGACCGGATGTTGCGCGCGCAACTTCGGATGTAACGTTACTAACCCGCGAAATTCAAACGTGTCCATAGAGCTTACGATGATCACAGAACTTTCGACCATAGAGGTCTGGGTGTGAGGTTAGTTTGACGTAACGTTACTAACCCGCGAAATTCAAACGTGTCCATAGAGCTTACGATGATCACAGAACTTTCGACCATAGAGGTCTGGATGTGAGGTTAGTTGGACGTAACGTTACTAACCCGCGAAATTCAAACGTGTCCATAGAGCTTACGATGATTATAGAACTTTCGACCATAGAGCTCTGGATGTGAGGTTAGTTGGATGTGACGTCATCGACCCGCCAAATTCAAACGTAGAGGTGTTTTGGTGATGTTTATCATGGCCGACGTTGGAACCGAATGTCAGAAAAGTTAACGTCAAAACCACAATATGACTGATGTTGTAGCTACATCGCCGCCATCTTCTGATGAACTATCATACTTAAATGTCAATGTCAGACCAGTTAACTCCAAACGACAACATCTATGAATGAACCGATCAACCGTCATGCATACCTGTCAACGTCAGAAATGTTAACGTCAAGGAACGACATCTATGAGGTCACAATTCAAAATATGACTGATGTTATAGCTACATCACCACCATCTCCTACATCGCCGCCATCTTCTGATGAGCCGGTGAACTATCATACTTAAATGTCAATGTCAGACCAGTTAACTTCAAACGACTACATCTATGAATGAACCGATCAACCGTCATGCATACCTGTCAACGTCAGAGATGTTAACGTCAAGGGACGACATCTATGAGGTCACAATTCAAAATATGACTGATGTTATAGCTACATCACCGCCATCTCTTAATGAACCGATGAACTATCATACTTCAATGTCAATGTCAGAACAGTTAACTTCAAATGACTACATCTATGAATGAACCGATCAACCGTCATGCGTACCTGTCAACGTCAAAGGACGACATCTATGAGGTTAATGTTTTTGCGCGGGAAATTTATGAACCGATGAACTATCATAGCTGGATGTCAATGTCAGAACAGTTAACGTCAAAGGACGACATCTATGAGACTCCAATTCAAAATGTTACCGATGTTGTAGCCTATATCGCCATCTATCACTAAACCGATGAACTATCATAGCTGAATGTCAATGTCAGAACAGTTAACGTCAAAGGACGACATCTATGAGGTATCTTGTTAATGTTTTTGCGCGGGAAATTTATGAACCGATGAACTATCATAGCTGGATGTCAATGTCAGAACAGTTAACGTCAAAGGACGACGATGTTGTAGCCTATATCGCCATCTATCACTAAACCGATGAACTATCATAGCTGAATGTCAATGTCAGAACAGTTAACGTCAAAGGACGACATCTATGAGGTATTTTGTTAATTTTTTTGCGCGGGAAGTTCCAACTTAATTCAAAAACGATTTACGTAAGCAGCTGTGAATACAATGGAGTCATTCATTAGGTCAACAAATAACAATAAGTGATATACAAGTCTAGACTTGTTAGTAAGCGAATTAGAATTGAGAGTTATGTTGACTACGAATTTAATTCTCGTTTGTTCAGTCATCTGTTACAGCTCAAACGAAACACATCGTTTTCTTATATCCTTTGTCTGCGGTCTTCTATTGAACGGAAAATGTAAGTTTAATTCAATTATTTAATTCACTGCCATAAAAACATACTTGTTTTGTCTCTTATTCAGAATAAACAGTTAAAAAATTATTCAATTCACATTCATAAAATAACAAGTATAAAATTAATTAATTAACTTTTATAAAATAACTGTTGTATCAATTTTGTGTGTGTATTACGAATTTAAAGATCTTCAATTTTATTCATATTGTTTCAGATTCATGATGGATCTAACAAAACTTAATCATTGTGCTCTTTTGGAGAGAAAACCATTAAGGAGAGTTCCAGAACTCGAAATCAATAAGCATTATACAATACTTCAAGCGAGAGTAGTAAGAACCAAATTTGGTGAATCCGTATTGCTCGAGTTCAATGAATTCTCTATCTTCCTACCCAATCGACTGACCAATCAGATTATCCCAATTTTGGAACAAATCAACATGAAACCTTGTTTGATTTTGATATACAGGGGAAAAGAGGATGTTAATAAAAGCAACCCGGCTTTTAAACTTGAATTTTTGGAGCTCAAGTAATAAGAAATCTAAGGTATGGTGTTTATACTAGCGTGTGTATATAGTCGATGAAATCATCAGTATTAATATGTCTCTTGAAGAATACACACGTAAATTGGAAGAATTCGGTGCGAAAGTAAAAGCTTTGAGTAGAGATTTAAAATTTTACGAAGATAAAAATATCGCTATAAGACAATTGAATAGTTTAAGTATTGGCGGAGAGGATGGTTATGTTAGAACCCAATTTTATAATCCTAACCTCAATTTTGAATGGAATCCTGTATACAAACGTTCCGAATCGAGTGGAACGTATTTATATATGTCCCAGGAAAGATCTGAGAAATGAATGTAATCGAACAGAATGGCAGCCAATGAATTATCAAATGATTAACGAAAATCAACTAGAGGTATTCACATACATAATCGAAACGATGCGGACCACCACCACCAATCACACATTCAATTATAAGCTCAAGCTATTATTTCCAAATGGTACAGAGGGGGATGTTATGAAGTGGAAAACATTCACCCCATCACCTACATCGATGTCTTCTCAACCACCACCACCAAACACACCATCACCGACACAGATAGTAAACGAGATTTATGCGATGCAATGTTTCAATCTTAGTGTCTTATTAGTTTTACTACTTAAAATCATCATAAAAATTGTTAAGAAACATACAAATAAATACATATAATAATAATAAAGAGTTGTTTTATTGAATAATAGTAATAACATGTATTTAATGAATATATATACAGATATATTTAATTTGGTAGAATAATGTTCAGGAACCATTGCTGTAGATTATCCACTTGTTGAATTGTACACATATATTTTTTTCCATCATTACGGTGATTCATGCAGCTCATCCTGTTTGAAGGTTCGAATTTTCCTGTTTCACATAGAGTATTATCAAAGTTACACACATCTACAATGTGTGGGAAAATATTCAGTTCTTGGCACTTTCTCGTTAAAAAATCAGCTTTTTGATGACCTCGAACATAAATATAGTCTGCCTTACATAGAAGATTAGATTTTAGAATATTATCTATTTCGGTGTATTCTACATCTCCAGAAGAATATTTTATTCCATGTACGAGTCTCTCCACATAACATATAGATTTTCGATCTTGAGCATTCAACGATGCAAAGGGTATGCATGGTTTAAACAATGAATAATGTCGTTTAAATCCAATCTGAATAGACATTTCTTTCGGATGGAACACATCGTCGACGACGAAACCTTGAATGTCAACCAAAGCGATTCTCATGGTGTCACGTAATAAACTGATCGAATTTATGTCTAAATGAGACTCTTGATGATTTCGGTGAGGGGTGAGTATTCCATTAAACAATCGTGAATTATGATGCAATAAGCTTTCGTATTAGCGGGAAATCCTTTATCTGCTTCGATTTCCAGTCGCACGTCGACAGTAGCTGATTTCACGGCTTCTTCTTGCTTAGAACAATCGATTACGTACAAAGCGCGTGTTTTGAAACTGCTATAACCCAATATTGAATGTTTCACAGCAGAATTCGTGTAGCTGGGGTAGAATTCAGTGTAGTTGTGGTGGGCGAGAACGTAATCATTTTTGGCAAAGTCCAAGTTCATTCGTTCACTAGGGAAATATTCTCCGTTTAGAGATAAGCGAATACTAGAAATGTGTACGTGATCGAATATCGTGGGATTAGCTTTCACATTGTTTCGCTTGTCTGTTTGGAAAAATACTATAACATAACGGGGTTTTTCAACTGCTGCACTAGTCTTGACAGCCCAAATTTCCCTTTTCGCGTCAGTCGTTATAGCAGGCAGTTCATGTGATTCCCATTTTCTGAATGGAATTAGGATGGGTATATCACTTTTGATGGCTCGCAATAGCTTTTCTCTAATTATGTCGTTGGGAAAGATATATTTGACTTTCAACTCCATACTGTCAATCGAAAATTTAACTGTGGTAGCATCGTTTGCAATTATAACACAATCGTTATCGTTTCGAGCTCGCACCAATCGAATTGTTTGTCGCCCAAATGTAATCATAGAATAATCATTGGAAATGTTGAATATATGCTTTAGTGGAATCAGTAAGCTGAAAGTCTTACTTTGATCTAAAACTACACTTTCTTCGGGGTAAGTCCAACCGGCAATAGACATATGCGTAGAATCAGTAGGAGTGTAGCAAGTGAATGCCCTTACAGCACTAACTATTCCAGGATCTCGAACAGTTTCGATGTCTCGCCCACTTTCGCTGTAAGAGCATGAGTCGAAAAGAAAGGCTCCATAATTAGGTACTATTGAGACATTCCCAGCTCCAGTTATTTCTATTTTTCCTTTGATAGCCAATAGGGTATCCTTCATGGAAAAAAATGCATCCACTTGATTTATTCCAAACTCCACAATATCGCTGTTATTGAACGCCTTAACGAAAGGTGTGATCGATCTATATTCAGCTTTTCGTATCGACTCATCGAATTTCGGTTCTTGATAGATATCAAAAATTGATGAGACAACACTGTTGTTCAAATCCACATCGTTGATAGCATTGTTACCTACATACTTCCGCTTAGGCATTTTTTTCAAATTTAAGTCGAAACCCAAGAGATTGTAGAACTGATTGATTAGCTTTGGTGAGTACGTCACGCGGTTTTGGTGATTTGTTGAAGACTGATGAAGATGGGATGTGTGAAGTTCTTTTATTGTCTCCAACAACCAAACCCATTTCAGACTTCTTGTAAATGTAGATGTAGAATACTTTCTTCCCCACGAAAATTAACCGGATTAGAGTGTTGATCCAAAGCGAGTATGGTGATGTTGGTAATCTCACCGATATTGGACACTGGTAAATATAGAGGATTTTTTGGTCGTTCCACAATTCTATAACCAGGATCGTCGGTTATTGGGAAGTCGTAAATCGTATGCGCAGGTCTGTCTCGATAGAACGCTCCTACGGTAATGTTTGATTCGAAACGGATATTTGTAACTTTTATAATGTTCACAGGTAGATCGGAAACGTGCAATACACCTTTCCTTAATACTTTACGTGAAAACCCTAATATTTTAGCTAAACTATCATCCTTTTCGAACGATATATCGAGATGTGTACTGAATATTTCACACTTTAGGGTATTGTTATTGGGTTTCAGTGAGAATATATCTTCTTTTTGCTTCAGATTCCTTTTAATCAATTCTTCGATATCGGTTATTTCATAGTTACCTGCAGGTATTGCGATTTCTTTCAAAGTTTTATTCTCGTAATAGTAGAATTTTTCGTTGTCGATATTCGGTATGGAATTGTAGGAAGTGAATCCCAACAATGCTAAGTAATATTTTTTGTCTGGCCTCAGCACAATCGAAATCTGCGGTGTAAACGAGAATATATGGTTGGTGCTTGTTAACGTGAACAACTGAGACATGATACTAATAAAAATTTATTGAAACATCTCTATTTATATTTTAACATCAATAGATGGAATAAGTATGATTTCATAAAGTATGGGTCATCTTTGCAAACTTCTTCTATCAACACTTGCTTCTCATGATGAGTCATTTCCTCGTTCTCCATGATGTGAGAAATCTGCTCAGATAAACATTGAGAACATAGTTTGCGTGGGGGTTGTGGACCATCGCAATCTTCATCGACATGTTCCTTACACTGCATATGACGGTAAAGGTATTCGAACATATGTTCCGGAACCTCTTTCTGATTGAGAAACACCACATCCAAATGTTTTAGGATGTATTCCATCGGTAGAAACATTAAATTCTTACGTGTAAGTTCGCTCGTAGGTTTATTGATAGCCTCGATCAAATTATCGTAAATAAAATTAATTATTGTTCTCAAACTATTTCCTCCTTCAGTTTCGCATATGTATTGTATTAATGCCGAAGCGAAATCCATGATGGATGTTACTCGCTAAATGTTTAGGTAAGACTGAGAAATTTCAAACACAAATGTCCACATATTACTTGATTGTATTTCTGAAAAGGATCGTTGTTATAGGAAATCCGAACGTTCCACCCAGATATCGAACGAGTTCCTTCGGTGGTTTTAAATTTCCAAACGAATCAAAATACTCTACATCGTTACCGTTTTTCTTGAATGCTACCCAATGAGTTCCGCTGTTTTTCACTGAATCTACATTTAAAATGATGCGTTCTTGACACCACGGTTTTCTAGGTAGATTGTCTCGCATAAAGACACCTCGAAAATGTGGTATTTTCATTTTATTTGCGAAACGCACCAAATCCCGATCGTTCAGCGGTCTATCATAGGGTAGCTTTATTGGAAGTTTTTTTGTTGCTTCTTCAAAAACAATCCCAGGCCTCCTTTAGCATTTCGTCTCAAATATAAACCTTTACCCAACGATTCCATAGCTTTGTTGTGACGTTGATCTTCTTCAAGCTTCTTTTTCGCATTCTTAGCATTTATTACTGCATTCGCTATGGTACTCGCACCTCCTGCAACCGATCCTAAGGCTCCTAGAGCTCCTAAGATGGGTAGTAATAGTGGGAGGAATCCTCCAGATTTTGGTAGTGGTATTACTCTTGGTACTCTGATACGCTTTTTACCTCCAGCTCGTTCAATCGCAATCCGTGCTGCTTTCAACGCGTTCATAGCGGACTTTCTCAAAGAAGAAGATGGCTCCATTGACTTTGCGATGCTTCCAACGATATCTTTCCGGAAACAACATCCTCGTTGTCGCCTCCGTTTCTTGATACCCATACCTAGTTTTCGTTTAACCTTCATCCCACCGGTAACCAATAAACTAGAGAGTCTTTCACCTGCGCTAGCGTCTCTTGATTTAACTCGTTTCCAAGCAGCGTCCTCTAATATTTTATCGGCCTTATGACGTTCCTCCAGAGATTTGTTTTGTGAATAAGCTATATCGTGTTCGCGACAAGCGGAATCTAAAGGATTGATACCTTTATCACCGCGTGCAAGACGCTTTTCCAATTCAGTTCCAGGACCACAGAATTGATATGAAGGAATGTGTAATTCAAACGGGAGCTTGTTTATGAGTGTATTCAATAAACCTTCACCTTGATGAATCAACATTGTTAATGAGCACACGCTCTGGTGATTTTTCCTTTTATACGTTATCATTAAGTAGAAATGGTTCACACGATGAAGACCGTTCAACAAGAACAGACACTTCCAATCGAGAATTTAGATTTAAAAGTTAGAACTAATCGCGTTGGTAAACATGGTAAACTGTTACCAAACTCTTTTCGTGCTTTAATTTGTGGTCCGAGCGGATGCGGAAAAACAAATGTTATGTTATCGTTGTTATTCAATCCAAATGGTGTCAAGTTTGAAAACGTTTACGTATACTCGAAGTCATTATATCAAGATAAGTACATACTGTTGCAGGAGATTTTGGAACGAGTAAAAGGAGTTGGTTATTTCCCATATAAAGACAATGAAGAAATTATAAGTCCGAACGATGCAAAACCAAATTCTATCTTCATTTTTGATGACATATCCTGCGAGACACAACAGAAAATTCGAGAATATTATTCGATGTGTAGACATAGAAACATTGACGCATCATATCTATGTCAGACATACTCTAAAATTCCTAAACAACTGATTCGCGATAATTCTAACCTGATCGTGTTATTTAAACAGGATGAAATAAATCTAAAACACGTGTTTGATGAGCACGTATCCCCAGACCTTACTTTCGATCGATTCAAAAAGATGTGTTCTATGTGTTGGATGGAGAAATTTGGAACATTGATAATTGTTAAAGATTTCGATTTGAACAATGGAAGATACCGCAAAGGTTTCGATGTATATATTAAAGTGTGAACGTGAAATCTATAGCAAATACACAATGGACGCTGAACGGTTAGCACGTAAGCGAAAAATCGCTCAATTGGCACGATCTATACGGAAGAAATATCTCACATTGAAACTGGGTAAAACGGAAGAGGACGAGTCGATCAATAAATTATTTAAACCCATATCGGAACCACTTCGGGAAATAATCAAATCCAATAATACACCATTGATTAAACGTGAAATTAAGCAAGAAAAGGATGATGCGGATGAAGAGGAGGAGGAGGAGGAGGAGGAGGATGAGGAAGATGAAAGAGGAACGGTATTGGATGTGAGCGATGCAAGTATGAAAACTGTTATTGAAGAGTCTGACAACGATGATGAGTATGACGTATTAGAATCTTACCCAGAGTTACTTCAAAAATATATCGGTGATTATTGGTCAGGGAGTAGAAAAGTCGATAAAGTTTATGGCCCAGTTTACGATGCTAGTTCGTTGTCATGGTTACTAGGAGGTAAATTGATCGATTTCAAAAATAGAGATACTATCGTGACACAAGGGAGAAAATTCAAAAGTACCGTCGGTCTGTGTGAACTTATATTCTATGACAAACCTAGAAATTTCACCAAGAAAGATAAGATGAATTACAGGATGATTCTGAACTTGACAAATCCCCACAGAAATAGTGCTGGAAACTTGAAAGGTACTCGAAGATACAAGTACATTAAAATAATTCGACCTCTAATTCATGAGGAAGCTCTAGGTAGCGGTATGCAATTGAGATATAACAACGAACCAGTGGAGTACGTGTACTGGGACGATCCAAACGAACTTGTGGAACGCCTAAAACTATTGATTGCTTCTCAAGAAGCTGGGAATACGTCGCACGATAATGAGATTGTTGCAATTATAAATGAACTTCGAGAGGCAGATATCATTTATTAGATGAGATACAATAGCGTTTGAAACAGTTATATGATGAGTCTCGACAAGTTTGGTAGGAGATCTAGGAGCGGAGGAGACGGTGTAGTGAACAGCGTCGATGTTCTCCGAATACGCTCGATGTTTAAGAACGTTTTGACTCATACACCAGATGGTGATGTGGATATTAAAAATTTAAAAATTTCCAATATGAAAACACCTACTTTAAATAACGATGCCGCGAATAAGAAGTACGTCGATAGCGCGATAATTGAAGTGGAAAAAAGGTTGAAGGAACTTCTTGACAAGTATGCAAAGGCTAATAATCTTATGAATAAAGCTTTAAAGAATCTTCAAACCGATGTGCAGAAAGTGATAGACGTATATAAGAAACAGACTGAGGATGATATTGCGAAATTAACTAATGACATTCATAATATAACTACACAACAAAATGTATTCATCACTAGTCTGAAGAATATTGATAGCAAATTGGTTGTGTTGGGAGGAAATTCTGAAAGAGTCAATCCTAATGCGATAATTCAGCATGTTGCAACAAGGTAAAGAACAAGTTGTATATGAGCTTCATAAACCAAGTAGAAAGAATTTCAAACGCCGCCGAACAATCATAAAAGGTTTAGATGATCTGTGGCAGATGGATCTGGCTGAAATGGGTAATTATGCGCGTGAAAATCGAGGATTTAAATTCATTTTAGTGATGATCGATTGCTTCTCAAAGTATCTATGGACTCGTCCGTTGAAAACGAAATCGGCTGAAGAGGTTCGGAAGGCTGTTGACTCTATTTTTTTGAAATCTAACGGGCGTATACCCACACATTTACAAAGCGATCAAGGAAAAGAGTTCTTCAATAAGCAATTTAAAGAGTTGATGAAGAAACATAAAATCAATCGATATAATACTTATTCTGTAAAAAAAGCAGCCATTGCAGAACGCGTTATTCGAACGTTGAAAGAAGCGCTCTATAAACATTTCAGTTTGAGTGGGAAATACAAATGGTTTGATATACTCGAAAAGATCACTGAAAAATATAATAAGCGTAAGCACAGAACGATTAATCTGGCTCCGTGTAAAGTGACAAAACATAACGAAAGTGAGATATTGAAGCGATGCTACTCATACGTCAAGCTAGTTCTACCACACAAATACAACGTTGGAGATGTGGTGCGTATCAGTAAGGCAAAACATATTTTCGAAAAATCGTATACGCCTAATTGGTCAGCGGAATTATTTAAAATTATAAAAGTTAAAATTACGAACCCTGTTACTTATCTACTCAAAGACATGAAAGATTCCACAATCACCGGATGCTTCTACGAAGAGGAATTACAAAGAACGAAGCAACCCGAAGTATATTTAATTGAGAAAGTACTCCGAAAAAAAGGTAATAAAATGCTAGTTAAATGGTATGGTATGGAGGATAAGAGTTGGATACAGAATACCGATATAGTATGATCTGCGCATGTTCAGATAAATATTTGGTATGTGTTGGTGGTAGAGAAGTTTGAATGCAACAGTCAGTTGTTGCGAAATGTCTTTGCAAGATAGTCGGTTTTCCAACGCGAATAGTAGTAGTAGTATTAGTGGTGATGAAGAGTTGGATAGAATTTTAGAAAAAATTGAAATAGCCTCAAAACATGAACAATTTCTATTAATGAATACTGTTTACCCACTGAGAGAAAATTTGGAGGTTAGATGTGGACTAAGCCCTGTGAGGAAATTCACTTCAACTATCTCGTTGCATCAAAGAAATCAATATGGAAAACTCGTCTTTGGAAGATACGAATGGAACGACTTCATCAATATAGTGCGGATGAAGATCAAGGAATTCTTTGAGAGTCAACATGCACATTTCGATTCTACACCTATAGCATGTGGATATTATTGTCTAATATTACAGTGCGTTTATGCGAATAGCGTTAAAGTACTTCAAGTCACCAAGCACAATACTGATTTTTATTTGAGCGAGCAAGATGTACGTGAAATCATTAGAATTAACGATGAAGTGTTATTTCATCGAGTGTCGTTCCTTGAACAACTTGAATTTTGTTCATATTATTATAAGGTCATTGCAATAATTAAATCAATGAGGGGTCTTGCTAGTTATATGGAACTTTTGTATTGTTTTATAGATGTTGCACCAGAAAGCTTATTAGCTAATACTCTTAGAGAGTTTATGTTTTCGCATAAGGATAAAATTATGTATGATTTAGAGCTTGAGTGAGCAAGATGTACGTGGAATCACTAACCATGCTAGTGGATTAGTACTCTTGTATTGTTTTATCGATATTTCCTGAACAAAAATTTTTTTTTTTTTGTTTATTGACTAATACACTTAGAGATATGTTATTTATATATAAATAAGGTTATGTATGATTTAGAACAATAAATGATTTTTATGTAAAACAGTCTTTCGGTTTGCTGTAAAGGGAGAGAGGAAAATGAAACAAATCATCATCATCATAGAAATATTTTATTTATTTTCATAAAACAATAATAAACATGGATATGAAGTATGAACAATAATATGATGGATATATAAACTTATAAAATTATGGTGATAAAGAATAATGACCATAAGGTAAAGTGTTTATCCCATTACCAATTATGTGTCTTTTGCTGTCGAAAGGGCTGAGGGCAATTTTATTTTGTTCGATTGTATACAATTTGAAATCGAATGAGCGGATAGATCTTTGTATGCGATACATCTCAATGCCTTCTTCTAAACATCTAACATAATCTTCGAATGTGATTGTGTTCCGCAACACATAATCCCGCACCCCCTTCGCTTTCTTTGTTGGGTTACGATCCTGAACTGTATAACTATACATCTTGGATCTTAACCCTACAAACATATTCATAATCATCCCCCCATTCTCATCCTTCATTAAGCCGACTACTTTTTTATTTACAAGTGGAATCTCAAAGTTGTTGTTTACCGCATAATCGCTCGTATCGAATTTATGAATATATTTATTGATGATGCTCTGATAAATATCATCATCAGTAATTATATGATAGATCAAACTATCTGTGTCAGTATAACATAATCTTATCATTTCAGGATCTTTATAAAGTGTAAGCATGAAGTTGTAATGAAAATCGTACACACATGTTTTAGAAACGTCCAAAATCGTCATACCCACATAAATTGGTTTATTGAATAACACTTCTAATTTATTTTGTTCAATGGCCACTAGATTCTCTTCAAATATTTTACTACTATTAAAATTGGGTTGTGAAATATAATAACGAGCTCCATAAGGTCCATACCATTTGTTAACTAATTTGACCGCTCTATGCTTTCGCACGTTCTCCATCGATTTCCCGAAAATAGCATTGATGAGCAACTTGAATAGTGCTATCTCAAAGGCGTTCTTAGAAGCCGCTCTCAATCTAGTATTCAAATCAATATAGGCTTTCAACCACGGCGCTTGTTTAAACTCTAGAACTCTATGGACTTTAGTTAGTACCATTCCTAAAGTCAAACATTGTTTTAAGTTTCTATAATGAATGATATATCTTGATTTTTTATGAAAAGTTGTTAATAATTTTGGTAATTTACTACCCGGTGGAGCTGTATGAGTTGGACAAAGAGGGAGATCTTTATGAAGGTCATGCAATGTTGTAGGATACTCCAAATCAACCTCTAGAATGTACCCGATAGGGCTTTCATCGGAAACATGTTGTACGTCGATATTATCAACATTTTCAACCCACTTAAACCCATCGTAAGGTAAATATTGAATCATAGCCCACCCATATAGATTACATACATCGAAATACATTAAATAACTATTTTCTTCTTGTGGATTGTGATTATGCATATATTTATTGTTGGCTTTTGCAAATCGATTACTGCATTGACTCACACCCCCTCTAATCCCCCGTTCCAAAAATAATATCATATCGATATCTTTTAAATATTGTAGTGATACGTTTGTATATTTTAGCATACAATCCCATGTGAATGATGGAACAGTGAAGTAGTGTGCGGGATCTAAATCAAACAGGCCCACGCATTTGTTTCGGAAATTCTCGAATACATCGGCCAGCAATAAAACGTCTGTTTTCAAATACAAATCCGAATAATCACCTAAATTTTTACACTCAAATCGATTCCAAACTGATTGAGCGTGTTGATAATCTTCCTCACTTATCGATTCATCTCGAAGTTTATTGAAGAATTTCTCGATCGGAGGAAGATTTTCATCGTTTAATTTCCCCCACTCATCCATGTGTTCGTATGGGAAAACTCCTTTACGTGTTAATAGTTTGAAATTTTCTTGAGATAAGTGGGAAAACTCACGTTTCAAAATAGTCAAGTCATCCTCACTCAAATAAGAGACTAATTTATCTAAACTTGAATCTAAAAATCTACACGAGTCTATAAATCGAAATTTAACAATAGAATTTGTGGAGCTTCTGGTGAAACTTATATATTTCTCTTTATTCAAGGGGAGCACCTGAATATTTTGTTTAGACGATCTAGCCAAATCTCTAATTAATAAAAACATATCGTACCCACTCAAATTGTGAGCTACGACCGGTACCACAAATTTATATTTATAATTTAAATTGCAATCTTGGTGGGCTAATCCTCGATATTTTCCTGTAAAATGACAATGATCTTTAACACGAATGTCACCCTCTTTGAACAACACACCACAAATGTGACATTTGGTTTCATACATTATACTGACTATACTAATTCCACCAAAATCAATGGGTATATTACATTTTAGTTTTAGATCAATGAATTCTCCAATTTTATCTAATTGTTCAGTCAACCATTTAGCCGGATTAGGCCCTCTATAACTATTGTAACGTGATAGGGAATCGTTGAAATGACATTTCAGGTAGAAGCCTACACTGTAAGCTTCATGTAGCTGCGTTCTGTTTGTGTATGAATTTGCACTAGATTGAGAGCAGTTTTGGATGGGTAATAATAGAGCTTCAAAATCAAAGTAGATAATAAAAGGTACAGGCAGTTTGTTTGAATGATTTTTAAATTTCAAATAATCCTCTTCGGGGAATGTTATTTTACAAGTATTCATCTTACCACAATCCTCGATATGATTATTGTACTTAATCTCACTTTTAAAATTATTCAAACATCTCTCACATAAGTAAGTTTTGTGTTTGGTGGTAATTTGAGAATTTACTAATCTTGATAAATTTTTAATTAAACAGTAATGAAATTTCACTATCGGATCTACTTGAATGGAGGAGGAGGATGATGATTCCTCTTCGCGGTAATACTTGTCTTGAATCAATAATAAATTGAAGTGTTTTTCGAGTTTATTTTTGGTCAGGTATGCAGGGAGAACCTTTAATTTCTCCCCATTTTCATTTTTACATAATTGTAGAACAAACACATGAATAGAAATATTATTATTTTTCTCAAATATAGGGATTTGTGAAATGGGTAGGGGAAATGTTAAATTTTGCAAATTCAAAACTGTACTAAAATGTGGATATGAAGATATTCGATCTGAATGTGGGTTAGTAGCAGGATGCAATCCAGCTGTTACTGCCCAAGCAAAACAGTATTCGTCATAATTTTTAATGTTAATAACTGCATGCTTAAGTTGGATTGCTTTAGGTAAAACAATATAGGAAGATCCTGAATTGATAGTTTCATGTTTATTAATATTGATTTCTAGACTTATCACATCTCTGAGGCTCCACCCACTATCTCTTTCAGCGAATTGTTCCAGTTTAACTTGGAGTTTACCAATGACATACTCCTTAAACCACTCCAATAAATTGGTCAAAGTATCTATTGGAGCGGATTTTGTATGAAAATATTTGAATTCTACCTGGATAAGCTCTTCATTAACATTGGGTTTGATATATTCACAACAAAATGTTGTGGTGACTTTAATAAAATTGTATATATGTAAAATTTTGACAACTCTAGAACTAAAGAGATTAAAAGCATCATACAAAAAATTTAATGGGTCTAAATGTGAAATATTTATTATCAACCCAGTTCGAATTCGTTGAGAAAATGCAGACTTACCATCTTCCCAACGAATACGATCACTTCGATTTTTATTTGAGGGGGTGGGTTTATTTCGAATTTGTAATAAAATTTTGAATCTTCTTATATGTCCCACATTAGCTTGAACTTGATTTTTCTCCCCTAAATTGAGAGAATCTTTACTTAAATGCCTATTAAAAGTTTGTACATATTTAGTACAAAAATCTATCCACTTTTGTGTCTCTTGAGGAGAGAATTTTGATTTAACGAGGTTCTTATGAGCTTTACCGATAATTTCAACAATTTCAGAACTAAGTTTCGCGATGGACGACTCCATAATAATAATAGGATAAACACCTCACCTTACAATAAATGAAACAATTTTAACGTTAACGCTGCTGCTGCTACTTCCTCTCTGCTCCTATATCAATACTTGTCGGTACTTAATTTTTCCTCCCCTCGGAAAAGTTAGTCTATAGTTTTCTACTATTGGAGAAATTTTATCACGTTTTGGTAGGAACCACTGAAAACTCTGCAAGCTCCACCAGAACAGCTGCACCAAATTCTGTTTTGGTTGGTTTCAATCTCTTGATATTATTTTCGAAAAATCCGTTTCTCTAAAAACAAAAATGAAAGTCCTTAATAACAACAAAGACGAATTTTACATGTTAAATTGAAGTGAAAAACAACTTATTGATATGGAGTTAATTTGAATTGTTTCAATTTGAAGTGAAAAACAACTTATTGATATGGAGTTAATTTGAATTGTTTCAATTTGAAGTGAAAAACAACTTATTGATATGGAGTTAATTTGAATTGTTTCAATTTGAAATGATTGTTTTCTTAGACAAATAATAATATAGACTCACCTTTTAGATATAAGCACTACACAAAACACGAGTTGATTGTTTAAGGATTGAATGTATAATGACTAAGATCATGCAATCGCATTCCTAGATAGCTAATTCCACTCACAGTTGCTTACGTAAGTAATGACTAATGAAACGATAATTAAATTCGCTTACTAGCAAATCTAGACTAGAGTATATCACTTATTGTTATTTGTTGACCTAATGAATGAATCCATTGTATTCAATTATTCTCGTATAAACTGAATGTGATGACGTAGATGTATGCAAAATTAATTGCTTCCACGTGTTCTCATATACTCAATGTGGTTTCTGGTGTAATAATTTCATATACGTAAGTAATCATTTAACGTTTAGGAAATTTGTAGGTTATTTTAAAAGTTCATTATTTTTGGAATTACGGTGTGGTTCAATAATAAATGACAGTATAGCTACAACATGAGTCAAATTTTTGAAATTCCTCGCGCAAACATCAGCAAAACACCTCATAGATGTCGTCCTTTGGCGTTAGCTGTTCTGACATGGACATCAAGCTATGATAGTTCATTAATATATCGTTTTTTTGAATTGAGATGGAACTTCCCACGCGAAAACATTAACAAAATACCTCATAGATGTCGTCCTTTGACGTTAACTGTTCTGACATTGACATTCAGCTATGATAGTTCATCGGTTTAGTGATAGATGGCGATATAGGCTACAACATCGTCGTCCTTTGACGTTAACTGTTCTGACATTGACATCCAGCTATGATAGTTCATCGGTTCATAAATTTCCCGCGCAAAAACATTAACAAGATACCTCATAGATGTCGTCCTTTGACGTTAACTGTTCTGACATTGACATTCAGCTATGATAGTTCATCGGTTTAGTGATAGATGGCGATATAGGCTACAACATCGGTAACATTTTGAATTGGAGTCTCATAGATGTCGTCCTTTGACGTTAACTGTTCTGACATTGACATCCAGCTATGATAGTTCATCGGTTCATAAATTTCCCGCGCAAAAACATTAACCTCATAGATGTCGTCCTTTGACGTTGACAGGTACGCATGACGGTTGATCGGTTCATTCATAGATGTAGTCATTTGAAGTTAACTGTTCTGACATTGACATTGAAGTATGATAGTTCATCGGTTCATTAAGAGATGGCGGTGATGTAGCTATAACATCAGTCATATTTTGAATTGTGACCTCATAGATGTCGTCCCTTGACGTTAACATTTCTGACGTTGACAGGTATGCATGACGGTTGATCGGTTCATTCATAGATGTAGTCGTTTGAAGTTAACTGGTCTGACATTGACATTTAAGTATGATAGTTCACCGGCTCATCAGAAGATGGCGGCGATGTAGGAGATGGTGGTGATGTAGCTATAACATCAGTCATATTTTGAATTGTGACCTCATAGATGTCGTTCCTTGACGTTAACATTTCTGACGTTGACAGGTATGCATGACGGTTGATCGGTTCATTCATAGATGTAGTCGTTTGAAGTTAACTGGTCTGACATTGACATTTAAGTATGATAGTTCATCAGAAGATGGCGGCGATGTAGCTACAACATCAGTCATATTGTGGTTTTGACGTTAACTTTTCTGACATTCGGTTCCAACGTCGGCCATGATAAACATCACCAAAACACCTCTACGTTTGAATTTGGCGGGTCGATGACGTCACATCCAACTAACCTCACATCCAGACCTCTATGGTCGAAAGTTCTATAATCATCGTAAGCTCTATGGACACGTTTGAATTTCGCGGGTTAGTAACGTTACGTCCAACTAACCTCACATCCAGACCTCTATGGTCGAAAGTTCTGTGATCATCGTAAGCTCTATGGACACGTTTGAATTTCGCGGGTTAACAACGTTACGTCAAACTAACCTCACACCCAGACCTCTATGGTCGAAAGTTCTGTGATCATCGTAAGCTCTATGGACACGTTTGAATTTCGCGGGTTAGTAACGTTACATCCGAAGTTGCGCGCGCAACATCCGGTCGATGACGTCACTTCCTGGTGGAGAAGTAGCCCACTTAATCTACTCAGGTTTCTTTATTCTTTTCGATTCATGCCGAGCAGTCTGGCAAAGTTCTCATTTTATTTGGAAAACGAATAAAAGATTGTGACAAATTTTATAGCGAAATCAGTCAGTCGGAAATTTCATTAGGTGATTATCAATATGCTGAAAATGTTTGGAACGATTTCATAATTCAAAATTTAGGAGAATATCCGGAATTATACTTGAAAACGGATGTTTTGTTATTGACAGATATTTTTGAGAATTTTAGAAAAATTTGTTATAATACGTGTGGTCAGGATAGTTTGCATTATTTCACTACACCCGGCTTGGCATTCGACAGTTGTTTGAAAATAACACAGGTAAAATTGGAATTAATTACCGATGTAAATATGATTATGTTTATTGAAAAGGGAATCAGAGGAGGAATATCACAATGCTCGAATCGATATGGAAAAGCTAACAATAAATATATGAATGAGTATAATTCCGAAGATCAATCATCTTATTTAATGTATTTTGATGTTAACAATCTTTATGGTGCAGCGATGTGTTATCCTCTCCCAACAGAAGATTTTACGTGGGTGGCAGTTGATAATATTTCTGCAGAAAACATTCTCAATATAAGCGATACTAGTGAATTTGGTTATATTTTGGAAGTAGATCTTCATTATCCTAAAAGTTTGTTCAATTATCATAAAGATTAACCTCTTTGTCCTCAACATTTAGTTCCACCCGTAGCTATTTCGGAAATTCCAAAATTGTTAACTACCCTAAATGATAAAGAAAAGTATGTGATTCATTATAAAAATTTACAAGTTCTCAAATTGGGATTGTAACTACAGAAAGTTCATCGTTGTTTGAAATTTGAACAATCACAATGGTTGAAGAAATATATAGATCTCAATACCAATTTGAGGAAACAAACCTCAAATAATTTTGAAAAGAATTTTTATAAATTAATGAATAATGCTCCTTTTGGAAAAATTATAGAAAATGTGAGAAGATATAAAGACGTGAAATTGGTAACTAAATGGAAGGGAAGGTATGGGGCAACTTATCACATTTCCCAACCAAATTGTGATAACGTTACAATTTTTGGTGGAAACATGATACTAATTGGAATGAAAAGATTGAAAGTGTATTTCAATAAGCCCATATACGCAGGTATGGCAATTTTCGATATTTCAAAAACTATTTTATATGATTTTCATTATAATTACATCAAAGAAAAATTTCAAAATAATGTTAACATATTGACTGATACTGATATCAATTTTATGTTGATGATATTCACAAATGTATCGAAGATGATATCCATAAGTTTGATACATCTGACTATCCACCTAACAATGTTTATAATATTCCTCTTTGTGATAAAAAGGTAATAGGACTGATGAAGGATGAATACAATGGTATTATCATGACTGAATTCATTAGATTGCGTTCCAAACTGTATTTATATCTCTAATTTCCTTTCTTTCTCTCTCTCTCTCTCTCTCTCTCTCAGATTGATACATGGGAAGAAATTTGCATGAATCGAGAGTGAGCAGGTAATAATATTGGATATTTGAGACAAAACATAAAAATTAAACCATATCAGCTAGAAAAAAAATTGAATGGTACAAATTATTGTTACTTGTGCCAAAAATATTTCTGTTACTGTAACAATTCGCTTCACCAACATGTAGTTCTTTTTGCTGATGATGATGATCTAAAGGAAAAAGAAGATATATCGAACAGAGAGAAAATATATTATATATATATATATTAGTAATCATTTTTCTAGCGATGATGATAAAGATCTAGGAGAACTAACTGAGAACCAGAGGAAACAAGTAGAGTTGGATAATTTCATGAAAAATTTGTGGTGTTCCAACTGTAACAAATTCAGTTGTATTTGTCAACTTCAAGAAACAATAGACGCTCTCATAGATGAATTGCATTGTAAGGAGGAAATGAAAGATTCTCCCTTCTAGTATCAATCAATTATCTATATATTTTCGATTTATTAAAACACACGATCATTTTCACCATGGTAATATACAATACAGATCAATTATATGAGCTACGTTATGTTTGTAATGTAGCAGAATATTCTTTTTTGTATCAGATGCAACGCATCAAAGTTTTGTACATCCTATGTAGAAAAAGTTGGAGCTAATAGTAGATAAGGAAATTCGTATTCAAATCACCGCTGACTGCCAGAATATCAGGCCACCTCTGACGTTTTATTCCTTTTGGCGCAAAAGCAGTATGGAAGGAGAACGGATTTCTCACGAAAGAGATTGCAGAATCAACCGTCTGACCGCTAAGCCGCTCCGATTCCGAAAGTATTACCGACCGTACAAATTAATTCAACGCTGTTAATTTTCCGAGAATTTATTTTTATTTTTGTTATTATAAAATTCGTCCGCACGCCGTAGGATCCGCTCCTCTACTTTGACAAAGTCCGAAGGTAAATATTCTACAATTAACTCCAGTTTCAGCTGACATCCCGTAAACCGAATGATTTATTATTTGTGTTGGGGAAAAGACCTGACATCCCTCCGATTAAATAGACATCCTGTAAACCGAATAATTTATTATTTGTGTTGGGGAAACGACCTGACATCACTCCAATTAAATAGACCTCCCGTAAACCGAATAATTTATTATTTGTGTTGGAGAAACGACCTGACATCCCTCCGATTAAATGGTCATCCCGTAAACCGAATAATTTATTATTTGTGTTGGGGAAAAGACCTGATATCCTACGATTAAATAGACATCCCGTAAACCGAATGATTTAATATTTGTGTTGGGGAAAAGACCTGATATCTTACGATTAAATAGACATCCCGTAAACCTGATAATGTATTATTTGTGTTGGGGAAAAGACCTGATGCATACAGAACTCGAATATTAGCAGCGAACTCGTAAATTACCACGATTCGAAATCAATCTACCACCTGTGTCGACCGCGCGATAGATACTAAAGAACTATTAACGTATTTCGGCTGATTTCTTATTGCGGGTCAACGTTCCAAACGTACACTACTTGGCGCCTCCGTTTTTTTCCTCTAATATCATCTGTCCGAAGTAAACAAGTATATCACGCGAATAGAAATTCTGATTTAAATTAGATTCTAGAACTTCCGATTGTTTAATTGTCATAAACTACTTCGACCTGGTCAAATACTTGATTTTATTAATTAAGGTGATTTTCATGAAATTGTTATCCATGTAAAAAGACTAGTTGTAAGCATTTACTTTCTTTTGTATATATATTTGCGAGAATTAATCCTTTCATTTGATAAACTGTATATGAATAAACATCTGTGTTTTACTGGTGAGGAGTCAATCAATTTATATCTGTCACATTTCATTCAACGGGAAATATACGACCCTGGATCACTCATCCTGGTGGTGACCCCTTTCTACTTGTCCGTGCAACTGGAAAAACTATCTTTTACCGAGAAAGGTGGTCACATAAATGGCGCCCGAGCAATAAAAAAATCCCGACTGTCAGGCAGTATATTTTCGTAACTAAGTTTCTATCTCCAACTATTCCATTTAACTTATTTCTAATTAACTCACCAGTCTAAAACATGAGTACAGATAACAACCCGGTCCCAGACACAATGGTTTCGTGGATTTACACAAAAAGACGCGACGAACTCGAGAAGAAATTCATACTACGGGGTTTATCCTCGGAAGGTACCGTGGACGAATTTAGGAAACGCCTTGTACGTTACATGAAGGAAACTAGTACGCCAGGACCGGCCGACTCCGAACCCGACGACAACCTAACAATACCGCCCCCTCCCGCTTCGATAAGGGACCGTGCTGCCCTTCTAGACCAAGTTCACGAATGAGGTTTGCATTTTGACGGACGGAAAGACGCAATTAAATTCCTCGAAAGATTTTCAGAACTGAAAATTGGTTACAACATCTCGGATCGAGAATCGTTGTACTGTCTGCTTGAACTGTTAAAAGGACACGCGCTACTATGGTACCGCAATAACAAGACAGCCTGGGATACTTGGAACGAGTTTATTAACGATTTCGAGTTATATTTTCTACCGCCAGCTTATCACGAAAATTTACTGGAAGCTATCGTCAAACGAGTGCAGGAGCCGCGGCAAAAATTGGAAGATTTTGTAGTCGAACTACGAACAATGTGCAGGCGCAGTAACTGTTTTTCACCAACGTAGGAACTGAGACCAGAAGTCCGGCAATATATCCGACCACGAGATTTCGCAACTTCAACCGACTTGATTCGATTGGAGGAGGAAAATGAAGCCCTAAAAAATGAATTAAGTAGAAATAAGAGCTCACCTAGGGGATTAGGCCAAAACTTCCGGGAAACAGTAAATGCAGTAAGAGAGGAACAACCATCCCAGTCCGAATACATTCCAATCACCGAAAATACATGCTGGAAATGTGGGAAAAGAGGACGCACCCGTCAACAATGCCACGGGGCATTCATTAAGTTCTGCTCTCACTGCGGTAAAAGGAATATCCTAACTCGTGACTGCCAATGTAAAAACCCGAATGCGGGAAACGGCCAATCGTCCGAGAGTCAAGGAGGGAGAAACTAAACACACTCCCCACGATGCCCATCAACGCCTCCGAAGAAATATCCGGTCATCCTTGCCCACATGTCCTTATTCAAATAGGAACAAGAACAATCCAAGCCTTAGTAGACACGGGATCCGTAACTTCTTTTATAAACAAGGAGGTAGCCCGTTACTGCCGTGCCGAAGAGTTCAACGAACATAAAACACATATGAAAGCAAAATTGGCGAATGGAACAATGATAGAAATGAGAGAAAAGTTTCAGTTACGCTGTAATCTATTAGACAAGGAGCTGAATGGAGAATTTGTGGTATTACCCGGAATGGTATCACCGATGTTATTAGGGGTAGGGCTACTACGAGAATGAGACATTTCCATAAACTTGAGGGAAAATACTGCAACACAGAGTAGCGTACCTGCCACAACCATGAATACCATAGAATCCCTCAAAGAAAACGAAAAGTGGGAACTACAGACTTTTTTGGAGCAGAAATTGCCCAAATTTGGAAATTTATCGAGATTCACGCACCTAGTGCAACATCATATCAACATGAAAAACCGGACACCTATAAAACAACGGTACAGACCATAAAATCCCGCGATGCAAGCAGTAATGAATGAGGGAGTAGATAGAATGCTACAAGAAGGGGTATAAGACCCTCAAGCAGTCCGTGGAGTTCGCCGGTTCTACTCGCCAAGAAACCCGATGGCAAACATAGATTTTGCATCGATTTCCGGAAAATAAACGAACACTCCGTCAAAGATGCCTATCCACTGCCCTACATCACGGCCACCCTGGATAAACTAAAAGAGGCAAATTATGTCTCTACCCTGGACTTACGTCAGGGTTATTGGCAGATTCCTCTGACATCCGGAAGCAAACCGACCACAGCTTTCACCGTCCCCGGGAGGGGTCTGTTCCAATTTAAAGTGATGCCCTTTGGGTTACGTTCCGCAACGGCAACATTTCAAAGAATGCTAGATAGTGTAATAGGACCGGAAATAGAGCCATATGCGTACGCCTATATTGACGATATTGTTGTCTTGAGCAAAACTTTCCAGGAACATTTGACACTTCTACGAGAAGTGTTCCACCGTTTGCAAGCGGCCAACTTGGGAATCAACCCGGAAAAATGCCACTTCGCAAAACTGGAATTAAAATACTTGGGACACATCGTGGGGAAGAAAGGCATTAAAACAGACCCGGAGAAAGTGGAAGCTATTTCAAAAATGACACCCCCAATAAATATAAAATGTATCCGCAGATTCCTAGGCGTAGCGTCCTGGTACAGAAGGTTTATTCCCGAATTTTCCAAGAAAGTAGCCGCATTAACATCTTTGCTGAAAAAGGCGACCAAATTTAACTGGGGACCGGCGCAAGATCAGGCATTTGAGGCATTGAAAACCAGTTTGACCGAAGCACCGGCCCTTGCCTGCCCTAGTTTTGAAGAGCCTATCACCCTACAAACCGACGCCTCCGACACTGGACTTGGAGTGGCGCTGACTCAGCGGACAAATGGGCAAAAACGTATAATAGCATATGCCAGCAGGACCCTAAACAACGCCGAAAGGAACTACTCGGTAACTGAGAAGGAATGTCTAGCAATAATATTTGGAATACGAAAAATGCGCATGTATTTAATGGGCTATAAATTCACAGTTATTTCAGACCATCGCTCACTACGGTGGCTGAGAAATTTGGAAAATCCGTCTCAACGATTAGCTAGATGGGTCATCGAATTACAACAATACGATTTTGATATCATCTATAGAGAAGGGGCTCTTAATCGAGTAGCGGACACATTGTACCGCAGCCCGTAGCCCTCTGCCAAAGAAAGCTGGGATGTGTATATCACTACTCCGTTGAACCGAGACTCCTAATTCAAAAAGAAGTTCCAGGAAGTACGAGACCCCGAAAATTTTGCGGATTATCTGATTCGTAATAACAACCTATTCCGGCATTTCTAGGAGCCAAATACTTTCTCAGACAGGAAATCGATGGAGCCGTGGAAACTGTGTGTACCACCGGAAAAAAGGACAAGGGTGTTACGGGAATGCCACGACGAAAGCGTAGCAGGACATCTGGGGGTCAGCAAAACAACTACCCGAGCAGCTCAAAAATACTATTGGCCAGGAATGTTCAGGAACATCTCACAATATCTGACGAACTGCAAACGATGTGCTAGATATAAAGTATTCCAACAAGCACCCCCAGGCCTGATGCAGCCGTCCAAAGTTACCCAACCCTGGGGCAGTGTTTGTATCGACTTAGCTGGACCGTTACCACGTCCTGAACACGGGAATAGTTATTTGTTGGTGTTCCAGGACGGAATGACAAAGTGGGTAGAATGTCAAGCCATACGTACCGCCAACACAGAAACCGTAGTCCGCATATTCCGAGAAAGGGTGTTAATGAGATTTGGATGTCCGAAAATTGTCATCACAGAAATGGTACCCAGTTCACATCCAGAAATTTCACAAAATTGCTAGGAAATTTCGGAATACACCACCGCCTAACCCCGCCATACCACCCTCAAGCCAGAGGGGTCAATAGAGTACTCAAGACAATTCAGTAGAGAGGGTCAATAGAGTACTCAAGACAATGGTAGCACAATTGTGCGAAACCGACCACCGAACCTGGGACGAGAAAATACCAGACTGGATGTTCGCAATAAACACGGCGAAACATGATTCCACTAAGTTCACTCCCGCATTCCTGAACTATGGGAGAGAGTTGGAAGAACCGGGAACTTTAATTCGTCAAGTGAATAATCCAGACCGGCAAGTTGAAGAAAATTTCAATCCAGAGGACCACCAGAAACACTTGTCCCAATTGCAAGAAGTTCTACAACTAGTAAAACTGCATTTAAACAGGTCCTTTGATCAACAAAGGAAACACTATGATCTCCGTCGACGCCCCTGGTCACCCGCAGTAGGTAACTGGGTAATGAAGAGAGAACATTGGCTCTCAGCTAAGACTCAGGGATTCGCGGCCAAGCTTGCCCCAAAATTCTCAGGACCTTACCGGGTGCAGAAAATCAAGTCAACAGTGGTGTTGGCAGGAACCAACCGGGAGAAATCCCAAACCGTCCATGTGAAGGACCTAAAAGTCTCCGATAACTACAATTTTTTCTGTTTAAAGAGCCATGGAGGATCTTCTCCGTACCCCTCCAACCCCTCGAACACCTGGAGCCGGAAGCGAGGTTGCATGGAGAATAGCACAGAAATGCAAGGACTCATTCGGCACATCACCCCCCAGAAGCCCGATACTGGAACTGTATTATTCTCCCCTACCGAAGACCCCTCACGCAACTTGAGGACGTGAGATAGAGACTGAGTTAGTGCCCCCTGTAGCCCCAGTGCCATGGGAGGAAGTGACTCAGTTAGTGCACCCCAATCCCCGCAAGTCTTCAAAAACTAAATCTACACCTCGAGTGGGGAAGTACCTCCGCGTTCACAAGAAGACCAGCCATGGGCCTATCACCTTTTGGGGGGAAAACCCCCGGTGGAAGGAACAAAATAATGAGGAAAAATAGTCCCCCAACCATTTTTCTCCCGAAGAAAGGGAGGTGAGTAACGAAGTGCCCTCGTTCTTTAAAAATTAATTCACTCCTCTGGTTAAAAAGAGGAGTTACCGACGAGGCTGAGAAAAAGTTGAAGCTAATAGTAGATAAGGAAATTCGTACTCAAATCACCGCTGACTGCCAGAATCTCAGGCCACCTCTGAAATTTTATTTCTTTTGGCGCAAAAGCATTATTTGTGTTGGGGAAACGACCTGATATCCCTCCGAATAATTTAGGCGTACAGAACTCGAATATTAGCAGTGAACTCGTAAATTACCAAGATTCGAAATCAACCTACCACCTGTGTCGACCGCGCGATAGATACTAAAGAACCATTAACGTATTTCGGCTGATTTCTTATTGCGGGTCAACTTTCCAAACGTACATCACTTGGCGCCTCCGTTTTTTTACTCTAATATCATCTGTCCGAAGTAAACAAGTATATCACGCGAATAGAAATTCTGATTTAAATTAGATTCTAGGACTTCCGATTGTTTAATTGTTATAAACTACTCCGACCCGGTCAAATACTTGATTTTATTAATTAAGGTGATTTTCATGAAATTGTTATTTATGTAAAAAGACAAGTTGTAAGCATTTACTTTCTTTTGTATATATATTTTCGAGAATTAATCCTCTCATTTAATAAACTGTATATAAATAAACATCTGTGTTTTACTGGTGAGGAGTCAATCAATTTATATCTGTCACATTTCATTTAACGGGAAATATACGACCCTGGACCACTCATCCCGGTGGTGACCTCTTCCTACTTGTCCGTGCAACTAGAAAAACTATCTTTTACCGAGAAAAGCGGTCACAATGGGTAAAAACTAATAACAATTATAACAAAAATCTGGGACTATGACAATTCTAGAAACAAGAGGAAGAATGAAAAATAACATTCGTTAAGCAAAATAGTCTGAAAATTTATATAAAGTAATAATCAATCGGTAGCAGCTTGTGACGAATCAAAGGAATATGCCAGTACCAATAAAACTAAAGTGTCCCACGTGCAAAGGTGAATCAGACATGAATGATGTTCCATGTATTGCATGTGATTTCAAAAGAATGAGCGGTTCCAAACACATTCACTCTTCATATTTTGACTATAAAGAAAAAACTGTGTATTATGATAGTTCATGTATGTGTGCTCTTTTGTGCTATGACATTAATTTGACATTTGTAAGCCCTTAACGTAGGCATAGATAATATTAGTATGTAGGTGCAAAATCAGACAGTTATTATTATTATTATTAGTTATTAAGTAACTTTTTTTCTTATGTTTCAAACTGTTTTACTAAATATAGAGAGAGGTATTCACGTGTTGCATTCATTCTCTCAATACTTTTGTAGAAATGAAGTTGTTCTTGCTGTGCAACATCTTGCTCTTCACATTGCACTCCTATATTGGATGTGATAATGCTGATAACACAACTGGATATCATCATACAACAATTGATTATTACGAAGATCTATATAACTTAAAAAATGAAGAATATCATACACTTTACAATACAAGTCTTATATTGTATCAAGAATGTAACGACAGAGTTGATGAATGTAATGATTTAAAAGATGAAGAAATACAAATGTCCGATATGTGTTTAAATAACTTCAATAAATATGAAGAAAACATTAAAAGTTCAAATCACAATTCTTCTGATAGAGATTCATTGATAAGAGATGACATCTTATTAACGTCTACAATCCAACAGGAAAATATTACTTTAAGAAGAAGAATCGGTGAACTAACTGATTACGCATTAATATATCCTACACTTTGATTAATGAATATAAAAATAATGTTACATTATTGATGACAACACCAGATTCACTGAATGTAAATATAAGTATTATAAATATGGACTTTGCAAATTGTAAACTTAAATTTGAATTTCTCCAAGGAGACTTGTTACGTGAACAACATATGAAAAATTATGTCATTCAAAATATCAGTAATTGCATTGACAGGGAACATGAATGTCTATCAAAGAAACACAAGTATTCAGTTGAATTAAGTACATGTCGTATGAAATTAAGGAGAACAAAAATGTATAAATTGTAGTCTAAGATTCTATGAATAATAAAATAATTATGATATCACATACACACACATGTTTTATTTACATTCCTCTATTCAGAATAATCTCACTTTCTATAGAAAGTTCAGACAAGGTCAACAAGCGATATGATTATCATAAACTCAAATTATTAATACAAAATAATTTTATCGTGTCATATTTGGTTTGATCTGCGTATGTGACGTCAGCAGAGATGAGAAAATAACAAGTCTCGTCAAAATAAAAATTACTATTTTCAAACTAATTGTGTGAGTACAAATATTATTATTATTTGAATGTTTTTATGAATAACTTCCATGCAATATCCTAATTATAACATCTCATGTCATATTTGTTTGATCTTTGTGACCTCAGCAGCATAAAAATATCATAATTGTTTCACCTTTGTGAACGTTCCCATTGGCGTCAGCAGAGATAAGAAACCTGCAAGTCTTGACAAGAAAATTAAAATACATAATAATATTATATTTGTTTCACCTTTTGTGAGCTCTACTAACATCAACACAGATGAGAAAATAACAATTCTCGACAAAATAAAAATTACTATTTTCAAACTAATTGTGTGAATAAAAGTCACAATAAAAATTACTATTTTCAAACTAATTGTGTGAATAAAAATCACAACGACTTGAAATTATTATGAGCAAGGCTAGGCTCACCTTTACCTATAATCAAGGTGACATTAATTAGACCCACGTGAGGTGAGCTATATGACACCCTCTGGTCATTGACGACAACTTCTTCAAAGAAGCCTCTGGTCATTGACATTAATCCTCACAAGAAGTGGAAGTTGGTGGACTCAGGCTAATGGACATGCCATCGAAGTGTCACAGTATACCGCTTGATATACTACTTACGAATGTCTCACTTTCGGACCACAGACATATTCTGTTCGAGTTGGAATCTGAGTCCGACCGAGATAAGTATTGCAGGAATCTGTGAGTCCCCAACAGGGACCCTTCCTGAGAGGAACTGAACGATAGGCTCTGCTATCTTCCTGCATTTCAAGAAAGTCGGGAAGAGGCTGATGCCGCTGTATGTGACATCTGCGTTTGATGAATTATGCCCTCTTAAACAAAGGGAGGACGGCAATAACACTCTCTGGTGGACTTCCCAAGTGAAGGAAAATCGGAAAAGTAGATTAAGTAGACTACTTCCCCGCCAGGATATCCGGTCCATGCTGGCGATAGGCATCCGGTGTTTGTAATTAGTGTTATCGGGTAGATAGCGTCATCAGTGATTGCGAGTTTGATTGTTTGAATGTATATACAGGATGTTTGTAAAGAGTATAATGTTATATGTACAGGTTGTTTGTAAGAGAGAATCACGTGGTTTTGAAAGAGATGTCATGGCGAATATCACGTGATCCTTCAACGAGGTGTCATGGCGTCTGTCACTTGGTCCATGTTGTATATACAGGTTGTTTAAAAGAGAGGTCCCAGTCACGTGGTTTTGAAAGAGGTATCATGGTGGTTATCGTCTCATGATGGCTGCGACGTGTGTCACGTGATCTGTCATGCATCTGTCACGAGATGTCATGATGTGTGTCACGAGGCCAACGAGGTGTCTTTCGACTGAAGAATCATCATCAGGGTGAAACCAGAAGTGGGTTATATAATCGACACATTGTCATATCGAGAGTGAAACCGGAAGTGGTTATTTTATTGCATATTCTGAATCTACGTGATGTGCTGAATAAGAATATACTATTTATATATCGATCAGTTGACCGATCTCCCACGATAAGGGTTTGAAATTTTTATTTTTTGAAGTATAGCGTTATGGGTGTCAAATAAAAGATCTTGACGCGTAGAATGTGAATTTTCAACTTTTTCATGGAAAAATCTCATATGGTGCATGTAAATGAGGAAAAACCTGTAACTATAGCTCTATGGGTATCAAATGAAAGGTGTTGACGTGTAAAATGCGAATTTTCAACTTTTTCATGGAAAAAATCAATACGGTTCATGAAAATCATCTAAATATTGCTTTATGGAGGTGTCATGGTGTATGTCACGTGTGTTACATCGACGAGGTGGCTTTCACATGTTCCTTCAACGAGGTGACTATCACATGCCGTAGTCATAGAAACCATAGAGCTATAGGCTACAGGGCTATCCTACGTCACAACCATAGAAACCATAGAGCTATGGGTTATAGAGCTAACCTAAGTCGCAACCAACGAGGTGTCATGACGTCTACCACTTGAACTGTCATGGCGGATCTGTCATAGCGTGTGTGTGTGTGTGTGTGTGTGTGTGTGTGTGTGTGTGTGTGTGTGTGTGTGTGTGTGTGTGTGTGTGTGTGTGTGTGTGTGTGTGTGTGTGTGTGTGTGTGTGTGTGTGTGTGTGTGTGTGTGTGTGTGTGTGTGTGTGTGTGTGTGTGTGTGTGTGTGTGTGTGTGTGTGTGTGTGTGTGTGTGTGTGTGTGTGTGTGTGTGTGTGTGTGTGTGTGTGTGTGTGTGTGTGTGTGTGTGTGTGTGTGTGTGTGTGTGTGTGTGTGTGTGTGTGTGTGTGTGTGTGTGTGTGTGTGTGTGTGTGTGTGTGTGTGTGTGTGTGTGTGTGTGTGTGTGTGTGTGTGTGTGTGTGTGTGTGTGTGTGTGTGTGTGTGTGTGTGTGTGTGTGTGTGTGTGTGTGTGTGTGTGTGTGTGTGTGTGTGTGTGTGTGTGTGTGTGTGTGTGTGTGTGTGTGTGTGTGTGTGTGTGTGTGTGTGTGTGTGTGTGTGTGTGTGTGTGTGTGTGTGTGTGTGTGTGTGTGTGTGTGTGTGTGTGTGTGTGTGTGTGTGTGTGTGTGTGTGTGTGTGTGTGTGTGTGTGTGTGTGTGTGTGTGTGTGTGTGTGTGTGTGTGTGTGTGTGTGTGTGTGTGTGTGTGTGTGTGTGTGTGTGTGTGTGTGTGTGTGTGTGTGTGTGTGTGTGTGTGTGTGTGTGTGTGTGTGTGTGTGTGTGTGTGTGTGTGTGTGTGTGTGTGTGTGTGTGTGTGTGTGTGTGTGTGTGTGTGTGTGTGTGTGTGTGTGTGTGTGTGTGTGTGTGTGTGTGTGTGTGTGTGTGTGTGTGTGTGTGTGTGTGTGTGTGTGTGTGTGTGTGTGTGTGTGTGTGTGTGTGTGTGTGTGTGTGTGTGTGTGTTGGCGTACGTGAACTGTCATGGCGGTTCTGTCATTTGCATCTGTCACGTGCAGAATATTAATTTTCATTTTTTTGATAGGGAAAAAATCAATATGATGCATGCAAATTGGGGGGGAAACATCTAACCATAGCTTTATGGGTATCAAAATACATAATGATTTTGACAAGTAGGTGGTGTTCTATTGGAATGAAGATCCGGCGATCATAGTTTACGAACGATGATGACGTCACTGCTTCAAACCTGTGACAGTAACTGATTCAATCCGGCGACCATAGTTTACGAACGATGATGACGTCTTTGACGGCGGTCACTGTTTCAATCCATCGTTTACGTATTATGATGATCAGATGAGGAATAAAATGCTAGTAATAATAATAATGATATCTATTCATTATTCATCACACTGATTTGAATTTTTACGGAGATAAAATTAAAGTTATAAGACTGTTGATTACATTAATTGTAATAAGTGAATAGGTAGTACATTCATGCACATGTTTTAGCCCCTGATTCAACATTCTGACACGTGCTTCAACATTCAGACACGTGTTCAGCACGGGCTCCAACATTCAGACACGTGTTCGGCAAGTGCTTCAATATTATGACAAGTGTTTTATGACACATCATACCACATTCAGACACGTGCTTAGCACGAGATTCATTATTCAGACACATGCTTCAACATTCAGACATGTGCTTCAACATTGAAACACGTGTTCTAACATTTTTTGATATGTGTCTCAATATTCAGACACATTTAACACGTATTTGATACTTGCTTCTGACAGTCACATGGTAGAAGTGCGCAACCGCGGACATACACAATATAACAACATCAACTAGTTTATAAACAAATGCTTATCAACAAATGTTTCAGCATGGTTTCGATGTGCTCACCACGTGCTTCAACATTCAGACACGTGCTCCAACATTCAGACACGTATTTCAACATTCAGACACATTCAACACGTATTTGATACTTGCTTTTGACAGTCATATGGTAGAAGTGCGTAACCACGTGATTGGACATACACAATATAACATCATCAACTAGTATATAAACAAATGCTTATTAACATATGTTTTAGTATGATTTCGATTCGCCTCCAGGAATAATGGTGATTGTTAAGCAAGAAAAACTCGTTGAATATTATGAATCTAGGGTCAAGCATTGAGAATGTTGAACAACCACAACGTCAGAGCTCTTTGCTGCCAAATACTCTACGAACAATAATCTGCGGTCTAAGTAATTGTGGAAAAACAAATGTGATGTTATCCCTATTGTTAGATGCGAACGGCCTGAAATTTGAAAACGTGTACATCTATCCAACGTCTTTACACCAACCAGAATGTCTGTTACTGAAAGAAACATTGAAGAAAATTGCTGGGCTTGGATATTTTCCGTACACTGACAGTGATGACGTCATAGACCCCACAGAAGCGAGGCCTAATTCGGTAATAATATTCGATGATGTAATGGATGAGAAACAGGAGAAAATTCGTGCTTATATTTCAAGAGGGAAACACAACTCAATTGATAGTTTCTATCTTTGTCAGTCTTTTGCTAAATGTCCAAAACATGGATTGCGCGACAATGCCAACTGCTTGATTATTTTCAAATAGGATGAACTCAATTTGAAACATATATCTACCGATCATGTAAGTACAGACATGTCACTCGAGAAATTCAAAGAGATATGTAGCGTATGTTGGAAAGATAAATATGGATTCCTTATGATTAACAAAGACTGTGATATGAACAAAGGACGTTATCGCAAAATTTTTGATAGTTATATAAACATCTAACATGTATATATACTTCCATTTGGAATGAACAAACCACTGAGCATGGACGTGAATGTGCCTAACGAGTTAAAAGCAAAACAACAATTGAAGAGAAAAATTTGGGAGTTAGCAAACGTTGTGAGGAAAAAATATATGCCTGTGAAAATGATGAGATTCTAGATGATACGTTTAAGAATGTATCTAAACCCCTAGAGGAAATTGCGAGAAACGCTGAAAAAATCAAACAAAATTCGTTGATTAAACCTAAAAGTATTGTTTCTACAGCAACACAAATGGAGAACGTACCAATCCCAACTATTGAAACTGAAGGAGAAGAATTCGTATATAACCTCCCAGATATTGAAAAGGATGTGTTTACCCCCGCACCCACTATCGATCAGATTCGTGGGGAATTCAGAAAACTTAAGAGAGATAATTCAGCGGCTACAGAGGAGTTTCTGCAACAATACCCAACATTAGCACGTTATTAGTTGGGAGGATTTCTATTGGATGATGATGTTAAAAAATACGATAATGGAATGGGTTTGCAATAAAATTCAACTTTAGACAGATGGTTCATGGGTATTCAACCTATAGAAATTGATAGTGAGAGAAATATAATTATTAAGGGTGCTCCGTTCAAGTGTACCACAGGACTGTATAATTTGATATTTTACAGAGATGTTCTACCTGATACTTACACTGTGGAAGATGGGAAAAATTACAGTCAAATGATGGAAATGACTAGTGCCCATAGACGTAATAACGATCCAGCTGATCGAATAAAAAACACTGTAAAATACAAACATGTACTGCAAACTTTGATTAATTCCATTGAAAGACCAAGGTCCATAACGTACACTGGGAATGCATATATCAAAAATGATATGCTCGAATATAACGAGAAACATATCGAATAGGTTTATTGAAATGACAATAACGAAATTGTGGATAGACTGAGACTTCTTGTTGCATCCACGTATGCTGGTAACAATAACCATCACAACGAGATAATCTCTATAATAGAAAAATTGATGGAGGCTATTGTAATTGAGCAAAAACCATACGTAAAGACAAGTTCATCACAGTTATAAAGATGATGGATAAGTTTGGTCGAGCCTATTCTTCCATGTGGATATATGATACAAATATATTTAATAACAATTTCAAACAAGTTCACGGACAAGGATTATTCCTTACGAGCGATGGAAGTTATGATATGAAAATCGTAGACTGTGCAACGTGAAATCGCCTAATGATAATGAAGATGTTGCAAATAAAGTATATGTTGATGAATAAATACACAAACTGTATCTGAAAACGGAAACCAGTCTCAAAGATACCTTGAATGTTAGGGTTGATAATTTGATCAAAGATATCAACAAGGATCAAGATGAACATAAATTGACGAATGAGAAGAGCATCCTCAACATTGATAAACATCTGAGGACATTCAGAATAGATGTAATGTGAGGGATGTATATATAAAATCAGAGTATAAAACAATCAGTGATAGTATGAGGGAAAACAGAAATCAATTGAAAGAGATCAATAACACATTTAACGGTGTGAACATGCGTCTAAATGACATTACTAGTGAAGAGGAGGCGTTAAAACGACGGATGACATCTGTGGAACCTTCTAAGAAGAGACCCTCATCATCCACGACAACAAAGCAAGTCTCTGTGAAACGTATAAATCCAAATCCTGTGAATATACCCAAAAAATTAATTCAGCACTAGATTTCCGCACTGATAAGATGAGTAGAGAACAAGTTGTGCATGAGCTTCATAAGCCGAGTAGGAAGAATTTCAAACGGCGCAGAATAATCATCATTAACGGTTTGGAAGATTTGTGGCAAATGGATCTGACTGAAATGGGTAATTAGGCTCGTGAAAATAGGGGATTCAAATATATTTTGGTTATGATCGATTGTTTCTCAAAATTTCTGTGGACTCATCCGTTGAAAACGAAATCTGCCGAAAAGGTTCGGAAAGCTGTCAGTTCTATATTGCTAGAAGGACATCGTAAGCCTAGGCATCTGCAAAGCGATCAGGGAAAATAATTCTTAAATAAACACTTCAACGATCTGATGAAGAAACATAATATCAATCATTATAATACGTATAGTGTGAAAAAAGCAGCCATTGCTGAACGTGTCATTCGAACGTTGAAGGAAACGCTCTATAAACAATCCAGTCTTAGCGGGAAATATAAATGGCTCGATATACTTAAAGAAATCACAGAAAAATGTAATAAACGTAGACATTGTACTATCAATATGGCTCCAATAAAAGTGACGAAACAGATTGAGGGCGAGATATTGAAGCGATCCTCCTCACACATCAAGTGAGCCTACCTCACAAATACAACGTTGGAGTTGTGGTGCGAATAAGTAAGGCGATACATATATTTGAAAAAGGATAAACGCCCAATTGGTCGACGGAATTGTTCAAAATTATGAGAGTTCACATAACAGCTCCTGTTACATATATTGTGCAAGATGTGTTGGGGAAAACGATAAGTGGAGGATTCTACGAGGAGGAATTACAGAAAACAAAACAACCCGATGTGTATTTAGTCATTGAAATATTACGGAAAAGGAGGGGTCAACAGTATGTGAAGTGGTTGTACTGTTGTACTGGATAATAATCACAACAGTTGGATCGATAATTCGAATCTGGTTCTATGAACCCATCATTGACCATTTGGAGATTATTAGAAACAAACAAAAAGCTGGAATATTGTTGACTCGAGGGTATGGATATTATAATAGAACAAAATTCCGTGACTATGTGGGTGAATCAAGGGTGAAGATTATAATATTTGAAAACACATGTTGTTAAAATTATACTTAATTCTTTTGTATTGAGAAAAATTTTAAATTAATAAAAAAATATTATTTTGAGATTTTTGGTCTTTCTCCCTCCCCTCGTTAAATAACGGTGCAATCTTGAATTCTCATCAGTCTGTATGGAAGCATACGTAGGAGAAGGTGTTCTCTATATGCTTATGAACAAGCTCCCGTTTGAACTTCATATTCTTGGTTATCAATACTGTGGTCCAGTTACAAAATTACAAGAACGGTTGAAAAGAGGAGATTCAGGTATCAATCCACTCGATAAAGCGTGCCGCCAATACGATATTTCATATTCGCGAAACGCTAGTTTGGAAGTACGTCACGAAGCGAATAAAATATTAGAGAACGCTGCTTGACAACGTGTCAAATCTGAAGACACAAAATTTGAAGAGAGGATTGCTGCTTTCAGTGTGAATAAAAAAATTAAGGCAAAGAGGAAATTGGGGATGGGCATGAGAAAGAAGGTTGGGTTCGGAAGTGCAATTGTCGATGGGGTGAGACAAGTTATGAAGAATAAGTTTGACCCATCCACTCTGAAGAGAACATCTCAAACAGCTTTGAAAGTTGCACGAAAACAATTCAAAAAAGCAGGTTGTCTAAAAAATGTTCGATTACCATGAGTAATTCCTATTTCTAAGACTGGAGGATTTCTACCATTTGTAATACCTCTGTTTGCCGGCTTATCAGCAGCTGGAGCATTAGCGTGAGGTGGTGCAGGCATCGGTGAGGCCGTTAACTACAGCAAAGCAGCTCGGAAAACCTTGGAGGAAACGGAAAGACATAATGAAACAATGGAAGCTATAGCTTTGGGGAAACAAGAATCTGGTCTATATTTGAGAAAGTATCGCAAAGGTCTTGGTCTGTATTTGAATAAACATCCGAAAAACTGTCAGTAAACCTACCCAGAAGACCTCTGACCGATTTCGATCTACGAAAACTAGCAAAAGCTCTGAAAATTCGCCATTTTAGAGGAGTATTTATGCGTGATGAACTGCCATCCAACGGACCATGGAAAAACGAGCGTGGAATAGTTAATTTAGTTAGATCGGACAATGAAGGCACTCACCGGGTTGAGTTTAATAAAGTCGGTGATACAGTTTTATATTATGATAGTTTTGGCAATTTACGCCCCCCTCACGAACTAGTGGATTATTTCAAAAAGTGTAAGATATTATTCAATAACAAAAATTTTCAGCAATATAACACTTATATTTGTGGCCAGTTATGTTTGGAATTCCTCTCTAACTCTTCAGTTGTGGTCGAATGAAACTGTATTTATTAGTATATAAATAGATTGTTTTCATCAATCATGTCTCAGACGTTTACTATCACGAGTAAGAGCTTTCGCTTGTCTGTAGATTTCCACCCACCAATAGAACTAGATCCTCATTCATATTATCCTATCGCACTTGTTGGTTTGCATACGTACAATAGCATCCCGAACATTGGAGAAGGTTTCAATAAATTTTATTATAAAAATGTGAAGGGTAAGGAAAAAGTAGTGACTATACCTACGGGGTCAGTTGACAGACATCGAGGATTTTATACAAAGTGCAGTTTGTGGGATAGGAGTGAAGCAAGAAGAACGTGACCGGAAATTATCAATAAAATCTAACAACAACACTCTACACACAGAGCTGAAGAGTGATTTTGGAGTGAATTTTATTCCCCAAGATAGTATAAGCGAACTGTTGGGATTCAGAAAAAAGAAATTGACATCTCGTGAACTACATGTATCTGATCGACCTATAAACATAATCAAAAATCAAACTATCAGAGTGGAGTGTAACTTAACCGCAGGAACATATTATAACAATAAGTTAGCTCATACGATATATGAGTTTTCACCTCTTGTACCACCTGGTTTTTCCATTGATATAAAGCCGAAGAATCTTATTTATGAACGGCCATGAATTTGATTCATCTGTTTGAATAATTACACTCATTCGAAATTACGGAGATTTAGGAAAGTGGCAATCACGGAATACACATTCGGATTTCATTCATATCTATTGAAATAATGAACTGTTCAAACTGAGATTACATGTAATATCCGTACTTACTACCTGATCTAAATTAAATGATCTTCCAAAATTTTATGCTTCGTTACAGATGTACTATCAAAATAAATATGTATTTTTCCAAATAAATGTAATTATTATTATATTCGATATTTTACTTCTCAAACGGTAGGTGGTGATGTTAACATCCGGCGATCATAGTTCGTAAACTATGCTAGCCGGTTGCTGGGAATGGAACAAATCGAAACAACTAGTGACGTTATCAGCCAGTTATCAACGTTTGCAATGAGATCGAAACGGAGAGTTACCCCCACTATTCACGTTCACGTTCTCATGTTTGTAAGAGAGAATCATTTCAGATAATGTTCAGTGAGAAAAATGAACTCAGCTGGGCGCGGATGCGCACTTCTACCATGTGACTGTCAAAGCAAGTATCAAATACGTGTTAAATGTGTCTGAATATTGTAACACATATCAAAAAATGTAAGAACACGTGTTTGGATGTTGAAGCACATGTCTGAATGTTGAAGCATGTGTCTGAATAATGAATCACGTGCTAAGCACGTGTCTGAATGTCGGAGCATGTGTTTTAAAACACGTGTCATAATATTGACGCACGTGCTGAACACGTGTCTGAATGTTGGAGCACGTGCTGAACACGTGTCTGGATGTTTAACCACGGGCTAAAACATGTGCATAAATGTACTACCTATTTACTCTTTACACTTAATGTAATCAACAGTCTTATAACTTTAATTTCATCTCCGTAAAAATTCAAATCAGTGTGATGAATAATGAATGAATATCATTATTATTATTACTAGCATTTTATTCCTCATCCGACCATCATAGTTCGTAAACGATGGTCGCCGGATTGGAACAGTGGCCGCCGCCGGTGACGTCATCATCGTTCGTAAACTATGGTCGCCGGATTGAATCAGTTACTGTCACCGGTTTGAAGCAGTGACGTCATCATCGTTCGTTAACTATGATCGCCGGATCTTCAATTCAATAAAACATCACCTACTCGTCAAAATCATTATGTATTTCAATGAATACAAAGCTATGGTTAGATGTTTTCCCCTCCAATTTGCATGCATCATATTGATTTTCGCCCCATCAAAAATGTGTAAATTAATATTCTGCACAAGACAGCTGTAAATGACAGAACCGCCATGACAGTTCACGTACGCCATGACACACACACACACAAACACGCTATGACAGATCTGTCATGACAGTTCACGTGGTAGACACCACGTGACAGACGCCATGACAACTCTTTCAGCCATCATGATGCTGTATGGTTGAGACTTATGTTAGCTCTATAACGTACAGCTCTATGGTTTCTATGGTTGTGACGTAGGATACCTCTGTAGTCTATAGCTCTATGGTTTCTATGACTACGGCATGTGATAGTCGCCATGACACCACGTTGAAGACCCACGTGACAGACATCTCGTTGAAGGAACATGTGATAACCACCTCGTCGATGTAACACACGTGACATATGCCATGACACCGCCATAAAGCAATATTTAGATGGTTTTCATGAACCATATTGATTTTTTTCCATGAAAAAGTTGGAAATTCGCATTCTACACGTCAACACCTTTCATTTGATACCCATAAAGCTATAGTTAGAGGTTTTGCCTCATTTACATGCACCATATAGGATTTTTTCATGAAAAAGTTGAAAATTCACATTCTACGCGTCAGAACCTTCCATTTGACACCCATAATGCTATACTTTAAAAAATAAAAATTTCAAACTCTCATCGCGGGGATCGGTCAAACTGATCGATATATAAATAGTATATTCTCATTCAGCACATCACGTAGATTCAGAATATGCAATAAAATAGCCACTTTCGGTGTGACAATGTGTCGACTATATAACCAACTTCCGGTTTCACCCTGATGATGATGCTTCAGTCGACAGACACCTCGTTGACCTCGTGACAGATGCCATGACACCTCCTGACAGATGCATGACAGATCATGTGACACACGTCGCAGCCATCATGAGACGATGACCACTCGTTGAAGGATCACGTCATAGCCACCATGACACCTCTTTCAAAACCTTGTGACTGGGACCTCTCTTACAAACAACCTGTATATACAACATGGACCAAGTGAAAGACGCCATGACACCTCGTTGAAGGACCACGTGATAGCCGCCATGACACCTCTTTCAAAACCACGTGACTCTCTCTTACAAACAACCTGTACATACAACATAACACACTCTTTACAAACACCCTGTATGTTTTTTTAATTCAATTTATTCAATTTAAGTTTACACCTAGTTTATAAAAGGTTTTCAGCTTAAAGTAGTATAATACACATATGTACTTAAATATGAATAAATTAGGATACCCACGAAGTATTCTGCACACTTCACAGTGTGCTACTTGTGCATGAGATAGTGTAACTGCATTTTATAAATATTATATTCCTTCGTAAACGAAACACATGTTCACGTTGATAAGTTGAGTAGAAGAGGCTGTTTAGTATAGCACGGTGTACTTATATATACACATTCATATATCCTTTACAACTTTTATACTTTAGATAATTGAAAGTTAATTATTTCTCGCGATGTCTGCAGTAGCCATTTTCTTAGCCTTTTCTTGTATACCGGTAAGGATTTAGTTTCTTTCAGAGAGCTGGGTAGAATGTTATTAAGTTTTTCACTAAGGTAAGTGAAAGTAATTTTTTATTTAATACTGATCTTGTTTCATAAGAATGTTTAGAATATTCAATACCGTCAGGATTCTTGGAGAGATGAATTGCTAAGGATTCTGCATACAGTTGACGGATATCTAATACGCTAGTTTCTTTGAACAGTTTTTCTGCTGGGTAAGTTATCTTTTTTTTAGTATAATTTTCAAAATCCATTTTTGCATGATTTTTAGGTAGATCAAGTAATTATCATTTACACCTCCCCACGCTAATATTCCATGAGATATATGAGATTGCACTAACGCTGAGTATAAGGTCTTTAGGGATTTCAGATCAAGAAATTGTGAAAGATATTTAAATTTAGACAATGTACATCTTATTTTGTTTACTACATATGTAATGTGAGTGTCCCATCTCAAATGTCAATTATCACTCCTAAATATTTAATCGATGTGCTTTCTTGTATTACTAAGTTGCTATTATCATCATTTATTATTAATTCATTGTAACTCGGAGTGATATTTGCATAAGAGCTAAATGTAATATACTTTGTTTTTTTAACATTTATTGTTAGTAAATTCACCTGAAACCAATTGATATACATTCAACCAAACTCGCAATCACTGATAACGCTATCTACCCGATAACACTAATTACAAACACCGGATGCCAATCACCAGCATAGACCGGATGCACAGACCGGATATCTTGGTGGGGAATTAGTCTACTTAATCTACTCGGGAACGTGTGAGAAAACTTTTCAATAAAGCGAAGACAACCTCGTGTAGTTCGGACAGGGAGACCTTTAAGGTTGCCCAAAGGAACTATAAGAAAGCTTTGAGGGGCTCCAAAGGAGAGTCATGGCATACCTACTGAAAGGGCATCAATAAGATGCCGTCAGCAGCGACTCCATGCAAGGCTCTCTCCGCAGATTCCTCTATCGACATAGGATCAGTGATTCTGCAGAACAGGGAGTACACGTCGTCGTCGGACGAGACACTACGACATCTACTGACCGTGCATTTCCCCGAGTCTGATGACAACTTCATAGTCACACTACTCGAGTATTTCCGTGTCACCACGCGATCGACTACAAGTTGGTCTCGAACGTAATAAACTATGAAAGAGTGCGCTGGACCATTCCGAGCTTTGCGCACTACAAATCGCCGGGTGAGAATGGAATCTTCCCAGTTCTATAACAAGAGGGCTCGTAGCTTATAACCATCCCGGTGCTCCTGATATTCCTATTTTGCATCACCTCTGGCTTTGGTTTGGAGGTAGGTCAAAGTCGTTTTTGATCTTAAGGCGGGAAGAACTGACTTCACTCAGGCCACATCCGCCCAATCATAACCTACGCAGCCGTCGTGTGGTGATCGGCGACAGAAACGGTTCTGTCTCGTCTGGCGCTGGACAAGGCTCAATGACTTGTCTGCGTGGGGATAACGGAGGCTATGAGGATCGACCCCGCCAGGGCTCTTGAGGTTCTGGTGGGGATCATCCCTCCACAGCTCCATATTAAAACAGTGGCCGTGGGTACGGCGCATCGGCTGGCTAGTCTGGGCCAGTGGGTCGGTGTGTCTATACCTCACGGTCATGGCAAATTTGGAATTGGGCAGCCAAAAGAACTCTTACTGAGTTATTCAGTTGGTGACTTTGTTCTGATGCACCGGGACTCTCAAATGCACGTGAGCAAGAGCGACTATGAGTTCTTAGGTCCGTACGAAATTGTAAAATGTTCACCTCCGAATGGTTATGAAATCAAAAAGGTTGGAACGAATATAGTTACTAGAGCCGCCAAAGAACAGTTAAGACCATGGCCATCACAGTGGTCTCTCGATTGTGATATGAAAGAAATTTTAGAGTTCTTGGAAGCGGGTGACCCAGAATGAATTAGGTGAGTTACAATGTTTGTTTGGTCTCTGTCCCGTAAGCGGAAGAGCCAAGTGGTGGCTGAGGTCTCCACAACGATGCTCCTATTTGATTATTTGGTCTCTGTCCCGTAAGCGGTAGATCCAAGTGGTGGCTGAGGTCTGCACAACGATGTTTCTATTTGATTATTTGGTCTCTGTCCCGTAAGCGGTAGAGCCAAGGGGTGTCTGAGGTCTCCACAACGATGTTTCTATTTGATTGTTTGGTCTCTGTCTCGATAGAGGTAGAGCCGAGTGGTGACTGAGGTCTCCACCACATTGATGTTTTCATTTATTTGTTCGGACTGAGATCCGATAATGCTTTGCCAAAATAATAACTGACGTAGACTGATTGAATTCTTTTTTCATTATTATTTAGATTAGTCTGAAGAAGTATGAAGAGACGGGAGCGTCGTCGAAGTCAGTATGGTCGTGTTAGAAATAAACAGACTTGTCGATGTTTATTTATTTTCTGTGGACCACCGCCGGTCGCCTGAAGTGAGATCCGACATCATTAAATTATGCGTAGCAAGCTATACTATGACTTTTATAAAAGATTGACAGTGGATGTGGAATTCATGTTCGTTCAGGCTCTCGGATTACACGCCGTTAATAAATATTTGTATTAATTTATATTACTCGTTAATATTATAAATATTTTTGTGTATCTCGGTTTTTGTTTTCTAACAATATTATAATAAATTTATTTATTTATTTATTTATCAAGTGTCAGCTCATGCAAAATAAACTTAAATATTGCGGATGTGTCATAGAAAATAATGGATTACATAATAATGAAGAAAAATCGAAAAAATTTAATAATTCAAGTTCCTGAGAACAAGAAAGAAGTTCGGGCTTCAATTAGGGTAGTAAATTACTATGGGCGATTCTTTAAAAATTTGAGTTGAGTATTTGAATAATTTTCTTAAAAATGAAACACCTTTTGTGTGGGATGCAAATTGTAACAACGCGTTTGAGTTAGTTGAGGAACAAATTCGATCAGAGCGGGTTTTTGTCCATCCAACCCAAATTTGAAATTGGTATTAGCTACTGATGCCAGAATTCAATTATGATATAAGATATTAAAATACACCATTGCATGTAAATGCCGATACATTTTCATGTTTATCCTTTAGAGATAAAAAAAAGTTGAGGATCATATTGATGAGCCAGATTATTTTGAAATTTGTCAAACTGAGACACTACTAGTAACTATAGATGAAGTAGCTAATGAAACAAAATGAGATATAAACAGTTACAAAAATTACTATTAGGATTACAAAACGGCACAGAAATACATCGCAAAAACAGATTTAATGTTGATCAAGCTGAATTTAGTTTACAAAGTGGATGCATTATATGAGGTCAACGTACACTAATACCTTCAAAATTATGGAAACAAGTTCTAGCAGAATTACATTTGTCTCATTTCGGGATAGTAAAAATGAAGTCAACTGTCAGAAGTTATTGCTAGTGGCCAAATATAAGTACCGATATAGAACGTATGTGTAAAAATTGTTTACAATGTAATCAAATTAGAAATACACCTTCTGAAGTACTATTACACCCTTGAGAAAAGACAAATGTACCTTTTGAACGTGTCCATATTGCCCACGCAGGACCATTCATGAGAAATTATCTATTTGTATTAGTAGATGCTTTTAGTAGATGTCCTGAAGTTCACACAACAAAAGATATGACATCTAGAACGACAATAAATTTTTGCAGGAAAATTTTTGCTGCATATGGCATTCCTCAGATTCTTGTTGGTGACAATGGTCCACAATTGACGTCATATGAATTTCGAAATTTTCCAAGATCTAACAATATCTATCATGAACATATTGCGCCATACCATCCAGCAGCTAACGGGTTAACTGAAAGATATGTACAGACGTTGAAACAATCTTTGGAAGCTTGTAATAGTGAGAATAAAATTATCAAGAAAGACAACTACAACAATTTTAATTGACTTATAGGAAGTCTAAGCAGCCGGATTTAGTCTTTCTAAACTGATGTTTGGACGGGAAATGTGATCACGATTGGATTTATTGAAACCGACGAGAAGACACGAAATAGTGTCGAACAAATAAAGCTACATGCGATCAGTTAAAACGGGAAAGAGTTGCGGTTAGAGATTACTTGAATGATATTGAATGGCAATTCGATATAATTCAAGAAGTCCTAGAAAAATTACAATGTACGGTTAGATTAGATGATGGTAGAATCTGGAAAAGACATATAGAACAAATCAGAAAAGTTGGTGATTATACACCCAAACTACCTTATTTATTCGCCATTCCTCTTGGTATAGAAAATCCACAAGAGAATTCTTCAACTTCAAATTCTCATTTGAAAGACTTTGATCGCAATTCTTATGTCAATAGTGAAATAAATACTGATTCAGACATTAAGAATAATGAAAGTAAAGATTCACCAATATTGCGAAGATCTAATAGAATTATAAAACCACCTCAGAAACTAAATCTATGAAATAAAAATAGATATAAATGAATATGCATTTTGTGTGAGAAGGGGAAGAAGTGTTGTATATTTACTTCTATGCAATGTATATATTCTATAGTTTAGAGCGTGAAAAGGAATTTCAGTGGCAAAAAAGATATTCAGTACCTCAGCAAAGAGAATAAATATAGAAAATACAAGAAGACATTATTACTAGAATATAAGCAAAGTGTTGTACAACCGGGAAATTATTGAAATATATATAAAATCTTTACAGTACGTATTATCTTACGAGTTAAATCTACAAGCAAAACAATTGCCTTTGTGTTTTTTCAACTCTTTAAAGTGTTTATTGGAGAACTCCCTTCCTCGACCTCTTCGCAATTATCTGTATACGCCCGTTAGATTTCGAAAATTAGAGCCAACTGCCTTCCGAACCTCTTTGTTTGATTTCGTTTTTAACGGACACAGATATTTTGAGAAGCAATCGATCATCACTAAGATAAATTCGAATCCTCGAGTTTCACTCGCATGATTACCCAGTTCAGCCAGATCCATCTGCCACAGATCATGAGCCTTTTATGATTGCTCGGCGGTGTTTGAAATTCTTCCTCCTTAGCTTGCGAAGCTCATGTAAGAATTTGTATTTCTCGTGTTGGATCATCCTCAACTATCGTATGAGAATTGATTCTATCAGAACGTCCTTCCAACACAACCAATTCACTATCAATATTCTTTAGACTAGTGGTGAATTCGTTTTGTTGTGTAGTTATATCATAAACATTCTTATACATCGAGCGTAATCGAAGAACATCCACGCTGCCTACTACGCTGCCTCCTCCGCTCCTCGATCTCCTAATAAACTCATCGAGACTCATCATTTAACTGTTGCAATAGCTGTTGTATATCATCTAATATATGAGATCTGTCTCTCGAACTTCATTTATTATAGCAACAATCTCATTATCGTGCGATCAATAGTTTTAGGCGTTCCACAAACTCGTTTGGATCGTCCCAGTACACGTAACTTCACTGTTTCGTCATTACACGTCAATTTGATAACACTACCGGAAGCGTCCTCATGAATTGAACTTCGAATTATTTGAACGTACTTATATTTTCGAATACCTTTCATGTTACCCGCACTATTTCTATGGGGATTTGTCAAGTTCAAAATCATTCTGTAATTCATCTATCTTGGTGACATTTCTCGGTCTGTCGTAGAATATAAGCTCGCACAGACCGACGGTGCTTTTGATTTTTTTTCCTTGTGTCACGATAGCATCTTCATTTCTGAAATTGATTAATTCACCTCCTAGTAACCTTGACAACGAGCTGGCATCGTAAACTAGACTATAAATTCCATCGATTTTCCTACTACTTGACCAATAATCACTGATAAATTTTTGAAATAACTCTTGGTAAGATTCTAATACGTCATAGTCATCATCGTCGTCAGACTCTTCAATAGCAGTTTTCATACTTGCATTGCTCACATCCAATACTATTCCTATCTCATCTTCCTCCTAGTCTCATTCTGTACCAAATCGTCATTTGCTCTCTAAATTTCACGTTTGATGAATGGCGTATTATTGAATTTGATTCTTTCCCGAAATGGTTCCGATATGGGTTTGAATAATTTATTTATCGCCTCGTCCTCTCCCGTTTCACCCAATTTCGATGTTAGATTTTCTTGCGTATAGATGGTGCCAACTGAGCAACAGGATATAGCTTATTTGCAGAACAAATCTCTGGAGGAACGTCATAAGACCTATCAGCTATTAGAGGACGCTGCTTGAAAGCGAGTTAAATCAATACACGCGGTTAAAAGACTTTCCAGTTTACTGGTTATCGGTGGGATGAAGGTTAAGCAGAAACTTGAGATGAGACATGAGAAATGTAGACGATTGTCTTGGAAAAATATCGTTGTATGTATCGCAAAGTGTATGAATGCATCTGCACCAACTTCATCGTTGCGAAAGTCTACTATATACGCTTTGAATGCCGCACGAATAGCTATTGAACGAGCCGGAGGTGAAATAGTATATTAAAGAACGAGTTTCCTAAGACTCGTCTTAAAGCACGAATTTAAGTTTAAAAAACGAGTGGCGAAGCCACGAGTTTTTTTAAAGAATGAGTGCTTCAAGGTCTTAGGAAACGAGTTGTTTATACTATTTTTTGTAATTTGCCCTTTTTATGCCGTTTTTAAACAAAAATGTTTAATTTAGTCCATTTAGGGATTTTTATGGTGGTTGGTAACATCTTAATTTTGAAAGTGAAAATTTGATTTAGTGGTTCTGTGATCGCTTTTCGTTTTATCAAAATTCTGTCACAAACCATGAATATGGAAGAATAACACTAGAAAACGACTATTAGTACAAATATCTAAACCATATTGTGTATTAGCTGAAATCAATTTTTCCAATGGACACGTCGGCGACTTTCTCTTCTTGAGTTGTTGACGCTCGACACTGTCATTTAAACTGACATAATGATGACAAAGATAATTCCGCATCAAGCTCGCCAACCTAAAAATTTTCGTAAAAAGTTCCGTGCTTTTTTGGATATTAAGACACGGTGAGTGATGACGTTGCGTTCGTTAATGGGTCAATTAGAGAATCAAAATGGAGGCAAATTACAAAAAACATATTAAAGTACCACGAATAAATCGGGAGGATTCGACTATTATTTCCCATTTTAGGTGCATTGGGATCCTAAGGGTATGTGGCAGGAGGTGCGAGTACGGAATACGAATGCGGTTATGAATGCTGAAAATGCGAAAAAGAAGCTTGAAGAAGATCAACGTCAAAACGAAGCTATGGAATCGTAGAGTAAATACGTAACTCTAGAGGAGAACTGATATTGTTTTGGAGAAGCTACAAAAAACCTATCAATAAAGTTACGTGATGTCGATGTCTGGGCGGGAACGTTCGGATTTTCTATAAAAACGATCCTTATCAAAAACACAATCAAGTAATATGTAAACATTTGTGTTCAAGTTTCTCTTACCTAAACATTCAACGAGTAACAACCATGATGAGTTTCTTTTCGACATCAATACAATGCATATGTCAAACTGAAGGAGGAAGTAGTTTGAGAACAATTTAATTTTATTCACGATAATTTGATAGATGCGATCAATGAACCTACCGAGGAACTTTCACGTAATAATTTAAGGTTTCTATTAAGAGAGTACAATCTGAAAAAATTTGATTTGAGGCTGCTCAATCAGAACGAGGTTTCAGAGCATATGAGAGAATACCTATACCCTCATATGTCATGTAAAGAACTTATCGACAACGATGGTCCGGCTGCATCACACAAACAATGTCCTCAATGTTTATCTGATCAGATGTTGATAGAAGAAGTTTGCAAAGAGGATCCGTACTTCATGAAATCATACTTATCCAGTCGAATAATATAGAAGTATAAATAAATAAAGATATCTCGATAAACTTTTATCAGTATCATGTCCCAATTATTCACGTTATTACAAGTACCAACAACATGTTTCGTTCACTCCTGAAAATTCGATTGAGTTAGAGTCCCGATAACTACTTGGCCTTGTTGGGATTCACTCCCTACAATTCCATACCGAATATCGATAACGAATAGCAGAATAAAACTTTGAGAGAAATTGCAATACCTGCATGTAACTATGAAATAACCAATATCGAAGAATTTTTCAAGGGACATCTGAACCAAAAGAAGATACATTTCAACTGGAACCCAATAATAATAATTTGAATATATATATATATATATATATATATATATATATATATATATATATATATATATATATATATATATATATATATATATATATATATATATATATATGTTTCTTCTTATGTTCTCGCGGACGTAATGTGTAGAACTGGATTCTCGGGTATTGATCCGCGTTGTGTGGTTTCGGTCCTCAAAAGGACCAATTTCACGACGTTTCGGCAAAGTCGCATTTGCCATCTTCAGGTGATTCGACCGTAGAGTCTGGAAAATCTAGCTCGCCTAGATTTTCCAGACTCTACGGTCGAATCACCTGAAGATGGCAAATGCGACTTTGCCGAAACGTCGTGAAATTGGTCCTTTTGAGGACCGAAACCACACAACGCGGATCAATACCCGAGAATCCAGTTCTACATATATATATATATATATATATATATATATATATATATATACAAGCAAATACAAGCAAATAGGCCTGACGTTGTCCTCCTCGATAAACTAATCAAGACTATGTATGTCATCGAATTCTCCGCTCCGACAGAGAAGAACATAGTCTTGAAAGAGGAGGAAAAATGGAGAAAATATCAAGATCTCCTGTTCGAGCTCCGCACGCTATACCCAGGCCACAAGGTCGTATCAGTGGTTCTGATCATCGGTGTTTTGGGCGGAATTCGGTCTTCGCTGCGTTCAAACTTGAAGATCATTCCGGCCTGTAGGAACTCGGCGCAGATCTTGATAGACCGGATGCAAAAGGCAGTCATTCTGGGTTCAATTAGAATACTTAGGGCACACGATTTAGAAACCTGAAGCTACTTACCGACCGGTGGGGAGGAGTAGCTTCGGTTAACCGCCTTTTAGGTTTTTTCTGGCGCGACTGCTGCGATGTCGTCGGAGCTCGTAGCAGCCCCGACCAGGTTTGAATGTAAAAAAAAAAAAGTATATATATATATATGTATTTGTAAGTTTTCTTGGTATATTGGTTCGTATATATACTGAAAATGAAATAAAAATTCTGTTTGACGTTTTGACAATGTTTATTGTCTTTATCAAAGTGTGAATTAGTGTTTCCATGTAATTTAGAAAAGAATAGATGATTTCGATTAATGAAATGCGTCTGCAGCCGACTTGTGTTTTAAGATCCAATTGAAACTGCAGAAAACATTGGATCGGTTGTGTGTGAAAGAGTAATGTATGGCTAATTACAATTTGAAATGGATTGAATTTGATTAAATACAAGATATTTTAAGATTGTACAATTATAAATATCTATGATTATTGTATGAATTAGTTATTCTATGATAAATAACACTTCGGATCTATCATAATCAACTATTCAAGTTTAAGATAATTCTATGGAATTTAACCTCAAAATTGTTACTCATAATGTCATAATTAAATAATACTTTATCTTTTTTAGGTTGAATTTTAAATAGACAAGTGGAAAGTGGCACTTCAAACTAATAAAATTTTGTCAAGTTTGAATAAGATTATTATAAAGTAATTAACCATACATTACTCTTTCACACACAACCTATCCAATGTTTTCTGCAGTTTTAATTGGATCTTAAAACACAAGTCGGCTGCAGACGCATTTCATTAATCGAAATCATCTATTCTTTTCTAAATTACATGGAAACACTAATTCACATTTTGATAAAGACAGTAAACGTTGTCGAAACGTCAAACAGAATTTTTATTTCATTTTCAGTATATATAAGAACCAATATACCAAGAAAACATACAAATATTACAAATGGTTCAAGAATGTCAATAAAAGAATATATATATATATATATATATATATATATATATATACATATATATATATATATATATATATATATATATATATATTATATATATATATATATATATATATATATATATATATATATATATATATATATATTTGTATGTTTTCTTGGTATATTGTTTCGTATATATACTGATAATGAAATAAAAATTCTGTTTTGACGTTTCGACAATGTTCATTGCCTTTATCAAAATTGTTAATTGAATTAGTGTTTCCATGTAATTTAGAAAAGAATAGATGATTTCGATTAATGTAATGCGTCTGCATCCGACTTGTGTTTTAAGATCCAATTAAAACTGCAGAAAACATTGGATCGGTTGTGTGTGAAAGAGTAATGTATGGCTAACTACAATTTGAAATAGATTGAATTTGATTAAATACAAGACATTCCAATATTGTACAATTATAAATATCTATGAATTATTGTATGAATTAGTTATTCTATGATAAGCATTTCAGATCTATCATAACTATTCAAGTTTGAGACAATTCTATGGAATTTAACCTCAAAATTGTTACTCTATAGTGTCATAGTTAAATAATACTTCATCTTTTTTTAGGTTGAATTTTGAATAGACAAATGGAAAGTGGCACTTCAAATTAATAAAATTTTGTTAAGTTTGAATTAGATTATTGTATAGTTTCGAAAGATTGGAATCTATTTTGTCATTTACACAATTGTTCGTTTTAATTTGAATAGATTCTAATATCAAATGGTTCAAGAATATCAACAAAAGAATATATATATATATATATATACTTTTTTTTTACATTCAAACCAGGTCGGGGCTGCAGTCGCGCCAGAAAAAAACCTAAAAGGCGGTTAACCGAAGCTACTCCTCCCCACTGGTCGATAAGTAGCTTCAGGTTCCTAAATCGTGTGCCCTAAGTATTCTTATTGAACTCAGAATGACTGCCTTTTGCATCCGGTCTATCAAGATCTGCGCCGAGTTCCTACAGGCCGGAATGATCTTCAAGTTTGAACACAGCGAAGACCGAATTCCGCCCAAAACACCGATGATCAGAACCACTAATACGACCTTGTGGCCTGGGTATAGCGTGCGGAGCTCGAACAGGAGATCTTGATATTTTGTCCATTTTTCCTCCTCTTTCAAGACTATGTTCTTCTCTGCCGGAGCGGAGAATTCGATGACATACATAGTCTTGATTAGTTTATCGAGGAGGACAACGTCAGGCTTATTTGCCTGACAGGACTCAATATCTCCTGGCATGTAAGGCAGCACCGGCTCTTGGTCTATTCCGTACGAGTGCCTTAGATGGTAATACAGCACCCGCAGGGCCGCATTATGGCGATGGGTGTACGCCGAGGCCGCTTTTGATCGACATGCCGACAGAAGGTGGAAAAGCGTCTCAGGCGCCTTTCGACAGGCCCTGCAGCTGACATCAGGGACCTGCACACCCATCACATTGCGGCGATAGACCAAGGTGGTAATTACGCCATCTTGGCAAGCTGCGGTAAATCCCTCAGTCTCGGATGTAAGCCCGGCTGACCTTAGGTAGCCGAAGGTCAGCCTATATATATATATATATATATATATATATATATATATATATATATATATATATATATATATATATATATATATATATATATATATATATATATATATATATATATATATATATATATATATATATATATATATATATATATATATATATATGTAGAACTGGATTCTCGGGTATTGATCCACGTTGTGCGGCGAGCTAGATTCCAGACTCTACGGTCGAATCACCTGAAGATGGCAAATGCGACTTTGCCGAAACGTCGTGAAATTGGTCCTTTTGAGGACCGAAACCACACAACGCGGATCAATACCCGAGAATCCAGTTCTACACATTACGAAGAAGAAACATATATATATAACTGAAACATATATATATAACTGAATTAGAGTGTTGATCCAAAGCGAGTATGGTGATGTGGTAATCTCACACTAGTAAATTCGGAGGATTTTTTGGTCGTTCCACAACTCTATAACCAGGATCATCGGTTATACGGAAATCGTAAATCGTATGCGCAGTTCTGTCTCGGTACAAGGCTCCAACGGTAATGCTTGATTCGATACGGGTGTTTGTAACGTTCTTAATATTGACGGGTAGTTCGGAAACGTGCAATACCTCTCTTCAACACTTTAGGTGAAAACTCCAATATATGAGCTAAGCTATCATTATTTTCGAACGATACGTCGAGATACTGGTTATAGAGTTGTGGAACGACCAAAAAATCCTCCGAATTTACTAGTGTGAGATTACCACATCACCATACTCGCTTTGGATCAACACTCTAATTGAGTTAATTTTCGCGGGAAATAAAGTATTTTCCATATACATTTACAAGAAGTCTGAAATTGGTTTGGTTGTTGGGTACAACAGAAGAACTCCACACATGCCATCTTCATCAGTCTTCACCAAATCACCAAAACCGCGTGACCTACTCATCGAAGTTAATCGATCAGTTATACAATCTCAAGGTTTTCGACTTGAATATGGAAAAATACCTAAGCCGAAGTACTATGTGGGTAACGATGTTACCGACGATGCGGGTTTTAGAAACTGTTTTCTCATCAATGTTTGATATCTACCAACAACCGAAGTTCGATCAGTCAATACGAAAAGTCGAGTATAGATCGATCACATCTTTTCTGAAGGCGTTCAATAACAGCGATATTGCGGAGTTTGGAATAAATCAAATGAACGAATTTTTTTCAATGAAGGATACTCTATTGGCTATCAACGGAAAAATAGACATAAATGGAGTTGAGAATGTCTTAATAGTACCTAATTATGGAGCCTTTCTTTTCAATTAATGCTCTTACGGCGAAACTGGGCGAGACATCGAAACAGCTCGAGATCCTGGAATAGTTAGTGCTGTAAGTACAGTTACTTGCTACACTCCCACAGATTCTACACATATGTTCATATGTCTATTGCCGGTTGGACTTACCCCGAAGAAAGTTCGATTTCAGATCAAACTAAGAATTTCAGTTTACTGATTCCACTGAAACATATATTCAACAATTTCAACGATTATTCTATGATCACATTCAGACGAAATAATATTCGAATGGTGTCAGCTCGAAACGACAACGATTATGTCAAGCTACCACAGTTAAATTTTCGATTGACGGTATGAAATTGGAAGTCAAATATATCTAGAGAGAAGCTATTGCGAGCCATCAAAAGTCATATACCTATCCTAATTTCATTTATAAAATGGGAATCACACGAACTTCCTGCTGTAACGACCGATGCAAAAAAGGAAGTTTAGGCTGTCAAGACTAGTGCAGAAGTTGCGTAACTGCGTTATGTTATAGTATTTTTCCAAACAGACAAGCGAAGCGTAAAAGCTAATCCTACGATATTCGATCACTTGGAAATTTCAAGTATTTGCTTATCTTGTAATGAAGAATATTTCCCTAGTGAATGAATGAACTTAGACTTTGCTAAGAATCATTACGTTCTTGCCCACCACAACTACACAGAATTCTACTCCAGCTACACAAATTCTGCTGTGAAAGATCCAATATTAGGCTATAGCAGTTTCACACCACGCGCATTGTACGTAATCGATTGTTCGAAGCAAGAAGACGCCGTGAAAACGGCTACTGTTGATGTGCGAATTACGTGGGGGCTTTCCAAAAACGCTTTTTTCAAAAATGAACTATTTAATTCAATTCACAATTTAAATACATGTGACTCTTTTCGATGTTAGAATAAGAATGAATTAATCTAAAAACATGTTGAACAAATCTGTTTACAACTCAGTGTAATGTAATATAATGATGATCCAAGTTCTTAGAAATAACGTTTACATATGCAGTTTTATATTAACTTGCGGCTAGAAATCGAAGCAAATGATATAGATTCGGCAATTATGTGAATTCCGCATAAGTCGATCTCAAGTAGAAGTGATCTTTGCGCTTGCTCGAAATGCATCGTTCCTGTTGGATATATATTGACAGCGTCATCGGTCGTCATCATAACTCGCTCCGATCAAGGCTTAAATCTCCGTTAATTGGTTAATCAATTCTAAATCGAACGATGAAATTCATATTCTTGAGGTTTGCGTGGTTCATATTCTTTGACTTGAGACAGACATGCGAAGCTGTTACAAGTTGGTATATATCTGTCTCTTGAAGTTGGCTTTGGGCCATAGACGCGAGAGTCTATATAAGAGGTATAATATATTTGAGCTATACCCTTCTAGAATTTCTATAGTGATTTCTAGCAACATGATAAATCTGTTATCTAATACTGAATAGTTTCTCTATGAGTTACTGAAACGACGAAACTAAGAACCCTGTAATACACAGACGTCTGTGGATTTAATTTGGAGTTGACCTCGTGAATGTTGGCGAAAATGCCCCTGTGTACATGTTTCAATAATACGAGTGTGCAAAGGCAAGGAGAATCAAACAATTATAAAAACAAATACTAACCTGGTTTTCCCAAAAATACATCAAAATTTGAAGAACATAAATTTTAGTTCAGATCCTACGTCGATATTGGAAGCCAAATGCGTAAGGTATCAACTGTTAATTCGCTCAACGCTAGAGGCGCTACCATGAGGTCGGCTCCGTGGTATCGTAGTTACAGTTCATTTGTGGTCGTATTTCTATAATACCGATCGATTAGAAGGAACGAAAACGCAATATCTTACAAGCTACAATTAAATGCGAATACTGTTTAATCGCTGAAATTGTTGAATTTGTAGTTTACAGTGTTTCATCATTGAAGTATTAACACAGTAGAAAAGTAGATATTCTGTTGTAATAATCCGAGATTATTTTTTTTGGTTTTAATTCAATCTAATTCTATTTTCATTAATATCAGTGGTGGAACCCTTGTAAATACTCACCAAAATCCTCATTAAAATCATCACAACTTTGTAATTGTAGTTCTACAAAGAATCAAATACAATTATAATAATTTTAAAATTGTGAGTGAAAAATATCTTACACAAACCAAAAATACATCGTCATTTTAAAAGAACGGTATTATTTGGTATTATTTGTGATGTGGATTCTGTAATAAGAGAAGCAATGCGGGAAATCACGTCTCCGATTCTATCCTGCTCTCTTCTCTCTAGCGTTGATCACATTCCCGACCATTCAAATGAAATTTATTTCAAGCGAAAGTTATGTTAACCAATCAAAATGAAGTATTGTATGATCCTGTGGCTGATACCCTGAAACATTATATTACAAAGCAGTAGCTCATTTCACTCCGAACAAATCACAGTTACAAGTTTTTCAAGAAGAAACAGATAGAGAATTGGGTATTGCAAATGGTCACGGTAAAGGCACTGTCAATATTTTATTTACAAATCATAAAAAGGCAACGTTAAAAAATGTCATACATGCACCTGATTTGTGAATAAACCTCATTTCTATCAGTCAAACAGTAAAAACTGGAAAAATAGTAATTTTAGATGTCGATCATGTGTGCAGGATCACAGAAAGCATAATTAAATGTGGGCCAGAAGAATTTATAAGTACAGCTTCTGAAATCAACGGAATGTATCGAATCAATCAACTTTTTTTGTCTGCAAATTCTGCTCAAGTTTTGTATGCTACAAATTTATGGCATCGTCGTCTTGGTCATCCTAATTATGATTACATGAAAATTTTGGAACGGAATTTGACATTAGGCATGGATTTTCTAGAAGAATAGCTCAAACAATGTGAATAATGAAGGAAAGTTTTATAGAAGTCACTTCAACAAATGTAGTGCAACTGGTGCAGTACAGTTTTTAGAACTGGTTCATTCAGATATATGTGGTCATATACAAGAAACATCTATTGGAGGTACGAAATATTCTTCAACATTCACAGATGATTTCAGTCGTCGTTTCTCAAAAGTATATTTACTTCGCTCAAAAACGGAAGTTGTTGAAAAATTCAAAAAGTATAATCAATTTCCTGGAAACCTTACTGATTGCAGGATGAAATGTCTTAGAACTGATAACGGCACAAGAAAAAATCAACGGGAAATTACTACAAATTCTCAAATCCGCTGGAATTCAACATCAAACTACAGTTCCTTATAATCTACAACATAATGACGTAGCTGAAAGACTTAATAGAATTTTGATGGAACTGCTCGAAGTATTTTATTCCATTCGAAGATGAGTACATGTTTTTGGGCTGAAGCAGTCAACACAGCTACTTACTTGAAAAACGTGTTCAAACAAAAGCACTTCGAAACGTTACATCATCCGAAATCATGGAAGAAGAAATGAAATCACAGCGTGAAAATGAAACGTGGTATCTCTGTTCACATACTCCTAACAAAAATACAATCAAAAGTGAATGAATATTTAAAACTAAACGCACAGCAACTGGAGAACTGGAGGTATTGTCCAAATCCTGGGGAAAGGAACCTCTGAATACCAACTAGTATTCGGAAAATTGAAAGGTATATCAGGATTTAGTGACTCTAATTGGGCCGGGGATGTTGATGATCACAAATCTATTGCTGGATATGTATTCATTCTGATTGAAAACAGCCTACAGTAGCTCTTTCAACTACAGAAGCTGAATACATGGCTCTGACTATGGCAACTCAAGAGGCTAAATTCTTGAAAGAGCTTCGTTGCGAACTCATTCCTGGCACACCAAGAATATTATCACTTCACTGTGATAACAAGGGAGCAGTGGATTTGTGCAAAAAATGGTGGCTTACGACCCAGAACGAAACGCATGGCATCATTTTATTAGAGAAGTGCAAGAAAAATACGATATTGAAATTAAATCTATCAGAACTCAAGAAATGGTTGCAGATTACCCAAAGCTCTGAATGGAACTCAGTGTGGATAAGATGTGAATACAAAGATTAGTGTAATATCACATACAGAGGGGGTTTAAGAAATAGATAGATAGATAGATAGATATTTATTAGCGAAAATCATTATAACTTACATTATAATTATTTACATAGTCAAAGAAATGTTAAAAATATTTAGAACAATTAAAAATAAATGGTTACGACAGTTAAGCAAATAAAAATAGAGTCAATACTGTCTCCACAGCACGTTTAAGGACACATTAAAAAAAATAGAGTGATCACAGCTTTTGTCTAATCTAAACTGAGTTTAGCAAAATATTCACTAATGAAGTATGGTTCAATATTAATCAATAATTTTTTCAATTCCTTTCTGAATGCATTTAGGTCTTTTATACGCGACAGATGTTCTGGCAGTGCTTTGTAGAATTTGATGGCACTACATTCTGGACCCTTTTCGGTTATTGTGAGGCGGTGTTTAGGAAGGGCGTACGTGTGGTTGTGTCGGGTAGCGTATGTGCAGGGATTTTTGCTGAATAAACTTTGATGTTTTCTCAAAAACATTATGCACTCCATAATGTAGATTCCATAGGTGGTAAGAAAGACGTATTTCTTGAAGATTCCTCTGCAGGACTGACGCCTCTTTAGGCCATATATAATACGCAATACAGATTTCTGTAACCGAAATACTCTCGTTACGTTCGGGCTATGACCCCAAATAATGATTCCATATTTTATAATTGAAAATATATATCCATAGTATACTGTTTTAATGGCCTCTACGTTTAAGTATTTTGCAACTACTCGTATTGCATAGCAAGCCTGACTTAGTTTTTTAGATATTTTATTTATTTGCGATGCAAGAGATAGGTGTTCGTTGAAGTTAATGCCAAGTAAGAAACTTTCTTCTTTAAACTCAACCGAGCCTCCATCTAGGATTATTTGCTTCGGGCATATGCAGTTATTATTATGTGTTTTGAAGAGAATACAACAGGTTTTGTTTTTATTTAGTATTAGTTTGTTGGGTATAAGGTAATTGTTTACGTTTTTCAGAAATGTCAATGCTATATTTTCTGGAGATCGATCTTTTAGTACAGGTACCACTGCATTTGCATCATCGGCATAGCTAACAAGTTGTTCTAGTGTTCTGTATACTTTGAGGTAGCTCGTTTATGAAGATAATGAATAATATGGGACCCAGAATGTTACCTTGTGGAATGTCGTTATTTATTTTAGTGTTATATAATATTATTCTATGTACCTATATTGACATGGTAACAAAATAATGTTTAGAATAATTATTCTGGAAAGCTAATGTAATAAATAAAACTTCACAAAAAGATAAATATAAATATCATCTTCGAGTTGACCACGTTCTACTAACAAGAATAGCTCCCTCGACTTGTATTGTCATTCGGCAATATAGCAACAACACATGCAAAAGTATCGGTGACGTAATTTCCCGCATCGCATTCCACATCACTTAAACTTGTAGTAGAGGGAAATTAAACAAAGTACCGAAAAGTGATGTAAGAGTTAAGTTACTTAAGATAAAATACAATTTTTTGTGATTAAAACAAAAATTGAAATTTTACTTACCTGACATTTTTTTTGTAAAACACATCTTTTTGGTCAGTTTTTCATGAAATATTTCCATGAAGTAATGTTCAATGTAATTTCCAGAATTATATTATATGATAGCTTGAATGAATATTTGAAAGGTATATTCGTTTGGGATAACTTTGTTATGATCATTGAAAGAATGATGATACTGTAATTATTACATTTAACTTTATTCACAACACTCATATAGAATACAGAATAAGTGAGCTTCAGTTCACTCTAGATTATAAATAGAAGAAATGAAAAATTCCAAATAATGAAACGTTTATGTTTGAGATTAAAATTAAATAAAAATTTAAGAAATTGTTATTCTCTTTTTGAGATTGCACGATTCATTCATGTCACTGTTTTCACTCGTTTCATCAGAATGACAGATATCTTCTTCCATTTCACAAGACTGGCTCACAAAATTTGGATCAACAATTTTGGTATCTGATTCACTTGCACCATCTGTACTTATAAATAGGAAATAGTCACCCTTATCCACTAAAAATAGTGTTAAAGTCAATCCAGGATGGATTCACAAAATCGATTGTGAATCGGTAAACTCAGTATAAGGAAGATTTTGCTCATATAAAAAAAATAATGCTGAAAAATCAGTGTTAGCTGAATATATTTTGAATACAGGTCACACCATTTCTCAAGAAATTTTCTCATAGTACAGACCAATATCCAGGTAATTTAAAATGGATGGCGGAGTATAAACAAAAAAACACTCCATCAAATTTGGATTTATCTCCAGCTGAGGGTAACCCCTCGCTTAAATTATTATCCCCAAATAGTATTTAAATAGGCACATTCTGATTTATAATTTAGCTTAATCTGATGAGAGCTACTTGGTAGCCGAAAGGTCCTCAGTACTTTAACAGTATTTTAAATGGATAAGGGCGATGATATCTTATTTATAGTATTACAGTGTATCGACAGTGTGAGCTCTTTTATAGTTCATTACAATCTGTATTTGAATGAAAAGAAAAAAATAGATATTAATGTTTACATGTCTTAGTGTTTTTTTCAATACTTTGACTACAAGAGAAGGAAACCTATAATGTTCGAAGAACATCGTGTTAGCCAGCGGTGGAATGTTGGGAAAGGAAATAGGCATTTAAATTTTTCTTAAAGGTATAACCTCCGTACCGAAAGATTCTTCTCTATTCTTTTTCAAATTACTTATGAATAAGTAATCTAAAAAATAGAGTAAATACGTACATAGATGAAATAGCAAAATGAATATTATAACAGATCTTATTTACTCAACCCTGAGTAAAGTATATTAAAAAATTATCTGGCCGTCTATGAGAGAATAGGGAATGACGTTTGAGAATTAATTAAAATTACGACTGTCAAGTCATTATTATGTGTTTTTCTGAATTTGTAACTGTTGATTCATTATATTTTAGAATTCCAACCCTTCACAGTGTTTTCTATGAAATCCAATTATTAAACTCATGATATCCTTTTACAATATGCTGTTTGTGGACTTTCACAGATACTCTCCCGGCCGAAAGCAACATTATGGAATAACAGATTGATCGTTGTATAATAATAATTATTGAAGTTATATAGTACGTTATCTATGTACGTACGGAATATTGATCAAAGTTTAAATACTTCATCCCACATATGTACAACCTTAATATATCCTTTGACTCTTTGACAGTGAGTTCGCTTTTGAATTCTGTCAGTTTTGCAAAAACAAATTTGCAAGTCGAAATATCTTTGAATAAAACACTAAAAACTTATTTGTATTCGCAGTTAATTGCGGAATCAAATTCAAAATAATGAACAGATTCCTTTTAAATATCTGGTATATTTACATAAGAAATATTGTGAAATGAAAACTTTTCCAGGAAATTCCAAAGTATGGTCATAAGTGATTTTCGTCAAAGAATATTTAAGAAACGAAAGAAAGACTATCGTTAACAGGTCTGATAAATGCCGATGAAAACTTTCCAGCATCCAATTTCTTTTCATTGCAGATGATATGATGTGGTCCGAATTCTATTAATACCAAATACTTTCAAAGATTGTAACGTTCTGGACATTATTGAGTTTCTGATTTCTTTAAATTATAGTCCAGTCACCCTGGCAAAAATTTGGGTCAGAAAAATTCCAATAGACATTTTCAACGTATAAGGAGGTATTTTGGTGCGATAAACATGATGGTATGCTCCAAATTGAGCTACCGGATACGGAACATGCCGCAAATCGCCGATTTATGGCCATTTTTTGACCATTTTCGGGTTTTTCGAAGATATAACAAAATCTATGCATTTTTATGAAAATAGTCCGTAGAGCAAAGTTATAGCGCTTATCAACACTCATCATCTGGTTTAAACTAGATGACGCTAGCGTTCTTAGAACTCAAAATATGACCATTTTAATGTGGCGGAAATGATCATTTTTGCGTTTTTCGAAGATAGGGCCGGATTTAAGAGATATCAGGAATAAAAATAAAAACAATGTAATCAGAAAAATAAATCGATACTTATTAACCAATGATATCCCATTGCTACTACAATATTTACATACCTAAATTCCAATTTCGAATTTAAAATGTAAAATATAAAATTTAAGTTATAAAATTTTGAAACATAAAGCTAAAATAGCTATGTAAAAAAAAACACTATTTAAAATGTTAAATTTGATTTCATTTTAATTTTAATTTAATTTTATTGGGTCAAACTTTAATTACAATAATTTTAAATCATTTAAACTTGCGCGTATATTATTCATAATATGTACCCCGTAATAATATTCATACACAAGCTTTTGCTTAGATAAATATTTATTGCTAGTACAAAACAATGTAATACATATTAATATCATGTTAATTTAATGTTATTCTAATGAAGAAATAAAAATTAACTTACTTACTTACTTACGTTTCCATATGTATTGTTTCCTGTACATATAGCCCATGGCAAGCTAAGAGAGCACTTTTTATCTTAATTTGAAATATTGATTATTTTTCAAAATATATCGATTTCTCATTTTCCTTATGAAGAGTTGTGCTATAATTTTATTGAAGAAACGTAGCGATTTTTTCAATTTTTAGAGTGAAAAAATTACTCTAAAAAAATTTCTTCTTTTTTCAACTTGTTTTTTTCAGATTAGTTTTACAATTTTAATTTTAGAAAAATGTCTGACGGAAATCGATTTCTAAAATTTTTTTACGAATTAGCAAAAAAACTTTTTCACCTACCTAATTTTTCATTGATTCATAGTATTAGAAATTGAGTAACAAAGCTGAGCTGCGCGGCTGCCGGAGAGTGAGGCGGAGTGGGGGAAGCATTGCGCTCCTACTGAAAACTGATTTAGTGCGTTCAAAGTGGCTTGTGGTTGCAAAATCTTCAATATTTCAGCTTCTAGATAACGTACAAGAATCGTTTTGTACTTAATCTGGGGAAGCTCGACAAGATAAACACGAATATCTTATTTATTCTTGCCTTAGAATCAAAATAGACTCGGAAATATTTAATTTTTACATTTCTAATTTGTTTTACTTTTTATGTCATTCAAGTTACGATTTATTATCAAAACAGTATCATTGCAGTACCTAAATATGTTTTTATGATACAAAATTAAATAAATACCACATGTTAAGGTAAGTTCGAAATTTCATTTATTGGCAAAATTATTATGAAATATTTATACAATCCTTACAATCAAATTAGCAGAATACAGCTTATACGCCTTGTAATAATAAAATGTATTCAATATTTTTTCCTCTTTATTGGATAATTGCCTCCTAATTCATTTTCTTCTTCTTCTATTTCGATGTTTTGGTTAAGAAAATTGTCATTTATTTCGATGTTAGCAGGAGTTTCGAAGTTTTCACATTGTGCTGAGTCAAAATGTGTGCAAATACTCGTACATTTAAGAACATTTTTTACAGCCACATACTTTTGTTTTGCAACCAGTCGCACAGGTACATGATATTTTTTCATTATTTCCTCCGGCATCAACGGTTCCTCAGTATAAACTGGCATGGATACATTATCTGCAACTTTCCATCCCCAGTGAGTTATGTCTTTATCGTTGCCCAACCATTTTTGCAATTGCAAGTAGACTCTGGAGGCATATTGTCTGGAGGCATATTGTCTGGCGGCTTTTTCAGTAGGAGGAAGATTTTCTAATTGAAATGAAGCTCGAGCTGTTGATCGTTTAATAGATTCAAAGCGATGTTCATTAAGCATGCCATCTTTCTTATTGTAATATAGCAAAGAAATTATTTGGCACATATTCGTAGCAATTTCTTCACGAAGAGCATTATCTTCATAGAAAACATCTAGTAATTGGAGGTAATCCGGATTAGAATTCAATATTTTCAATAATTTGTTCTTCCCTTGTTTGTAGATTGAAGAAACTGTATCACAGCCCGATACGGCGTCAAGAAATGCTACATATTTTGATAATTCTGGATATTTAAAGCTGGTGTTAGAGTACCATCGATCTACTTCTCGTCCTTTTCCTCTTTTCAAAAGAAAACATCTCTCTTGTACTGGGAACCAGCTGAGTTAAAAGTACAATCAAATCTACATCTTCTCCAAGTACGATAATGTTATTTACTGCACTCAAATTCGCTGCAGTTTCAATAATTAGTGAATCAGCATCCTCTTCTGCTATTTTAGTTTCAAATCCAGCATTTTGTAATTCAACAGAAAGCATACTAATAAGCCTTTTCTTATTTTCATTGTTGTCAAAAAAGTTTCTTACTTGTCGGAGATTTTTGTATTTTTATCAAAATAATATTCTTGAGATACATTGTCACGTTGCCGCCTCATTCTTTCCCATGTTTTTAAATTACTGCTTGTGTCCTCGGGATATCCATCGAATACTATTATTGCTTTTTTATATTTATGTACATATTGTACATATTTATTAAGTATGATTCCCTGAGCAAAAAAGTTGAGGTATTACATGGAAAATACTGTTTTGATAATAAATCGCAATTTGAATGACATAAAAAGTAAAACAAATTAGAAATGTAAAAAATAAATATTTCCGAGTCTATTTCGATTTTAAGGCAAGAATAAATACGATATTCGTGTTTGTCTCGTCGAGCTACCCCAGATTCTTTAAATCAATAACAAAAAATATGAATCAAATGAGTGAACCAGCAGAAAATAATATTTATGATTCAAATAAACCCTCTACCAGCAAAGCTACTTATGCAAACATAGTTAACCGATGTTCTCAAGAAAAAGTCATTGTAAAACCGAAAACAACACAAACAGTTAAACAAACAAAAAATGATATTATGCGAGATGTAAATCTTCTGAACTCTAATATAAATATAAAATCTGTCAGAAATCTCAAAGATGGGAGATTATTACTAGGATGTGAAAAGCCTGAAGACATCACAAAATTCAAAGAACTTGCTGATGCTAAATTAAGTACAAACTACGATATATTTCAAGTAAAAAAACTTCTTCCAAGAATCAGAATAGTGGGTCTTTCGAGCAGCCTGCACGGAGAGAAAATTTGTGAATATCTTACAAGTCAAAATAGTGATATAATTCACAAATCAACAGAATTAAAATTCATAAATTGTAAACCAACAAAAAATAATACAGATGTTTACCAAGCTACTATGCAAGTAGACATGAACTCTTATAAAACAGCGATTGAAACTGGCTTTGTAATGGTGGGACTGGATCTATGCAGAGTATATGATGCTATAGAAGTATTAAGATGCTACAACTGTAACGGCTATAATCACTCATCTCATCTATGTAAAAAGAAACATCTTTGTCCTAAATGTGGGCAGGAACATGACATCAAAATCTGTACTCCAGAAAATTTACAATGTAGCAACTGTAAAGAATTTAATTTGAAAAACAACCTAAATGTTAACACAGAACATGCAGCATGGGACTATGGACAATGTCACACCCATAAAAATTATATTGAAAATTTAAAAATCGATTTAGGTTTAAAATAGCAACTAAGTACAGTAAATACATCAGGTAATACTTTAAACCAATTTAGTTCAAAACTAAATTATGTGTTCGAACAACAAAACAATCTTCAAAAAATATTCAATGGTGAACTTATAGTGTTACATCAAAATATCCAATGCATTAGGAACAAATTGATTGATTTAAATATATTTCTTGATAGCAATCGGAAACCAGATATAATTTGCTTCAGTGAACATTGGATGTGTACAGGTGAGGAAGTCTATTGTAATTTGGAAGGATATGTACTAGCTGCTTGCTTCTGCAGGCATTTATCAAAAAATGGTGGTACTTGTATATATGTAAAGGAATATTTAGCCATAAAGTGCAGAAATGTGAAAAAATTTAATAACTACTTAACTGAGAAGACATTGGAGTTTTCTGCCATTCACTTAAAATATTTGAATTTAACTGTGCTGTGCATTTATCATTCACCTGCAGGAAATTATAATGATTTCTTATGGAACAAAATGAGCAAACATGATCAGTTATGCATTAATCAATATCTGAAATCTTCTTACAAAAACATTAATCACACCTTTTTTATAAATCCAACTAACAGTATAGAGATTCTTTCGATTTGCCAATCAATGAAATCTAAAACATCTTCAGGCTACGACACTATTTCTACAAAATTACTAAAAGAGTGTATAAACGTTCTGGCTGAACCATTGTCATTTTATTTTAATAAGTCAATTGAATACGGCATGTTTCCTGATGCACTAAAAATCTCACATATCATACCAATTCCAAAAAAGGTGATAAACATCAAATTACCAGTTATCGACCCATATCATTATTAACAAGTGTCTCGAAAGTTTTTGAAAAATTAATGTACAGTAGATTATCAAACTTCTTAAAAAAGTTCAACATTATTTCAGAAAATCAACATGGCTTTCAAACCAACAAATCCACTTCCTCGGCCATGTTTGACATAACTACCTTCATAAATAAACATCTTGATCGAAAAAAACTTGTGGGGGCAGTTTCGTGTGATTTGTCCAAAGCTTTTGATAGCATTTGTCATGAGATTATTTTACATAAATTGGAGTATATAGGAATACGCGGACTGAGCCTGGAATGGTTCAGATCTTACTTAACGGATCGCAAACAATATACGTTAATAAATAATAGACACGAAAATAAACAATTTTTTTTTCAAATTGTGGAAATATAGTAAGTGGTGTACCCCAAGGCTCTATATTAGAACCCATATTGTTTACAATCTTTATAAATGACTTACCATCAGCTGTGTCGTCCGCAGTTTTAACACTTTTTGCTGATGATGCTATCTCTTTAAATATTAGTAATTCGAAAGAAGAACTCACTCATAATATAAATAATACAATATGTGAAATAGATACTTGGTGTAAAGTCAATCACATCAACCTAAACATGGGCAAAACTCAATGCATTAAATTTAATTTATTTTTTTACAACCAAAATCTGAATGAGCCAGCTGTCTTCGACATTCAATATGTTGATTATATTAAATGTCTGGGATTTATATTAGATTCTAATATAAATTGGAAATTGCATGTTAGGGAAGTAAACAAAAAATTGACTAAGGCATGTTACTGTCTACGAGTAATGAAAGCAAAGGGTCTTGATTATGAAACTTGCAAACTCGTATATTATTCCAACTTTGTTTCAGTGATGTCATATGGCATTCTGTTTTGGGGTTATTCGACAGAGTGGAAATCTACTTTTATTTTGCAAAAATATGCAATGCGAATATTAAACAATCTTAAGTTTGGTAATTCCTGCAAACCATTTTTTAAGGAAAAGAAAATTTCGACATTTCCCTCTCTATTTATCCAAGAATCATTGAAATTTGTTCACAGAAACAGACAGTTATATAATTTTTCCACTTCAAATACTCGTCAACTAAACAATCTTATCATTTTTCCAAAGCATAATACAACTACCTTTCAAAAAAGTTTCTATTACACGAGTTCATCTTTATACAATAGACTTCCTAATAAGTATAAATCATTTTCACTACCTAAATTTAAATCATGTATAAAAAAGCTCTTGTTAGAAAAAGCTTACTACTCTGTAAACGATTACTTATCGGAAACTAGCCTAGTCTAATAGCTTAAGTTCTTGTTTTATATACTTGGGTATCTCTTCTAATACTATATATATGTTTGTTGTATGTATTCAAAATTCATGGTGTATTCCACATACATTATTGTAAAGTTTTTTATTTTGGAATAAATTGAAATTGAAATTGAAATTAAGTACAAAACGATTTTTGTACGTTATCTAGAAGCTGAAATATTGCAGATTTTGCCGCCACAAGCCACTTTGAATGCACTGAATCAGTTTTCAGTAGGAGCGCAATGCTTCCCCCACTCCGCCTCACGCTCCGGCAGCCGCGCACGTTTAGCTTTGTTACTCAATTTCTAATACTATGTATCAATGAAACATATCCCAGTATTTTTTTATTGAAAATGTAGGTATTTAACATTAACCTCCATAAAACACACTTCGGTATAATGCGTATTGCGTCTTACAGATTTTTTTGAAATAAAAAAATTATCGCTGGCCCAGAAGATCGTGGGTGAAAAATGTTTTTTTGCCAATTCGTAAAAAAATGTTAGAAATCGATTTCCGTCGAAGACATTTTTCTAAAATTAAAATTGTAAAACTAATTTGAAAAAACATGTTAAAAAAAGATGAAATTTTTTCAAAGTAATTTTTTCACCCTAAAAATTGGGAAAATCGCTACGTTTCTTCAATAAATTATAGCACAACTCTTCATAAAGAAAATAAGCCCAAAATCGTTACTCCAGGACCATTTCCTGAGAAGATCTAGCCAATTTATGAGAGCGTCTTTTTTTAGAAAAATCGATATATTTTGAAAAATAATCAATATTTCGAATTAAGAAAAAAGTGCTATCTTAGCTAGCCATGGGCTATATGTACAGGAAACAATACATATGGAAACGTAATAGTTAACGACTTCTCGATACCCCGATTTTTAACGGTTTTTTCGATATAACTCGAAAAGTATGAATGATATTATTTATAATTATTATGGGACCAATCGATAGATCTTTTTGATACCTACAACTTTCTCATTTAACTTTTTCCGATCCGAGCTATAGTTTTTTAATTATTTGAGAAAAAACACTTTTTGCAACTTTGACTATTTTTTAGGTTATGTTTGCCATTCCAGATCGAGTTGCATTAACCAGAAACTCACCTTTAAATTCAATTTCCTATACGCCCATATTTTTTTCCTCCAGGTATTAATTTCTGCACGCATTTCTTTCTATTGCCTGGACTAAGTTTGCGTTCAATTGATGATGATGTAATATCCGCTAATTTTGATTCATCGTCATTGAACTGACTTTCAAACAAAGTAGACACTTGTCCATCGTCGACGTGTGAAATGTTGGAATGACAAAAAGGAAACGAGAGAAATATTAGAAATTGGGAAATATGTTATGATATAATATAATATTACAAACATTTATCATGAAAAAAAAACTCACCTCGGTTTTTATTTTCACTTCCTCATTATTAGTAGTTTTTAATTTTCTGAAGAATTGTTCAGATAAAAAATAAGATCAAAATTTTTGATATTTTTCAATAGAAACAACTTCTATGAATAATTACTAAAAATATTTTCGTAGACACTTGTTGAATAAATTTCCGAAAAAATTTTACACGTGCACACTTTGTATTTATTTTTTGAGATTACCATTTCTATCACACTAAAATGGCAATATTTTGAGTTTGCACCAGATTATGGGTATTTCCACCTACTATAACTTTGTTATCTCTACTATTTTTATAAAAATGCATAGATTCTGTCCTATTGTCGAAAAACCCAAAAAGTTATTATTTTTTTGACGCTAAAACGGCCATATTTTGAGTTTCATGACCGCTAGCGCCATCTAGTTTGGACCAGATTACTGATGTTTTTGACTACTATAAATTTATTCCTCTGACTATATGCATAAAAATACGCAGGTTTTGTCCTATTGTGAAAAAAAGACAAATAGTTATAATTTTTTTGACGCTCAAATGGCGCTAGTGCCATCTAGTTTAGACCAGATCATGAATATTTTTGACTACTATAGCTTTACTCCCCTGACTTTTTTTATAAAAATGCATAGATTCGGCCCTATCTTCGAAAAACGCAAAAATTATCATTTTCGTCACATTAAAATGGCCATATTTCGAGTTCTAAGAAAGCTAGCGCCATCTGGTTTGAACCAGATGATGAGTGTTGATAATCACTACAACTTTGCTCTCCTGACTATTCTCATAAAAATGCATAGATTTTGTTATATCTTCTAAAAAACCGAAAATGGTCAAAAAATTGCCATAAATCGGCGATTTGCGGCATGTTCCGTATCCGGTAGCTCAATTTGGACCATACCATCGTGTTTAGCCCACCAAAATACCCCCTTATATGTTGAAAAAGTCCATTGGAATTTTTTGGATTTTTTTGCTGTAGAAAAATTCCGAGGATGACTGGACTATTATGTTAGGAATGATTTCCGCTCGAAAATCCATAAAAGACTATTACTGTCATCTGTGTATTTGGACTACGCAATTTGATTATATAACTATTGAGTAAATATGTGAATTAACACAAGAAGTCTCGCGAGACGCGATGGTAGGGCGGGGGAACGGATTTATGTGCGGGCATCTTGGGGTGAGTTGATTTATATCGTTTATTCATCTTTCATTAATTGGCTATATTGCAAGGTCATTATCGTCAGTGAACACGTCAATTTGATGTCTAATTGTATCTAAACCTAGTTTGTAGAACTGTATATTCACTGATCGATGATATTCTTTCAATTATAATTGGAATATCGGGTCACCTTCTTGGTCACACAGGGTCGCTTATGTGCTCGTTTCTAAATTTGATAATCATTCACTTATATTCGTCACCTTGTTTTGCTTATCTAAATTTTCAAGTCAATTATCAGAATTGTATATATCGTTACATCACGGCTGGTTTAACTTAGCAAATAAGCCACGGGGGTTCGTATCTTGAATTGACATACTACATTATTGATTTGGAATGGTAGTGTCACTTATGCTGTGGTCTTGGTGTTATAACGGAATTAATATTTGACCTGGGTGAAAATAATTAAAGCCAAATTTCTCATTTACTGCTTCATGGAAGTGAACTTTCTGATATTGCTTGGACGAGTTAATCATTTAGAGAGGAGTATCACTATTCCAGCATAACTATATTCAGTGACTTTTATCTAGTTATTCTCTGTCAGATTTCAATATTGTAATTCAATCATTCTCTTCAAGATTCAATCCTTTTTATAATTCAGAATATACAGTTTGAGTAGGTAACAATCAATTGTGGGGTTATATTGATTGTTTCTTCCTGCTGATTTAGTTAATTGTCCTTCGAACTTGAGGCCAAGATACTGCTCGTATTGTCTATATTTCAGGGTTTAAATGATCGAGACGTCTCCTCCCTTTTTCCAGTGCCGTGTTGTAGAGAGCATTCCTGGCAGACAACTTCTACCACACTTATCCAAGCTTAAAGGACGGTAACATTTTTTTAGTTAGAATAATCAAATTTTCACAATCAACTGTTTATGAACACTTTCCAAAATTGTCTTCAACTACAAGTAAATATCCTTTTTTCTTTACAAAATTACATAATTTCAATCTAAGTTATTGAAATTATTTAGAACTCTAATCTGTTTCAATATGCATCTTTAAGTGTTGTTATTATATTAGGTTCTTTGTGATCGAACTAGTTTTGTTTAGAATCATAATTCGCTAGAGGAATAAGACCAAATTTTTGAGTAGAAACTTATGTTTATTTTTTCTTGCATTCTCATCAATACCTCGTTCTTGATTTGAGGATTCCATCTCATCTTTTTTCCCGCTAAAGCAGTTGGCACTCGGGGCAATCCGATCAATCAAGAATCAAAGGACTACGAGCCCTGAGAGTAAAATATCTTGCTGAACTAGTTGCGGTTATTAATACACAAAAGGTAGCTTCGAAACCCTTACAAGATTCTGTTGAAATATTAAATTAACCACTACAATCGGTAACTGTAATTTGCACATCAAACCTCAGTGTACTGATGAGCAATATTTGTATTATTTATGAATGTTATACCTTTGGAGATCATTTTAGATAACTATTTACGATAGTTAAAATATAAAAATGACCTTTAGATGAAGAAAAAGAAAAATCCAATTAAATCAGTATGAATAGGTAGGTACAATACTTGATGGTATATTTAAATGTCGTAATAGTGATTTGCACCATGCCATGATGATGGTGATTTACACGATGTCTGGAGATAAATAAGTCAATGTGTGAACATTTCTCTTCGCAAGTTGTAAAAGAATGAAGAAAAAGTGAGTTGATAATATTTGAATAAAACTGTTGAAGGAGAAGAGAGAGAGAGAGAGAGAGAGAGAGAGAGAGAGAGAGAGAGAGAGAGAGAGAGAGAGAGAGAGAGAGAGAGAGAGAGACAGAGAGCAGACGCCAAGTAAACTGATTGTAAGAAAAATTGACTCACTTTACAATGTACTGCTATAGCTGCAGGTGCCGATTCAGCGATATGCAAAAATTTCACTAGAACGTCTTTGGGGGGAGTAGAGCCGTCGGGATATATCAAATCGTGGTGGGTTATACCTGCATCAGTGAACCTTGAAAATATATACAGACTAGTTAGGAGTGATTAAGAAATATATTGTATTGCTATTTATAAATCGTCATTTATGTTTCCAACAATTTGGTTAAACGAAAATATTAAGAATACAGGGACTGAAGATGCTAATATAATATATTCTAGACTAGTTAAGACAGTTTAAAACGTCGGCTCCGCCGCCGCGATGTCATCTCTCAAGTTTTAAGACTTAATACATATTTCGAAGGAGTAGAAACAACTAAAGGCGTGGGGAGACGAACAATTATACTCTGTCATGTGAATGTTTATTTGGATATATAAGTTATGGAATGTTCTGACATGGACATTATGTGAACATCAAAACGTATCACCTATCTGTCATGTAAACGTTACTAGTATCGTAAGAGTTAAGTAAGAACTCACATAGACAGTCTGTGCTGTGATAATGATCCATCGATCTGTGGAGCTGCCTGTCATGAAAATTTCACGCTGTCAAAGCGTGAAGCTGTAAACCAAATTCTTTTTATCCTATTTGGGATTCAATTTTGAAAAATTCTTCCTTAGCGGGTACTTACTTCCCCCTATACAAAGAATATAGTGTGTGTGTGTGAGTGTGTGTGTTAGTGCTAGTGTGTGTGAGTGTGTGAGTGAGTGTGTGAGTGAGTGTATGAATCTGTGAATGTGTGTGAATGTGTACATGTGAGTATGTATGGGTGTCAGTGTGTCAAAGTGTGAGTACGTCTGTAGATAAGTGCTTAAGTGTATGAGCATGTGAGTGTGTGTAAGTATGTGAGTAGGTACGTGAGTGTTTGAGTATGTGAATGTGTTAGAGTGTATGTGTGAGTGTGTGTGTGTGTATGTGAGTGCATTAGTGTGTGAGTAAGTGTGTGAAAAAGTGCTTGAGTGTGTGAGAATGTGAGTGTTAGTGTGAGTGTGTGAGTAAGTGTGTGAGTGAGTGCATGAGTGTGTGAGTATGTGAGTGATATAAAGAGTGTGTGAGTGTATAAGTGTGTGAGGCTTTGAGTGTGTGAATGTGTGAGTGTGTGAGTCTGTAAGTGTGTGTGTGAGTGATATAGTGAGTGTGTGTGTGTGTGTGTGTGTGTGTGTGTGTGTGTGTGTGTGTGTGTGTGTGTGTGTGTGTGTGTGTGTGTGTGTGTGTGTGTGTGTGTGTGTGTGTGTGTGTGTGTGTGTGTGTGTGTGTGTGTGTGTGTGTGTGTGTGTGTGTGTGTGTGTGTGTGTGTGTGTGTGTGTGTGTGTGTGTGTGTGTGTGTGTGTGTGTGTGTGTGTGTGTGTGTGTGTGTGTGTGTGTGTGTGTGTGTGTGTGTGTGTGTGTGTGTGTGTGTGTGTGTGTGTGTGTGTGTGTGTGTGTGTGTGTGTGTGTGTGTGTGTGTGTGTGTGTGTGTGTGTGTGTGTGTGTGTGTGTGTGTGTGTGTGTGTGTGTGTGTGTGTGTGTGTGTGTGTGTGTGTGTGTGTGTGTGTGTGTGTGTGTGTGTGTGTGTGTGTGTGTGTGTGTGTGTGTGTGTGTGTGTGTGTGTGTGTGTGTGTGTGTGTGTGTGTGTGTGTGTGTGTGTGTGTGTGTGTGTGTGTGTGTGTGTGTGTGTGTGTGTGTGTGTGTGTGTGTGTGTGTGTGTGTGTGTGTGTGTGTGTGTGTGTGTGTGTGTGTGTGTGTGTGTGTGTGTGTGTGTGTGTGTGTGTGTGTGTGTGTGTGTGTGTGTGTGTGTGTGTGTGTGTGTGTGTGTGTGTGTGTGTGTGTGTGTGTGTGTGTGTGTGTGTGTGTGTGTGTGTGTGTGTGTGTGTGTGTGTGTGTGTGTGTGTGTGTGTGTGTGTGTGTGTGTGTGTGTGTGTGTGTGTGTGTGTGTGTGTGTGTGTGTGTGTGTGTGTGTGTGTGTGTGTGTGTGTGTGTGTGTGTGTGTGTGTGTGTGTGTGTGTGTGTGTGTGTGTGTGTGTGTGTGTGTGTGTGTGTGTGTGTGTGTGTGTGTGTGTGTGTGTGTGTGTGTGTGTGTGTGTGTGTGTGTGTGTGTGTGTGTGTGTGTGTGTGTGTGTGTGTGTGTGTGTGTGTGTGTGTGTGTGTGTGTGTGTGTGTGTGTGTGTGTGTGTGTGTGTGTGTGTGTGTGTGTGTGTGTGTGTGTGTGTGTGTGTGTGTGTGTGTGTGTGTGTGTGTGTGTGTGTGTGTGTGTGTGTGTGTGTGTGTGTGTGTGTGTGTGTGTGTGTGTGTGTGTGTGTGTGTGTGTGTGTGTGTGTGTGTGTGTGTGTGTGTGTGTGTGTGTGTGTGTGTGTGTGTGTGTGTGTGTGTGTGTGTGTGTGTGTGTGTGTGTGTGTGTGTGTGTGTGTGTGTGTGTGTGTGTGTGTGTGTGTGTGTGTGTGTGTGTGTGTGTGTGTGTGTGTGTGTGTGTGTGTGTGTGTGTGTGTGTGTGTGTGTGTGTGTGTGTGTGTGTGTGTGTGTGTGTGTCTTGCCACCACCCTTCCAATGCTTCCCTTCGACCAAATACAATTTCATTTGCAGTATTTAGTAACTTTTCAGATTTTGTATAAGCTCAGTAAATATTTTAACTAATTTTTCTATTCAAAATTTCATATTTGCAGTTTTTTCTCTTTCTTCAAATTCAGATAATTCCTTTTAACTTTGTTGCAATTGAATTCATTGTAAGTATCAACCAACATTTTATATTGTAATTTTTTTTTAGAGAAAAAAATTTTTTTTCTTCATTCTTGCGTAAATTTTTCTTTTCGCAGATAGGCTGGAATGTTACGAACCTACTTTTGAATGAATCATTACATATCATAATTCATGATAGAACCCTTAGTAGATGAACACCACTACTTCGGGAACAGGATATCCGGTCTCCACTTCCGGTCTAGCTGTCGATGTGCATCCGGTGTGAGCTTGTCCTTATCAGTTTGAAAGGATGTAGATGATAAGGTGTGAGATAAGGATATTACTTGTATAAAGAGTATACAGGGTGTGTATAAAAAGTGTGTCACATGAAAGAGTATACAGGGTGTGTATAAAAAGTGTGTCACATGTACAGAATCACGTGACTATCACATGACAGCTGTCATGGTGACCCTAAGGTACAGATTGCTTCGTGAAGATGTCGCCACCAAGTGACAGTTGTCATGGCGGCCCTAAGGTACAGATTGCTTCGTGAAGATGTCGTCACCAAGTGACAGCTGTCATGGCGGCCCTAAGGTACAGATTGCTTCGTGCAGATGTCGCCACCAAGTGACAGCTGTCATGGCGGACCTAAGGTACAGATTGCTTCGTGCAGATGTCGCCACCAAGTGACAGCTGTCATGGCGGACCACAGGTACAGGCCGCTTCATGGAGATGTCACCACCACGTGGCAGCTGTCATGGCAGACCAAAGGTACAGGCTGCTTCATGGAGGTGTCACCACCACGTGGCAGCTGTCATGGCGGGCTGAAGGTACAGGTTGCTTCGTGTAGGTGTCGCCACCACGTGACAGCTGTCATGGCAGGCTAAAGGTACAGGCTGCTTCGTGTAGGTGTCACCACCACGTGACAGCTGTCATAGGATTGGTTGTTTGTGAAGAGTATACAGGGTGCTTATAAAAAGTGTGTCATATGTATAGGATCACGTGACTATCACGGGACAGCTGTCATGGCGGACCAAAGGTACAGCCTGCTTCGGGGAGGTGTCGCCACCACGTGACAGCTGTCGTGACGGGCCAAAGGTACAGACTGCTTCGTGGAGGTATCGCCACCACGTGACAGCTGTCATAGGATTGGTCGTTGAAGGTACAGGCTGCTTCGTGTAGGTGGCGACACCAGTTCGGCTCGTCCGACTAGTGCGAATCCAAGATAACAGGCTGCTATCACGGGGCAGACGTGTGACGTCACAGCATAAAGGTACAGACTGCTTCGTGGAGGTGTCTTCACCAATTCGACTCGTCCGACCCGTGCGACTTGTACGGTTTTGAAATCACATGATCTGTCACGCGGTGAGATATGGTGTCTGTCACAAGGTGTCATGGTGGCTATCACGTATCATAGAGCTGGAGGTTATAGAGCTAACTCAACTCAAAACCATAGAGCATCATGGTATCGGAAAGAGTTGTCATGGCTGCTGTCACGCGGGTCTTCAACGAGGTGTCATGGCGTCTGTCACGTGAGGTCTTCATCGAGGTGTCATGTCGTGTCTTGGAGGGTGTGACGTGGTGGATTCATGAAGCATCTGTCACTTGAACTGTCATGGCGGATCTATGAATGTCAACCATAGCTTTTAGATATCAAATGAAAAGTCTGGATATGCAGAATGTTAATTTTATTGAATTGAAGATCCTGCGACCATAGTTTACGAACGACGATGACGTCACTGCTCCAAGCCAATGACAGTAACTGATTCAATCCGGCGACCATAGTTTACGAACGATGATGACGTCATCATCGTTCACGAACTATGATGGGCAGATGAGGAATAAAATGTGAATAATTATAATGATTGTAATACATTCATACACATGTTTTTTTCGCGTGATTCAACACATGCTCCAACATTCAGACACGTGTTCAGACACATGCTTCAATAATCAGACACGTGTTTCAACATTCAGACACGTGTTTCAGACACGTGCTTCAACATTGAGACACGTGTTTCAACATTCAGACACGTGTTGAGAGATAAGCACTCCTAGGAGAAATTATCTGTATGTTGGGGTAGGCTCGAAATGAATATGTTTGACTATTATTGTCTGTAGAGACTCATTTATTCAAGATTCTTCAAAGATTACCTCTAAGTTTGAAATTGATAACACACATGAAGAAGCTTCAACGATTTGGTGGGCTATTTTCATAGCCGCTGTTCTGAATGTGACAACTTTATCAGCTGTATGCTTCAGCACTCGAGATAAGAGAAAATGAAGTTACCGCAAACCGTCTGATAACCACTACTACATACTATTATAATAATTGAATGAATAATTGAAAAGATAGCATAATAACCTGACATATACATTGTAAACCAAATGTATTGGTTGCTGAATCACTTCTTCGAGGAATATATATTCAACAGGTAATAAAACAAAAGTATATTTATATTTATTCATCAAAGAACTAGATAGTTGCATACATTTTTGCCATAAATAATAATAACATTTATTTGGAAAAATACATTTTGACAGTACATCATTTAGAACTAAAATGATAACGTTATGATTCATCACCTGGTTCTTCACACCAAATTCCGAATTGATCATGTAATCGGAGAATACTCCATTATACAGTCGTTAATGATGATGCAATAAGCCCGGGTGTCTTTGGGGAAATTCAGGAAACTTTCCATCTCTAGATTGACGTCAACTGTTGATGACTTTATAGCATCATTTTGTTTTGAACAAACAATCACAAAAATTGCTCTATTCTTGAATGCTATATAATCTAACATGGGCTCGCTTATTATTTTATTTGAAAATGATTTCTGGAAATTATAGTACATCTGGTATGCTTCCACGTATTGCTGGTCGGTGAAATTTAATTTCATTGCTTCATATGGATAACACTCTGAATTCTAGAATAATTTCACAAGTTTATATTATCGAAATATGCACTGTGCTTAACAGGATTATTTTTTTGAATCAGTTTGGAAAGCTAAAATCACATATCTGGGCCGTTCTAAATTCATTGATGTTTTAACAGCCCAAATGTCAAGAGTGCTCTCCTTCATCAACGGATTTTCATGCAGATCCCAACTACGGAATGGAATCAAAATAGGCTTCTCAGCACTCAAATTCTCCAACATTTGAAATTTAACTTGATCATTTGGAGACACATGTCGCACTTTTAATGCTATCGTCTTCACATTCATTTTAACCGTTTTCGTGCCTGTGCTATTAGTATAGCAATCGTTATCGGTTCAAGACCTTATCAAGCGCAGCTTATGTTTTCCACTCAAAACTTTGTTATGGTCAATGAATAGGCCTAGTAGAAGATTCAACGGTATCCATAAATTGATTTTATTATTGTAGACTGAACTCAATCCATCCTTAAATGACCATCCAGAAATAGCTAGAGGTATAGATTCATGTTTGGCATATGTTAGATAAGCTCTGATGGTGCTGACAATACCAGGATCACGTACTTTGTCTATCTCTTTTCCATTCAATTCATAACTGATATATTCGAAGAGAAACGCTCCGAAATTTTCCGTTAGTTTACATTCACCATCACCACTTGCTTCAGGCTGGAATTCTGCCTCGATGAATAAATCAGACGAGGTCAAATCTACCTATACATCTTGTTGATTGATTAATATCTCAATTTCATTGCTGTTGCCAAAAGATGTTGTGTGGGGATAGTAGGTATGAGTTTCTTCTCGGATGATGTCTTCAATGAAGTTTGGCTCGTTGAATATTTGAAGTTTTTCTGACATTGTAACCAAGGAACTTCAAAAAATGTATATTTTCCAATGACAGTGATGCAGAAGCAACCTTCTCCCGTGAACTCATTGTAGATAATGACTGATGACCACTATGGAGATGTCTTTTATTGCTGAAATCCAAACCCATGTTCTGAAGAGGCGTCTACTACAACAACAACCTTCTCAGATGGATTCTTTTCATATAATGGATGTTGTGAGTATTGGATTATTATTTATTGTTGTGAGCCATAATCTCTTGTGGTCTTTTTCAACTCCAACCGTATAATAATTTCTTCCCCACGAAAATTTACCCGTTTCCAATTCTGATCCAAAATATTCAGTGTGATGTTATCAAAGGACGTCTTGTTGATGATCGGTAGATGAATAAGATTCTTCGGCTCTAAATCAATGGAAAAACCAGGTGGTACAAGGGGTGAAAACTCATATATCGTATGAGCTAACTCATTGTTATAATATGCTCCTGCGGTTAAGTTACACTCCACTCTAATAGTTTGAACTTTGATTATGTTTATAGGTCGATCAGATACATGTAGTTCATGAGATGTCAATTTCTTTTTTCTGAATCTCAACAGTTCGCTCATACTATCTTTAGGAATAAAATTCACTTCAAAATCACTCTTCAGCTCTGTGTGTAGAGTGTTGTTGTTAGATTTTATTGATAATTTCCGGTCACGTTCTTCTTGCTTCACTCCTATCCCACAAACTGCACTTTGTATGAAATCCTCGAGGTCTGTCAACTCGTAGGACCCCGTAGGTATAGTTACTACTTCTTCCTCACCCTTCACATTTTTATAATAAAATTTATTAAAACCTTCTTCAATGTTCGGAATGCTATTGTACGTATGCAAACCAACAAGTGCGATAGAATAATATGAAGAGGATCTAGTTCTATATGTGGGTGAAGATCTACAGATAAGCGGGAGCTCTTACCCATGATAGTGAACGTCTGAGACATGATTGATGAAAACTTTACCAGCAATCTATTTATACACTAATAAATGCAGGGTTAGTCGACCACAACTGAAGAGTTAGAGAGGAATTCTAAACATAACTGACCACAATTATAAGTGTTATATTGTTGAAAATTGTCGTGATTGAATAATATCTTACACTTTTTGAAATAATCCACTAGTTCGCGAAAAAGGCGTAAATTGCCAAAACTATCATAATATAAAACTGTATCACCGACTTTATTAAACCCAACCCAGTGAGTGCCTTCATTGTCCGAGCTATCTAAATCAACTATTCCACGCTCGTTTTTCCATGGTCCGTTGGATGGTAGTTCATCACGCATAAATACTCCTCTAAAATGGGGAATTTTCAGAGCTTTTGCTAGTTTTCGTAGATCGAGATCGGTCAGAGGTCTTCTGGGTTTACTGGCAGTTTTTTGGATGTTTATTTAAATAAAGACCACCAAGACCTTTGCGATACTTTTTCAAAAATAGACCAGATCCTTGTTTCCCCAAAGCCTTAGCCTCCATTGTTTTATTATGTCTTTCCGTTTCCTCCAAGGTTTTCGGAGCTGCTTTGCTGTCGTTGACGGCCTTAGCGATGCCAGCACCACCTCCCGCCAATGCTCCAGCAGCCGATAAGCCGGCAAACAGAGGTATTAAAAATGGTAAAAATCCTCCAGTCTTTGGAATAGGAATTACTCTTGGTAATCGAACATTTTTCCGACCACCTGCTTCTTTGAATTGTTTTCGTGCAACTTTCAACGCTGTTTGGGATGTTTTCTTCAGATTGGATGAGTCAAACTTATTCTTCATAACTTTTCTCACCCCATCGACAATTGCACTTTCGAACCCAACCTTCTTTCTCATACCGATCCACAATTTCCTCTTTGCCTTCATAGTTTTATTTACACCGAAAGCGGCAATCCTCTCTCCAAATTTTGTGTCTTTAGATTTGACACGTTGCCAAGCAGCGTTCTCTAATATTTTATCCGCCTCGTGACGTCCTTCCAAATTAGCGTTCCGCAGATATGAAATATCGTGTTGGCGGCAAGCTTTATCAAGTGGATTGATACCTGAATCTCCTCTTCTCAACCGTTCTTCTAATTTTGTACCGGGACCACAGAATTGATAACCAGGAATATGAAGTTCAAACGGGAGCTTGTTTATAAGCGTATTGAGAACACCTTCTCCTACGTACGCTCCCATACAGACTGATGAGAATTCAAGATTGCACCGTTATTTAACGAGGGGAGGGAAAAAGACCAAAGATCTCAAAATAATATTTTTTATTAATTTCAAAAATTTTCTCAATACAAAAGACTCAAGTATAATCTTAACAAAATATGTTTCAAATATTATAATCTTCACTCTTGATTCACCTTCATATTCACGGAGTTTTGTTCTATTATAATATCCATACCCTCACGTCAATAATATTCCAGCTATTTGTTTGTTCCTAATAATTTCCAAATGGTTAATGATGGATTCATTGAACGAGATCCGAATTATCGATCCAACTGTTGTGATTATTATCTAGACCCAACCATTTCACATACTGTTGACCCCTCCTCTTTCGTAATATTTTTTCGACTAAATACACATCGGGTTGTTTTGTTTTCTGTAATTCTTCCTCGTAGAAACAGCCGCTATTGGTGCGTTGGTCATATCTTCTAGTAGATATATGACCGGGTTGATAATTTTTACTTTGATGATTTTAAATAATTCCGTACTCCAATTGGGCGTAAATCCCTTCTCGAAAATATGTTTAGCCTTACTTATTCGTACCACATCTTCAACGTTGTATTTGTGAGGTAGAGCTAACTTGATGTGTGAGTAGGATCGCTTCAATATCTCGCTCTCAATCTGTTTCGTCACTTTTATTGGAGCCATATTTATACTATTATGTTTACGTTTATTATATTTTTCTGTGATTTCTTCAAGTATATCAAGCCATTTGTATTTCCCGCTAAGATTGAAATGTTTGTAGAGCGTTTCCGTTAACGTTCGAATGACACGTTCAGCAATGGCTGCTTTTTTCACACTATACGTATTATAATGATTGATATTATGTTTCTTCATTGGATCGTTGAAGTGTTTATTGAAGAATTCTTTTCCTTGTTCGCTTTGCAGATTCCTAGGCTTACGATGTCCTTCTACCAATATAGAACCGACAGCTTTCCGAACCTCTCCGGCAGATTTCGTTTTCAACGGACGAGTCCACATAAATTTCGAGAAACATTCGATCATAACCAAAATGTATTTGAATCCTCTATTTTCACGAGCGTAGTTACCCATTTCAGCCAGATCCATTTGCCACAAATCATACAAACCTTTTATGATCGTTCTGCGCCGTTTGAAATTCTTCCTACTCGGCTTATGATGCTCATTCACAACTTGTTCTCTACTCATCTTATCAATGCGTAAATCTAGTTTAGAATTAATTTTTTGGGTATATTCACAGGATTTGGAGTTATACGTTTCACAGAGCCCTGCTTTGTTGTTGTGGATGATGAGGGTCTCTTCTTAGAAGGTTCCACAGATGTCATCCGTCGTTCTAACGCCTCCACTTCACTAGTAATGTCATTTAGACGGATGTTCACACTGTTAAATGTGTTATCGATCTCTTTCAATTCATTTCTGTTTTCCCTAACACTATCACTGATTGTTTTATACTCTGATTTTATATAGATTCCAATTCCATTATATTTATTCTGGATGTCCATCAGATGTTTATCAATGTTGAGAATAACCTTCTCATTCGTTGATTTATGTTCATCCAGATCCTTGTTGATATCTTTGTTCAAATTATCAACCCTAACATTGGAGGTATCTTTAAGACTGGTTTCCGTTTCCAGATTCAGTTTGTGTGTTAATTTATCAACATATGCTTTATTTGCAACATCTCCATCATCATTCGGTGATTTTACGTTGCACAATCTACGATTTTCCATATCATAACTTCCATCACTCGTTAGGAATAATCCTTGTTCGTGAACTTGTTTGAAATTATTATTAAATATATTTGTATCATATATTCACATGGAAGAGGAGGCTCTGTCAAACTTATCCATTGAAACCATCTTTATAACTGTCAGGAATTTGTCTTACACCCCGGTTTTTGTTCAATTACACCAGCCTCTATCAATTCTTCTATTATAGAGACTATCTCGTTGTGATGATTATTGTTACCGGCATGCGAGGATGCAACAAGAAGTCTCAGTCTATCCACAATTTCGTTAACGTCATCGCAATGAACATATTCGATAGGTTTCTCGTTATATTCAAGCATATCATTTTTGATATATGCACTTCCAGTGTATGTTTTGACTCTGGGTCTTTTCATGGAATTAATCGAAGGTTTCAGTACATTTTCGTATTTTACAATGTTTCTTATTCGATCAGCTGGATCGTTACTACGTCTATGGGCACTAGTCATTTCCATCATTTGACGGTAATTTTTCCCATCTTTCACATTGTAAGTATCAGGTAGAACATCTCTGTAAAATATCGAATTATACAGTCCTGTGGTACCCTTGAACGGAGTACCCTTGATAATTATATTACTCTCACTATCAATTTCTATAGGTTGATTACTCATGAACCAACTGTCTAAAGTTGAATTATATTGTAAGCCCATTCTATCATCGTATTTCTTGACATCATCATCCAATAGGAATCCTTCCAAGTAATAACGTGCTAATGTGTGGTATTGTTGCAGAAACTTCTCTGTAGCCCCTGCATTATCTTTCTTATGTTTTCTGAATTCTTCACGAATCTGATCGATAGTAGGTTTGAGGGTAAACACATCCTCCTCAGTATTTTGAGGGTTATATACGAACTCTTCCCGTTCAGTTACAATATTTGGGATTGGTATGTTCTCTATTTGTGTTGCTGTAGAAACAATACTTTTAGGTTTAACCAACGAATTTTGTTTGATTATTTCAGCATTTTTAGAAATTTCCTCCAGAGGTTTAGATACATTCTTGAACATATTATCTAGAATCTCATCATTCTCAGCTTTACCCAATTTCACATTCATATATTTTTTCCTCACAACGTTTGCTAACTCCCAAATTTTTTTCTTCAATTGTTGTTTTTCTTTTAGCATGTTACTCACACCCACGTCCATGCTGAGCGGGCTGTCCATTTCAAATGGAGGTATATATATATACATGTTAGATGTATATATAACTATCAAAACTTTTGCGATAACGTCCTTTGTTCATATCACAGTCTTTGTTTATCATGAGGAATCCATATTTATCTTTCCAACATAAGCTACATATCTCTTTGAATTTCTCGAGTGACATGTCGGTACTTACATGATCGGTAAATATATGTTTCAAATTGAGTTCATCCTGTTTGAAAATAATCAAGCAATTGGCATTGTCGCGCAATCCATGTTTTGGACATTTAGCAAAAAACTGGCAAAGATAGAAACTATCAATTGAGTTGTGTCTCCCTCTTGAAAAATAAGTACGAATTTTCTCCTGTTTCTCAAACATCACGTCGTCGAATATTATGATTGAATTAGGCCACGCTTCTGTGGGGTCTATGACCTCATCACTTTCGGAACAAGGAAAATATCCAAGCCCCCCAATTTTCTTCAATGTCTCCTTTAGTAACTGATATTTTGGTTAGTGTAAAGACTTTGAATATATGTACACGTTTTCGAATTTCAGGCCGTTAGCATCTAACAATAGAGATAACATCACATTTGTTTTCCCACAACTACTTGGACCACATATTATTGTTCGTAGACTATTAGGCAGCAAAGAGCTGTGACGTTGTGATTGTTCAATATTTTCAATGCTTGGTCCTAAATTCATAATATTCAACGAGCCTTTTTGCTTGACAATCTTCACGTTGCCTAGAGGAGCATCGAAATCATACTGAAACATATGTTAATAAGCATTTGTTTATATACTAGTTGATGATGTTATATTGTATATGTCCGATCACGCGGTTAGGTACTTCTAAGCTTATGTCGAAATCAGGTATCAAATACGTGTTAAATAGGTATGAATGTTGAAGCACGTGCTTAACACGTGTCTGAGTACTGAAGCACGTGTCTGAACACGTGTCTGAGTAGAGCACGTGTCTGAATGTTGAAGCACGTGATTAACTCGTGTCTGATTATTGAAGCACGTGTCTGAACACGTGTCTGATTATTGAAGCACGTGTCTGAACACGTGTCTCAATGTTGAAGCACGTGTCGGAGTGTTGAGTCACGAGATAAAAGATGTGCATGGATGAAGACCTCACGTGACAGACGCCATGACACCTCGTTGAAGACCCACGTGACAGCGGCCATGACAACTCTTTCCGACACCATGATACTCTATGGTTTTGAGTTGGGGTAGCTCTATAACCTCCAGCTCTATGGTACGTGATAGCCACCATGACACCTTGTGAAAGACACCATATCTCACCGCGTGACAGATCATGTGATTTCAAAACCGTACGAGTCGCACGAGTCGGACGAGTTGAACTGGTGGCTACACCTCCACGAAGCAGTCTGTACCTTTATGCTGTGACGTCACACGTCTGCCCTGTGATAGCAGCCTGTTATCCTGGATTCGCACGAGTCGGACGAGCCGAACTGGTCGCGCCACCTACACGAAGCAGTCTGTACCTTCAACGACCAATCCGTGACAGCTGTCACGTGGTGGCGACACCTCCACGGAGCAGTCTGTACCTTTGACTCGTCATGACAGCTGTCACGTGGTGGCCACACCTCCCCGAAGCAGGCTGTACCTTTTGGTCCGCCATGACAGCTGTCTCGTGATAGTCACGTGACCCTATACATGTGACACACTTTCTATAAGCACCCTGTTTACTCTTTACAAACAACCAATCCTATGACAGCTGTCACGTGGTGGTGACACCTACACGGAGCAGCCTGTACCTTTAGCCTGCCATGACAGCTGTCATGTGGTGGTGACACCTACACGAAGCAGCCTGTACCTTTAGCCCGCCATGACAGCTGTCACGTGGTGGCGACACCTACACGAAACAACCTGTACCTTCAGCCCGCCATGACAGCTGCCACGTGGTGATGACACCTCCATAAAGCAGCCTGTACCTTTGGTCCGCCATGACAGCTGCCACGTGGTGATGACATCTCCATGAAGCAGCCTGTACCTTTGGTCCGCCAAGACAACTGTCCATGACAGCTGTCACTTGGTGGCGACATCTGCACGAAGCAATCTGTACCTTAGGTCCGCCATGACAGCTGTCACTTGGTGGCGACATCTGCACGAAGCAATCTGTACCTCAGGTCCGCCATGACAGCTGTCACTTGGTGGCGACATCTGCACGAAGCAATCTGTACCTTAGGGCCGCCATGACAGCTGTCACTTGGTGACGACATCTTCACGAAGCAATCTGTACCTTAGGGTCACCATGACAGCTGTCATGTGATAGTCACGTGATTTTGTACATGTGACACACTTTTTATACACACCCTGTATACTCTTTCATGTGACACACTTTTTATACACACCCTGTATACTCTTTATACAAGTAATATCCTTATCTCACACCTTATCACCTACATCCTTTCAAACTGATAAGGACAAGCTCACACCGGATGCACATCGACAGCTAGACCGGAAGCTGAGACCGGATATCCTGTTCTCGAAGTAGTGATGTTCATCTACTACCCTATAATAATTTGATTATATATCCTTGAATTTCCTCCCAATTAAAGAACTCTATCTTAAATGATATAGTTAACTGAATTTAATTGATGCGGAGCGGATTCAACGAATACTATATTGTTATCCCCACATCCAAGCTATTAATTACAAAACAGAGAATCGGAATAAAACCGGTTGCGGATGATAACTAAGCATCTTAGGTGTGACTGTGAATACAAGGTAGGTCTTAATCAAAGTTATTCATTGAATTGTTTTCAGAGTAGCATTGAATCTTCAATATTTCATTCACAATCAGACTTACTCTGATGTATACAGACCTTTGATTGTTTCCTCCTCTTACAACAGGCACCAAGATCTCTTGATTATAGACATTGTAATTTTATATATGTCATTTATTCAATTGGCAAAATCACTTGATTCCATCATTTTCTGAATACACGTGGGGTTATTACATCGTATATATTTTTTTGCTTTGAATTCCTCATAATACGAACAACGTAGCGTTATCCGAATCGAAAAGGTACGAAACATATAGAGGTGGGCTGGAACTAACCACTCCATATCTATAATTGCACGAGCCTTGTTTCAATACCTTCGATTATAGAGTTAACATGAGACTTGTTGAACTATCCCGTAATCGTATTAAAGAGGCCTAATAATACAAAATCCACCCACGTGGTTCTAGGAATCACTGAACCATAACTCATATCTTATTTTCAAGCTCAATTCATTTTTTCCTAACCTTGTTTAAATTCATTTCGTTATAATTGTAGTAAATTCTGAATAATTGTCACATATTAATTCAATCTGTAATTGTAATTATAATTTAGCTCCGCTTCACCTATTTAATATTCATCCGACTTAACTCAGCTATTCTCAGTGTCCTTAGTGAGTCATCGCAAGTATTGAATTTTATCTCTCTTGTGGACATCCTACTCGTGTATTTTTGTATTTTTCGATAGGAGGATATTTGATCCAATACACTACTAGAGACCTCGCGGAGTCACCATCAGGACCACAGGGGATGAATTTTAATATCACTGTTGCAACTCTCATTACCATGATGAATCAGATGCTGGTCGTGATCGCTGAGGGAAAGTAGATTGATTACTTCATTTATAACTGTTCCAATTTTATATCGGTGTCCCGAAAGGGCATTCTAGTTTGTTGAAGATTTTCTATTGTTCATCAATATTTGAATATATATGTTATTGTTTTTATATGCTTTGTTTCTTTTCCTTTTTACTTACTACCAATTCAATGATGCTTATTTCTTCATTTATAAAAGACATTAATAGAACATGAAATTGTTGTAACCGAATCTAAACCCTTCAGGATTAGGCACCAGCGATGCATGAACATCTACACATTGAAATAGATGGAATGTTGGAACTTGGGGTTATTCAACCATCAAACTCCCCCTATCGTAGTCCAATGTTACTGGTGAAAAAGAAAGAAGAATCTTTCAGAGCTTGTTTGGATAGTAGATATTTGAACAAAATTACGGTGAGTGACTCATACCCACTTCCTTTAATTGATTCTATTTTGAGTAAACTACAAGGAGCTGATTACCTTACTACAATCGATTCGAAAGGGGCTTTTTGGAATATTCCGTTGGAAGAGAATTCTCGCCAGTATACAGCTTTTGGAATTCCACGCAAAGGTCTTTACAAGTTTCGCGTAATGTCTTTTGGCCTCAGTAACGCACCTGCCACAATGCAAAGACTTACGGACAACCTGATCGACGGAACAGTAAACCAATATGTATTTCCCTATATGGACGACATAATTATAGCCACTCCCACTTTTGAAGAAAATGTTAAAATGCTAAGACTGATTCGGGAAAAGCTGAAATTTGCTAACTTGGCAGTTAATGCGGAGAAGTGCGAATTTTGTCGCCTCTCACTTGAATTCTTGGGATTTATCGTCGACAAGGAAGGCTTACGTCCGAGCGAAGATTTAATAGATGCTGTCCTGAATTTTTCATCACCAAAAACCTCGACTCATGTTCGTAGGTTGTTGGAGTTGATTTCGTTCTATCGTCGTTTTATTCCAGACTGCTCTACTATTGCAGCACCTATTTCCGATATTCTCAAAAATAACAAGAAAGGGCAAACAATAGTATGGAATTCGGATGAAGGAGCAGCCTTCTGTGAATTGAAACGGAGACTTACGACAGCCCCGGCATTAAAAAGTCCAGATTTTTCCAAACCTTTTTCAAGACATTGCGACGCCAGCGACGTAGGCGTAGGTTGTGCCCTCTTCCAAGGACACGATGGTCAACATTATCCGGTAGCACTATAAATAAGAAATAATCACCCTCATCCACTGAAAATACTACTAAAGTACTGAGGACCTTTCGGCTACCAAGTAGCCACCATGAGAGTAAACTAAATTAAAAACCAAAATGTGCCTGCTTAAATACTAGTTGGGGATGATAATGTAAACAAAGGGTTACCTTCAGCTGGAGATACCTAAATCGAAATTTAGTAAATTGCTTTTCCGTTTATACATTTCCATCCCTCGTAAATTATCTAGAAATTTGCCTGTACTGTGTTTTAAAAGTGATTATTTTTCCGACCCAAATATCGACCAATAGAATTGCACCATTCGACGTCACGTGGTTCAACCTACATGGTATTATACTGATAATTTTTTGAAAATTTTCTCTGGTAGTTGCTATATATAAAAAACAAAACATGATCCAGTCAAATTAACCACACGTCAAACTGACAGGTTGAATTCAATTGTGAAAATTGGAGATTTTGCATGAAAATGAGTCGATTTGGAGTTTGTTCTATGTCCACCATCGATAAAAAAGTCAAAGGAAATGTTCATTTGGGACGGAAAAATAATCCCCCGAATACCACACGAGCTTCAAAATTATCTGGCATTTCCCTCAAGGTTCCCTGCAAACAAATAAAGTCGTCAAGTTTTTCAGGAAAAATCACTCGCGCTTCGCGCTCGTGATTTTTTAACCTGAAAAACTTGACTCCTTCATTTGTTTGCAACGAACCTATCGGGAAATACCTGATAATTTTGAAGCTCTTGTGGTATTATATATGATAAACTTCCTTGAGAAATGGTGTGACCTGTATAAATGAAAAAGCAATTTACTAAATTTTGATTTTTCTCCAGCTGAGGGTAACCCTTTGTTTACATTATTATCCCCAACAAGTATTTAAGCAGGCACATTTTGGTTTTTAATTTAGTTTACTCTGTTGATGGCTACTTGGTAGCCGAAAGGTCTTCAGTACTTTGGTAGTATTTTTAGTGGATAAGGGTGATTATTTCTTATTTATAGTGTTATAATATATCCACAGTATGAACTCTTTTATAGTTTATGATCCGGTAGCTTATGCTAGTCGTTCTCTGACCAAGGCAGAGAGAAAATATACTGTAACAGAGCGGGAACTTATGGCCGTATCGTTCGGATTGGCTAAATTCCGACCTTCTACCAAATTCCTGGCTAGATCCATTGGTAGTCGAACAACGGCTGTTGCTTCTTATACGTTTCCCAGTGCTTCGCAGACATCGTTCTTCGTTGTCAACTCGTCGAGTATTGTTTCATTACTCCGGGTCTTCATTCTTGCTGACTCGCCTAACTTCAGCGCGATGGCGGCTGACATCTGGGTGACTATCGCGGTTTTCCTCAGCTCCAAGAGCAGATTTCCACTCGTTTCTTCTCACCTCTGTGATGTTCTCACCCACTTCCTTCAGGGATGGATCGCTCTTCAGACGTCGCAGCATGTCTGCATAAGGGACCTTCCTCTTTCGCCTTCACGATTATCACGTCGGGTTGTGATGACCTCGGTTTCGATGGTTTCGACCGTTTACTTGTCACAACCTGCCAGTTTATCGGCGGCGCGGCGCATCCACTCGGTGTTGCAGCTGCTATGTTCGCTGTCGGAAGTCTGCCTATTGGTGGTTCATTTTCCCTACGTTTCGGTTTTTCCCGCTTACTGTCGGGCTTCTCTGGAAACTCACTTGGTCTCTCCTTGTATTCACCTCTGCCATTAGCTTGCAAACCAGGCGAAGTCTGAGTATAAGCCACTGCTGTCTCTGATGTTTCTTTGGGTAGCGGCTCCTCCATCTCGGTATAATTATCGTACAGCGTACAAAGCGTGCTCACTATGCGTTTAATATTGCCGTGAACATTGTGTTTGGATTCCACGAAGCTCTGTAGTTCTTCGATTTTGTCCCCTAGCTTCTGCAAGAGTTGCCTCCTCTTCATTGGGCTAACCTCTTTGTTTCCCAGGTTGTCCCGTACCTGGTTGCTCTTCTGCCTTGTAACTTCAAACACTGAAGCGGCCAAGCTGTTCACCACTTCAGCGCTACAATCGTCGGATATCGACGCCCGGAAGCCCGCTTGCTCACTCCTGAAGGCCGCCGTTACTGAGGTATCCCTCCTCTGCACAGTAGGGTTCTTTTCATTATTGAAATTTCTGATTTTTGTTCAGGGCTCCTTCCCCTAGCTGGATTTTGGTCCATCCCGATTACTTTCATTTCCTCTGCATTTCTGCAGAGCATCCCCTATCCGCCCCTGGGGAGGCGCTCGATGCGGGACCAAGCGAACCCCACACACATGTGTGTGTGTGTGTGTGTGTGCAAGTCATTGTGTGAGTTTGTGAGTGTGTGTGTGTGTTCTTTTCTGTTTTTTTCTCCTAACTAGGGTAAGGGAAAGAAGCTGAGGAGCTCGTACTCCCCAGTGTGTGAGATTCGTACCTACTGAAACCACCTGTCGCCACTGTTAATTCATACGTAGGCCACCTCTAGGCAATACTTCACAGAGGAAGGAATGGCTGCATGCATTTCTTGTATTCCTCTAATTTATGTTTTTTTTTCGCAAAGGTAGGAGGAAATCTTCAAAAGATGCTGTTAAGCCCGCGCTCCAGAGTGTGTGAGATTTTTACCCACTAAACCATCTCCCGCTACGTCCCAGCACCCCGCGGGACCGCCGTCAGACATTACTTCGCGGCGGACGACATGGCTGTTATGCTTATTTCTCCTTCTACGCCACGGGTTGGCCTCTTCACCCGTAGTCTATACGTCTGAGCTCCTTTAATACGGTGGCCGCAAAATTGTACACTGCATTCCAACGATATTTTGCGGAGACAACTGCTGCTGTAGATTTTCTTGCAAAATCTCGCGCAGTCTGTTGAAACGCGGACAATGGCACAGAACGTGCTCTGCGTCCTCGGACACTTGTGGGCAGGTAAGGCACGACGCCCCATCGTCTAGCCGAAAACGGTGCAGATACGCCCTAAGTCTTGTTAGTAGCTGCACGAGTTAGTGATCTACCTCTCCGTGCCTCTTACTGGTTCATGCGGCAATATCTGAGGTGAGACGATAGGTCCACAGCTCCTTGGTGGATGCATTCCAGAGCCGCTGCCATCGCGTTGACATCGCTATCCTCGCCTCCTAGACTATTGTTCGTCGGTCGATATCTCCAACTTCGCACCTATGCCTGTAGATCTCCACTCTTTCCTCCACCATTAGAAGTATTGGTGGCGATAACAAATACAGCATCGTACGAGACCGTGTGATGTGCGTTTGTCACTCGTAGAGCACACCCACGGTACTCCGAAGTCAATGAGCGTACGTACGATGTCACCGTCGCGGCTGATACCCAGATTGGGGCTGCGCACAGCATCGTGGAGCTGGAAACGCTGGAGAGTAGCCTTCTGCGACTCTGAGTAAGTCTTCCATTGTTGGGCGTAATTCTGGCCAGTACGTTGGCCACTGCAGCTGCTCTCATGCTCGCCACACGCAGATAGATGGTCGTCGAACCGCAGCCTGGCATCTATCTGGACTCCCAGGTATCCTAATGATGGCTGCGAAGGTATGTCGGCGAGTGTCACAGTTTCTGTCGTTTTCCTACTGGTCACCAGTATTGCTCCTGTTTTATGGTCTGCCAATTGCATGCCATTCACTGAGAGCAACCAGCGGATTGTGGTGACAGTCTCGTTCGCTTCCTGCGTGGCTTCTTCGAGGTACTTGGCAATGACAACCACAGCAATATCTTCGTCCCTAAGGGCATTGGCAACCTCAGCACCGCATCGTACATGATTTACACTACACAATAAGGGTCCAGGTACCGAGGCTCTTGTAAGACGCCTCCTGTGATGTTGTCGGTCTTGGTCTCCTCGCCGAATAGTACAATAACGTCCTTTGGCTAAAGTAGCTTGCCATCATCCTTGTAATGTCCTCCTGGACCTTCATCGATGTCGGCGCCTGTAAAATTTGATTCCAGCTCGCTGAGTTGAACGCGTTCTTCACGTTCAGGGTGACTATGACGTAGTACATCTTGGCACCACCCTTCCAACGCTTCTCTTCGATGTCCTCACGAGCAATGGCTACGACAACGTCTATGGAGTCCACAGTTGATCTCCCCTTCCTGAATCCGTGCTGGTTTTCCGACAGGACCTGAGCACCTTCACTGAATTCTTCTATCCGGTTGCTAATAATCCTTTCGAGCACCTATCCTGATGTATCCAATAGGCAAATTGGTCGGTAGGATGATGTATCTTCCGGAGACTTGTTTCTCTTCGGAAGAAGGACTAACTTCTGCTGCTTCCAACGACGTGGAAAAATTCCTCCGCGAAAGCACGCGTTATGGATATTCAGGAAAACATCTGATATTGCTTTGATGGCTGCTTTAAGGGCAACATTCGGTATACAGTCTAGACCTGGAGCTTTGTCATCACCTATCTTGTTGCAGGCTTTCATCAACTCTTCTTATGAGATGGGCATGACGTCGAAGCGACAAGTGGCCGGCACGGCACATCCACGGAATGGGTGAGTAGATGAACTGGACGAGTTCTGCCTCAGGATATCCGGTCTCCACTTCCGGTCTAGCTGTCGATGTGCATCCGGTGTGAGCTTGTCCTTATCAGTTTCGAAAGGATGCATGTGATAAGGTGTGAGATACACGTGACAGCTGTCTTGGTGGACCGAAGGTACAGGCTGCTTCGTGGAGGTGTCACCACCACATGACAGCTGTCATGGCGGGCTAAAGGTACAGTCTGCTTCGTGTAGGTGTCATCACCACGTGACAGCTGTCATGGTGAGCTAAGGGTACAGTCTGCTTCGTGAAGATGTCACCGCCACGTGACAGCTGTCATGGCGGACCAAAGGTACAGACTGCTTCGTGAAGATGTCTCCACCACCTGACAGTTGTCATGGCTGACCCAAGGTACAGACTGCTTCGTGAAGGGGGCTCCGCCACCTCTACGAATCAGTCTGTTTGTTTGGTCCAAAGGTACAGACTGCTTCATGAAGATGTCGACACCACGTGACAGCTGTCATGGCAGGCTTAAGGTACAGACTGCTTCGTGGAGGTGTCGCCATCACGTGACAGCTGTCATGGTGGACTAAAGGTACAGGCTGCTTCGTGGAGGTGTCCCCACCACGTGACTGATGTCATGGCGGATCAAGGGTACAGGCTGCTTCGTGGAGGTGTCGCCCATCCGTGACAGCTGCCATTGCGGACCAAAGGTACAGGCTGCTTCGTGAAGATGTCGCCACCGCGTGACAGCTGTCATGGCGGTCCAAAGGTACAGGCTGCTTCGTGGAGGTGTCGCCACCAGTTCGACTCGTTCGACTAGTGCAAATCCAAGATGACAGGCTGCTATCACAGGGTAGACGTGTGACGTCACAGCATAGAGGTACAGACTGCTTCGTGGAGGTGTCGCCACCAGTTCGACTCATCCGACCCGTGCGACTCGTACGGTTTTGAAATCACATGATCTGTCACGCGGTGAGATATTATGACGTCTGTCACTTCAACGGGGTGTCTGTCAGGAGGGGGTTAAACGAGGTGAGAGAAAGAAAGAAAGAAATTGATTGGTGCTAAATTACAGTACATAGTATTACACAAGTCAATGCAAAAGAATTTATTAAGGATGGTATTTAAAATTTATAGTATTTGACATTAATAAATCAGATGTATCACAGTTAGAGAATCACTTGTTAAATTGAATAATTTTTATAATAAATAATAATGAAACTTACATTAAGATTTTCATAAATGATAATAAATTGCAATAAATACAACTAATTATATGATAAAATTTTCGATACATCATAATAAAACACCATAGTATATTACATAGGACTACTTTCAATGTCTTCAAAATTAAAACCTAGATACTCATCTATACTATAGAATGCTTCATTTTGTGAAAAAGTTTTCATTTTGTGTTCAAAATTTCTGATATTTAAATTTTTAATAGATTCTGGTAGAACATTGTATAATTTTATGCCATAGTGGCCTTGTCCATCTCTAGCTTTATTGATTCTGTTGAAGTTGACAACAAGATTGTCTTTTCCCCTGGTGTTATATTCATGATAGTTGGAGTGTTTAACATAAGCAACCAGATTTTTTTTAACATGTGTTATACAATTGAATATAAAAACACTTGGAAAAGTGTCTGTCACGAGGTGTCATGGCGGCTATCACGCACCATAGAGCTGAAGGTTATAGAACTAACCCAACTCAAAACCATAGAGCATCATGCTGTCGGAAAGAGTTGTCATGGCGGCTGTCACGTGGGTCTTCAACGAGATGTCATGGCGTCTGTCACGTGAGGTCTTCGTCGATGTGTCATGTCGTGTCTTGGCGGGTGTGACGTGGTGGATCCATGAAGCATCTGTCACGTGAACTGTCATGGCGCATCTATGAATGTCAAATATAGCTTTATAGGTATCAAATGGAAAGTCTTGACATGCAGAATGTTAATTTCCATATTTTTGATGAGGTAAAATCAATATGATGCATGCAAATTGGGTGAAAAGAACATCTAACGATAGCTTTATGTGTATCAAAATACATAATGATTTTGACGAGAAAGTAGCGTTTTATTGAATTGAAGATCCGGCGATCATAGTTTACGAACGATGATGACGTCACTGCTTCGAACCGATGACAGTAACTGATTCAATCCGGCGACCATCGTTTACAAACTATGATGGTCAGATGAGGAATAAATTGCCAATAATTATGATAATGATATCTACTCATTATTCATCACACTGTAATTGAAGTTATAAGATTGTTGAATATATTAAGTGTAAAAAGAGAATAGGTAGTACATTCATGCACATGTTTTATCGCGTGATTCAACACGTGCTTCAATACGCAGACACGTGTTCAGACACGTGCTCAGACACGTGCTTCAACATTCAGACACGTGTTCAGTCACGTGCTCAGGCACGTGTTCAGACACGTGCTTCAACATTCATACCTATTTAACACGTACTTGATACTTGCTTTTGACAGAAGCGTAGAAGTACTTAATCGTGTGATCGGACATACACAATATGACATCATCAACTAGTATATAAACAAATGCTTATAAATATATGTTTCAGTATGATTTCGATGCTCCTCTAAGCATCATGAAGATTGTTAAGCAAAAAGACTCGTTGAATATTATGAATTTAGGGTCAAGCATTGGAAATATTGAACAATCACAACGTCACAGCTCTTTGCTGCCAAATACTCTACGAACAATAATCTGTGGTCCAAGTAATTGTGGGAAAATAAATGTGATGTTATCTCTATTGTTAGATGCAAACGGACTTAAATTTGAAAACGTGTACATCTATTCAAAGTCTTTACAACAACCAAAATACCAAATACTGAAGGAGACATTGAAGAAAATGGAGGGCTTGGATATTTTTCATATACAGAGAGTGATAGCGTCATAGACTCCACAGAAGCGAGACCTATTTCGATAATAATATTCGATGATGTAATAGATGACAAACAGGAGAAAATTCGTGCTCATTTTTCAAGAGGAAGACACAACTCAATTGATAGTTTCTATCTTTGTCAGTCTTTTGCTAAATGCTCAAAACATGGATTGCGCGACAATGCCAATTGCTTGATTATTTTCAAACAGGATGAACTCAATTTGAAACATATATTTACCGATCTCGTAAGTATCGCCATGTCACTCGAGAAGTTCAAAGAGATATGTAGCGCACGTTGGAAAGATAAATATGGATTCCTTATGATATACAAAGACTGTGACATCAACAAAGGGCGTTATCGCAAAAGTTTTGATAGCTATATATAAATCTAACATGTATATATACTTCCATTTGGAATGGACAAACCACTGAGCATGGACGTGAATGTGCCTAACGAATTAAAAGCAAAACAACAATTGAAGAGAAAAATTTGGGATTTAGCAAACGTCCTGAGGAGAAAATTGATGGCTGTGAAACTGGGTAAATCAGAAAATGATGAGATTCTAGATAATATGTTCAAGAATGTATCTAAACCTCTGGAGGAAATCGCGAAAAATGCTGAAATAATCAAACAAAATTCGTTAGTTAAACCTGAAAGTATTGTTTCTACAGCAACACAAATGGAGAACATACCAATCCCAGATATTGTAACTGAAGGAGAAGAATTCGTATATAACCCCCAAGATACTGAGGAGGATGTGTTTACCCCCGAACCTACTATCGATCAGATTCGTGAAGAATTCAGAAAACTTAAGAAAGATAATTCCGCGGCTACAGGGGAGTTTCTGCAACAATACCACACATTAGCACGTTATTACTTGGAAGGATTCTTATTGGATGATGATGTCAAGAAATACGATGATAGAATGGGTTTGCAATATAATTCAACTTCAAACAAATGGTTTGTGGGTAATCAACCTATAGAAATTAATAGTGAGAGTAATATAATTATCAAGGGTACTCCGTTCAAGGGTACCACAGGACTGTATAATTTGATATTTGACAGAGATGTTCTACCTGATACTTACACTGTGGAAGATGGGAAAAATTACAGTCAAATGATGGAAATGACTAGTGCCCATAGACGTAATAACGATCCAGCTGATCGAATAAGAAACATTGTAAAATACAGAAATGTACTGAAACCTTTGATTAATTCCATGAAAAGACCAAGGTCCAAAACATACACTGGCAATGCATATATCAAAAATGATATGCTTGAATATAACGAGAAACCTATCGAATATGTTTATTGGGATGACGTTAACGAAATTGTGGATAGACTGAGACTTCTTGTTGCATCCTCGCACGCTGGTAACAATGACCATCACAACGAGATAGTCTCTATAATAGAAGAATTGATAAAGGCTGGTGTAATTGAACAAAAACCGGGGTGTAAGACAAATTCCTGACAGTTATAAAGATGGTTTCAATGGATAAGTTTGACAGAGCCTCCTCTTCCATGTGAATATATGATACAAATATATTTAATAATAATTTCAAACAAGTTCACGGACAAGGATTATTGCTAACGAGCGATGGAAATTATGATATGGAAAATCGTAGATTGTGCAACGTAAAATCACCGAATGATGATGGAGATGTTGCAAATAAAGTATATGTTGATAAATTAACACACAAACTGAATCTGAAAACGAAAACCAGTCTTAAAGATACCTTCAATGTTAGGGTTGATAATTTGATCAAAGATATCAACAAGGATCTGGATGAACATAAATTAATGAATGAGAAGGTTATTCTCAACATTGATGAACATCTGACGGAAATTCAGAATAAATATAATGGAATGGGGATCTATATAAAATCAGAGTATAAAACAATCAGTGATAGTGTGAGGGAAAACAGAAATGAATTGAAAGAGATCAATAACACATTTAACGCTGTGAACGTGCGTCTAAATGACATTACTAGTAAAGTGGAACCTTCTAAGAAGAGACCCTCATCATCCACAACAACAAAGCAGGGCTCTGTGAAACGTATAACTCCAAATCCTTTGAATATACCCAAAAAATCAATTCTAAACTAGATTTCCACATTCATGAGATGAGTAGAGAACAAGTTGTGCATGAGCTTCATGAGCCGAGAGGTTCGGAATGCTGTCAGTTCTATATTGTTAGAAGGACAGCGTAAGCCTAGGGATCTGCAAAGCGATCAGGGAAAAGAATTCTTCAATAAACACTTTAACGATCTAATGAAGAAACATAATATCAATCATTATAATACGTATAGTGTGAAAAAAGCAGCCATTGCTGAACTTGTCATTCGAACGTTAAAGGAAACGCTCTACAAACAATTCAGTCTTAGCGGGAAATACAAATGGCTTGATATACTTGAAGAAATCACAGAAAAATATAATAAACGTAAACATAGTACTATAAGCATGGCTCCAATAAAAGTGACGAAACAGATTGAGAGCGAGATATTGAAGCGATCCTACTCCCACATCAAGTTAGCTCTGCCTCACAAATACAACGTTGGAGATGTGGTGCGAATAAGTAAGGCTAAAAATATATTTGAGAAAGGATATACGCCCAATTGGTCGACGGAATTGTTTAAAATTATAACAGTTCACATAACAGCTCCTGTTACATATATTTTGCAAGATATGTTGGGGATAACGATAAGTGGAGAATTCTACGAGGAGGAATTACAGAAAACAAATAACCAGATGTGTATTTAGTCGAAAATATATTACGAAAGAGGAGGGATCAACAGTATGTGAAATGGTTGGGTCTAGATGATAATCACAACAGTTGGATCGATAATTCGGATCTCGTTCAATGAACTCATCATTGACCATTTGGAGATCATTAGAAACAAACAAAAAGCTGGAAAATTGTTGACTCGAAGGTATGGATATTATAATAGAACAAAATTCCGTGAATATGAGGGTGAATCAAGAGTGCAGATTATAATATTTGAAACATATATTGTTAAGATTATACTCAAGTCTTTTGTATTGAGAAAATTTTGAATTTATAAAAAATGTTATTTTGAGATCTTTTGTCTTTCTCCCTCCCCTCGTTGAATAACAGTGCAATCTTGAATTCTCATCAGTCTGTATGGAAGCGTACGTAGGACAAGGTGTTCTCAATACGCTTATAAACAAGCTCCCGTTTGAACTCCATATTCCTGGTTATCAATTCTGTGGTCCCGGTACAAAATTAGGAGAACGGTTGAGAAGAGGAGATCCAGGTATCAATCCACTCGATAAAGCTTGCCGCCAACACGATATTTCATATCTGCGAAACGCTAGTTTGGAAGGACGTCACGATGCGAATAAAATATGAGAGAACGCTGCTTGGCAACGTGTCAAATCTAAAGACACAAAATTTGGGGAGAGGATTGCCGCTTTCGGTGTGAATAAAATTATGAAGGCAAAGAGGAAATTGGGGATGGGTATAAGAAAGAAGTTTGGGTTTGAAAGTGCAATTGTCGATGGGGTGAGAAAAGTTATGAAGAATAAGTTTGACCACACCAATCTGAAGAGAACATCTCAAATAGCGTTGAGAGTTGCACGAAAACAATCCGAAAAAGCAGGTGGTCGGAAAAATGTTCGATTACCAAGAGTAATTCCTATTCCGAAGACTGGAGGATTTCTACCATTTTTAATACCTCTATTTGCCGGCTTATCAGCTGCTTGAGCTTTCGCTGGAGGTGCTGCAGGAATCGCTAAGGCCGTCAACGACAGCAAAGCAGCTCGGAAAACCTTGGAGGAAACGGAAAGACATGATAAAACAATGGAAGCTATAGTTCTGGGGAAACAAGGATCTGGTCTATATTTGAAAAAGTATCGCAAAGGTCTTGGTCTATATTTGAATAAACATCCAAAAAACTGTCAGTAAATCTACCCAGAAGACCTCTAACCAATCTCGATCTATGAAAACTAGCGAAAGCTCTGGAAATTCCCCATTTTAGAGGAGTATTTATGCGTGATGAACTGCCATCCAACGGACCATGGAAAAACGAGCGTGGGATAGTTAATTTAGATAGCTCGGACAATGAAGGCACTCACTGGGTTGGGTTTAATAAAGTCGATGATACAGTTATATATTATGATAGTTCTGGCAATTTACGCCCCCCTCAAGAACCAGTGAATTATTTCAAAAAGTGTAAGATATTATTCAATCACGACAATTTTCAGCAATATAACACTTATAATTGTGGCGAGTTATGTTTGGAATTTCTCTCTAACTCTTCAGTTGTGGTCGACTAGCCCTGCATTCATTAGTATATAAAGAGATTGTTGATAAAGTTTTCGTCAATCATGTCTCAGACGTTCACTATCACGGGTAAGAGCTCCCGCTTATCTGTAGATTTTCACCCACCTATAGAACTAGATCCTCATTCATATCATTCTATTGCACTTGTTGGTTTGCATAAGTACAATAGCATTCCGAACATTGAAGAAGGTTTTAATAAATTTTATTATAAAAATGTGAAGGGTGAGGAAGAAGTAGTAACTATACCTACGGGGTCCTACGAGTTGACAGATATCGAGGATTTCATACAAAGTGCAGTTTGTGGGATTGGAGTAAAGCAAGAAGAACATGACCGGAAATTATCAATAGAATCTAACAACAACACTCTACACAGAGAGCTGAAGAGTGATTTTGAAGTGAATTTTATTCCTCTAAAGATAGTATAAGCGAACTGTTGAGATTCAGCAAAAAGAAATTGACATCTCGTGAACTACATGTATCTGATCGACCTATGAACATAATCAAAGTTCAAACTATTAGAGTGGAGTGTAACTTAACCACAGGAGAATATTATAACAATAAGCTAGCTCATACGATATGTGAGTTTTCACCACTTGTACCACCTGGGTTTTCCATTGATATAGAGCCGAAGAATCTTATTCATCTACCGGTCATCAACAAGACTTTGATAACATCACGCTGAATATTTTAGATCAGAACTGGAAACGGGTAAATTTTCGTGGTGAAGAAATTATTATACGGTTGGAGTTGAAAAAGACCACAAGAGATTATGCCTCACAACAATAAATAATAATCAAATACTCACCAGCATTCATTATATGAAAATAATTCATTTGCATGCATCATATTGATTTTACCTCATCAAAAATATGGAAATTAACATTCTGCATGTCAAAACTGCCCATTTGATACCTATAAAGCTATGATTGACATTCATAGATCCGCCATGACAGTTCACGTGACAGGTGCTTCATGGATCCACCACGTCACACCCGCCAAGACACGACATGACACCTCGATGAAGACCTCACGTGACAGACGCCATGACATCTCGTTGAAGACCAACGTGACAGCCGCCATGACAACTCTTTCCGACACCATGATGCTCTATGGTTTTGAGTTGGGTTAGCTCTATAACCGTCAGCTCTATGGTGCGTGATAGCCGCTATGACACCTCGTGACAGACACCCCGTTGAACCCCCTCGTGACAGACACCCCGTCGAAACGACAGACGTCATAATATCTCACCGCGTGACAGATCATGTGATTTCAAAACCGTACGAGTCGCACGGGTCAGATGAGTCGAACTGGTGGCAACACCTCCACGAAACAGTCTGTACCTTTATGCTGTGACGCCACACGTCTGCCCTGTGATAGCAGCCTGTAATCTTGGATTCGCACGAGTCGAACGAGTCGAACTGGTGGCGACATCTCCACGAAGCAGCCTGTACCTTTGGACCGCCATGACAGCTGTCAAGCGGTGGCGACACCTTCACGAAGCAGCCTGTACCTTTGGTCCGCCATGACAGCTGTCACGAGGTGGCGACACCTCCACGAAGCAGCCTGTACATTTAGTCCACCATGACAGCTGTCACGTTGTGGCGACACCTCCACGAAGCAGCCTGTACCTTTGGTCCGCCATGACAGCTGTCACGTGGTGGGGACACCTCCACGAAGCATCATGGATCCCCCACGTCACACCCGCCAAGACACGACATGACACCTCGATGAAGACCTCACGTGACAGACGCCATGACATCTCGTTGAAGACCCACGTGACAGCCGCCATGACAACTCTTTTCGACACCATGATGCTCTATGGTTTTGAGTTGGGTTAGCTCTATAACCGTCAGCTCTATGGTGCATGATAGCCGCTATGACACCTCGTGACAGACACCCCGTTGAACCCCCTCGTGACAGACACCCCGTCGAAACGACAGACGTCATAATATCTCACCGCGTGACAGATCATGTGATTTCAAAACCGTACGAGTCGCACTGGTCGGATGAGTCGAACTGGTGGCAACACCTCCACGAAACAGTCTGTACCTTTATGCTGTGACGCCACACGTCTGCCCTGTGATAGCAGCCTGTCATCTTGGATTCGCACGAGTCGAACGAGTCGAACTGGTGGCGACATCTCCACGAAGCAGCCTGTACCTTTGGACCGCCATGACAGCTGTCACGCGGTGGCGACACCTTCACGAAGCAGCCTGTACCTTTGGTCCGCCATGACAGCTGTCACGAGGTGGCGACACCTCCACGAAGCAGCCTGTACATTTAGTCCACCATGACAGCTGTCACGTTGTGGCGACACCTCCACGAAGCAGCCTGTACCTTTGGTCCGCCATGACAGCTGTCACGTGGTGGGGACACCTCCACGAAGCAGCCTGTACCTTTGGTCCACCATGACAGCTGTCACGTGGTGGCGACACCTCCACGAAGCAGTCTGTACCTTTAGCCTGCCATGACAGCTGTCACGTGGTGGCGACATCTCCATGAAGCAGTCTGTACCTTTGGACAAAACGTACAGACTGCTTCGTAGCGGAGCCCCCTCCACGAAGCAGTCTCTGCCTTTGGTCTGCCATGACAGCTGTCAGGTGGTGGCGACATCTTCACGAAGCAGTCTGTACCTTTGGTCCGTCATGACAGCTGTCACGTGGCGGTGACATCTTCACGAAGCAGACTGTACCTTCAGCCCACCCTGACAGCTGTCACGTGGTGGTGACACCTACACGAAGCAGACTGTACCTTTAGCCAGTCATGACAGCTGTCATGTGGTGGTGACACCTCCACGAAGCAGCCTGTACCTTCGGTCCACCATGACAGCTGTCACGTGTTAGTCGCATGACCTTGTACACGTGTACACTTTTTATACACAGCCTGTATACTCTTTCATGTGACACACTTTTTATAAACACCCTGTATACTCTTTACAAGTAATATCCTTATCTCACACATTATCACATGTATCCTTTCGGAACTGATAAGGACAAGCTCACACCGGATGCACATCGACAGCTAGATCGGAAGTGGAGACCGGATATCCTGAGGCAGAACTCGTCCAGTTCATCCACTTGGGTGTGTCCCGGTTGTTCTGGGAACAGCAGAACTGAACAGGATGGCGGAACCACAGTGCGGCTTTCCAGCCTGGTCATCACTGTTTTATATGGCCTTCCCCAGGGGTCTCCGTTGACCATATCACAGAGCTCACTCCAAGTACGGCGCTTGCTATTCTCGATGGCTCTTTTCAAAGTGGTAGTAATAGTCACTGACATGCCATGACCTAACTCGTATGCTCTCACTGGCAAAAGTTACGTATATGATGGAGGTATTGCCATTCCGGGTAAACGTTAGAGTTGCTCCGGTGTTGAGGAGGACTACTTCTAGTGAGGTGGCGGTGTCGAGAAGCAACTCTCTTCTCCTGTTCGTATATCTACTACCCCATCCGGTGGCCTACGCGTTGAAGTCACCTGCGATGATGAGTGGTTGCTGGTCTCTCGCATCCTCTGTCATATCGTTTAGGAGGTCCCCGAATTCATCCTTTGAGGCACATGGTGGAGCATAAGCGCTGTACAGGTAGATGTCATCAACCTTGACCCAGATAAATCCTGATCTCGGCATTCGCGGTTGTTCCTGGAGAAATTTTTCCCCGCATATCCAGATAGCTGCACGACATGACGCATCGGGAAGCCAGGTTTCCGAATTCACAATATCCCTATGCTGTTCCGGCAAGATTGCAATGTCCACGTTGAGGTCTCTAACGGTTTGCCTTAACCGATCTTGCACTGCTGCGCAGTGGTTGAGGTTGAGTTGGAGGATTCTCGTTTCCGTTCCCCTTTTTCCGATCCCTTGACAGCTGCCTGGTAAGCTGGGCAACTAAAGTTCCCTGTTGGATGGTTTCATTATGTTTTCACGTAGAAGGCAGTTCGGATCCTTGCTCTGACACATCTCTAGCTTGTGGCCAGATTCACTGCATCGGAGGCAGGATCTAGACCTATCTATCCCTCTGCAGTCACGAGCCAGGTGTCCAAAAGCCCAACATCTGTAGCACATCCGCACTTCGCTCTTCACTCTCACTCTGCAGTATGCCCAGCCGATACGTACTTGACTTTTTTCTACCACCTCACTGGTTAGATCTATCAGTAGTCTAATTTACGGGCTGTTCCCTCCTGATTGTCTCTCCTTATTGGAGCACCTGGATGATGGGTCTAGCAAAGTTGACCACTGCACCCCAGAAATGTGCGGAGGTAACCATTCCATCGACAATGTTGTCGTAGAATTTCTTGCAGCGTCTTTCTCTCTCTCTCTCTCTCTCTCTCTCTTGCGTAAAGCGGAGCAGGGGGAGAAAACATGTTCCGCGTCCTCTATTGTCAGACGACACTGGGGGTATTGAGCATTGTCTTCTAACTGGTAGGATTTGAAACACCCATGATCCGTCAGCAACTGAGTAAGATAATAATCCACTTCTTCATGTTCCCTTGTATTCCATTTGAGTATGTTGAGGATGAAACGATGGTCCCATCGACCTTTTATTGCCGATTCCCATTGACTTTTCCATCTTCCCGTGGTTTCCTCCTTTTCCTCTTTGGTTATTCTGTGGTTATTTTTATCCCTCTACCGTTTTCGTAGGTATATCATAGATCGCTCCTTGGGCAGTAGATCTATGGGCGACAGATCAGCAACCACGCACGCTGCTCCGTGCTCTACCTGTCGTTTGTATGACTCAATCACCGTAGCCTCACACCATATGAGAGCTGCGTAGAGCAGCACGGAGCTTACAACTGTTGACAAAATTCTCCGTCTGCCGGGTCTCGGTCTTTCAATGTTGGGTATATTGCGTGCTAGTGCATCCATTGCCATTGTCTGCAATCAATTTCAGGTGCTCCTTGAGCAATGTACTATCAATCTGAACTCTTAGATGTTTCAAAGATAGCTGCGATCTAATATCACAGTTCCCGATGGTCAGTGTGACAGTCACTACTACTTTTCTACTTGTCGATAACACTATTTCCGTCTTATAATCCACCAATGTCGATCCTACAGATGAAAGCCACATATGGACAGTGTGAGTAGCCTCACTCGCAAGTTGTTTGACCTCTTCCACAAACTTCCCAACAATATTAATTGTCACCTCTTATGCAAAAGCGAAAAACCACTTGGCATCGGGAGCTTGAGTATCGAGTCATACATAATGTTCCACAGTAACGGACCCAGAACAGAGCCCTGTGGAACTCTTTCCATGACGTTATGAGTCCTCTGTCCAGCATCAGTACTATAGTAGGAGTTAAATGCATTTCTGACATCCAAAGTTACTATTGCGCAACACTTTATCGCTCCACGTTTCCAACATTTTCCCATAATTTCCTCTCGAGCATTCTGGATAACTACGTCTATGGTGCCTGCCGTCGATCTTTCGAAATTCATGCTGGCCGTCTGAGAGACCGTGGGCTCCTTCAGTATGTTCCTCCAGTCAATTGTGGATGATTCTCTCCAGCACTTTTCCAGCAGTATCCAGCAAACAGATTGGCCTATAAGAAGAAAGGTCACCGAGTGGCTTGTCTCCTTTCGGTAAGAGGACAAGCTGCTGCTTCCAGCGTTGTGGAAATATACCTTCCCGAAGGCATGCATCATAGACCTCTACAAAAACTTCTATCCGCGACACTCGCTCACAAAAGATTATCCAGCGAAACGAACGCGTCGAGTAATATTGTACCCCGTCGATTTGTTCCAAGGTTGTCCCATTCCGTAGACCAAACCTTTAAATCTCCTGCCAGTACTATCGGCCTCCGTCCTCTTGCGTCCTGTATCAATCGGTGCAGTAATTCTTCGAACTCCTCTAATAGTGGGGCGTAGACGCCATATTTATAAACGCCATCTACCTTCAGGTGAAGCCCTTGGTCCTCCAGCTGGAAGTTTCTTGGAACTGCGATTTTTCGCAGACCCAGATAGCCGCACGTACCGAATCATCGAACTTCCACCTTACATCATCACATTGCTTGTACCGCTTACTTATTATGGCGACCTCGATATGCCTTTCACTGATGGCTTGCGAAAGTGATTGTTGTGCCGCCTCACAATTGTTGTTCAAGTTGAAGGATTCTCATCTTTTTGAACAGCTCGCTGATATTCAGGACATGCATTACTACCGGTACGGTGATTGATATCTTTCTTCCCAACACACAGTAAATAGACAACGCACTCATTCTTTATCGCAATTTCTGGATAGGTGTTCCTCATCTCTACACCATAAGCAGCTCTCACTTCTATCTGGTCCTTTACAAACGTGAGCCATGTGCCTGAATCTGAAGCACCTGAAACACCTTGACACGCTATCTTTCTCTCACTCCGCTCACGACACAGTCCACTAATTTTTCCTCTCGGTTAGGTTTTCCTTGCTAATTCCACTGAGAGTACTAGCACCGCCGTCCGCGTTACTCCAAACGTTTTGCACAGCGACTTGACCACAGTAGGTTCGATTCCTTGCGCACCCTCCAATTGATTTCTAACGGCTTCCCAAATATCTGCAGGTTGTGTCTATCCAGGTCCCTTAACTCAATTGCATTTTATGGGTCCGACACGTAACCTCTGCCGATCTTTCCAGCTTCTTCGCTACAACACTCCGCACAAATGTAAGATGTCTTTCCTCAATGTTCCGAATCTTAGTAGCGCTTGTACTTAGGTCTTTCAGGTGTGGGTCCTTCTTCAACTCTCTCAGTATGTCCGCGTACGACTCTCTCTCCCTCGCCTTCACTATAAGGGTATTCGGCCGCGTCATCTTAATTCTTGTGGGCTTTCGTTTCCGTACGGTTTCCCGTGTTATCTTCTTCTTGCTCAATGCACAATGTGTGTGTGTGTGTGTGTGTGTGTGTGTGTGTGTGTGTGTGTGTGTGTGTGTGTGTGTGTGTGTGTGTGTGTGTGTGTGTGTGTGTGTGTGTGTGTGTGTGTGTGTGTGTGTGTGTGTGTGTGTGTGTGTGTGTGTGTGTGTGTGTGTGTGTGTGTGTGTGTGTGTGTGTGTGTGTGTGTGTGTGTGTGTGTGTGTGTGTGTGTGTGTGTGTGTGTGTGTGTGTGTGTGTGTGTGTGTGTGTGTGTGTGTGTGTGTGTGTGTGTGTGTGTGTGTGTGTGTGTGTGTGTGTGTGTGTGTGTGTGTGTGTGTGTGTGTGTGTGTGTGTGTGTGTGTGTGTGTGTGTGTGTGTGTGTGTGTGTGTGTGTGTGTGTGTGTGTGTGTGTGTGTGTGTGTGTGTGTGTGTGTGTGTGTGTGTGTGTGTGTGTGTGTGTGTGTGTGTGTGTGTGTGTGTGTGTGTGTGTGTGTGTGTGTGTGTGTGTGTGTGTGTGTGTGTGTGTGTGTGTGTGTGTGTGTGTGTGTGTGTGTGTGTGTGTGTGTGTGTGTGTGTGTGTGTGTGTGTGTGTGTGTGTGTGTGTGTGTGTGTGTGTGTGTGTGTGTGTGTGTGTGTGTGTGTGTGTGTGTGTGTGTGTGTGTGTGTGTGTGTGTGTGTGTGTGTGTGTGTGTGTGTGTGTGTGTGTGTGTGTGTGTGTGTGTGTGTGTGTGTGTGTGTGTGTGTGTGTGTGTGTGTGTGTGTGTGTGTGTGTGTGTGTGTGTGTGTGTGTGTGTGTGTGTGTGTGTGTGTGTGTGTGTGTGTGTGTGTGTGTGTGTGTGTGTGTGTGTGTGTGTGTGTGTGTGTGTGTGTGTGTGTGTGTGTGTGTGTGTGTGTGTGTGTGTGTGTGTGTGTGTGTGTGTGTGTGTGTGTGTGTGTGTGTGTGTGTGTGTGTGTGTGTGTGTGTGTGTGTGTGTGTGTGTGTGTGTGTGTGTGTGGCGTAGACGCCATATTTATAAACGCCATCTACCTTCAGGTGAAGCCCTTGGTCCTCCAGCTGGAAGTTTCTTGGAACTGCGATTTTTCGCAGACCCAGATAGCCGCACGTACCGAATCATCGAACTTCCACCTTACATCATCACATTGCTTGTACCGCTTACTTATTATGGCGACCTCGATATGCCTTTCACTGATGGCTTGCGAAAGTGATTGTTGTGCCGCCTCACAATTGTTGTTCAAGTTGAAGGATTCTCATCTTTTTGAACAGCTCGCTGATATTCAGGACATGCATTACTACCGGTACGGTGATTGATATCTTTCTTCCCAACACACAGTAAATAGACAACGCACTCATTCTTTATCGCAATTTCTGGATAGGTGTTCCTCATCTCTACACCATAAGCAGCTCTCACTTCTATCTGGTCCTTTACAAACGTGAGCCATGTGCCTGAATCTGAAGCACCTGAAACACCTTGACACGCTATCTTTCTCTCACTCCGCTCACGACACAGTCCACTAATTTTTCCTCTCGGTTAGGTTTTCCTTGCTAATTCCACTGAGAGTACTAGCACCGCCGTCCGCGTTACTCCAAACGTTTTGCACAGCGACTTGACCACAGTAGGTTCGATTCCTTGCGCACCCTCCAATTGATTTCTAACGGCTTCCCAAATATCTGCAGGTTGTGTCTATCCAGGTCCCTTAACTCAATTGCATTTTATGGGTCCGACACGTAACCTCTGCCGATCTTTCCAGCTTCTTCGCTACAACACTCCGCACAAATGTAAGATGTCTTTCCTCAATGTTCCGAATCTTAGTAGCGCTTGTACTTAGGTCTTTCAGGTGTGGGTCCTTCTTCAACTCTCTCAGTATGTCCGCGTACGACTCTCTCTCCCTCGCCTTCACTATAAGGGTATTCGGCCGCGTCATCTTAATTCTTGTGGGCTTTCGTTTCCGTACGGTTTCCCGTGTTATCTTCTTCTTGCTCAATGCACAATGTGTGTGTGTGTGTGTGTGTGTGTGTGTGTGTGTGTGTGTGTGTGTGTGTGTGTGTGTGTGTGTGTGTGTGTGTGTGTGTGTGTGTGTGTGTGTGTGTGTGTGTGTGTGTGTGTGTGTGTGTGTGTGTGTGTGTGTGTGTGTGTGTGTGTGTGTGTGTGTGTGTGTGTGTGTGTGTGTGTGTGTGTGTGTGTGTGTGTGTGTGTGTGTGTGTGTGTGTGTGTGTGTGTGTGTGTGTGTGTGTGTGTGTGTGTGTGTGTGTGTGTGTGTGTGTGTGTGTGTGTGTGTGTGTGTGTGTGTGTGTGTGTGTGTGTGTGTGTGTGTGTGTGTGTGTGTGTGTGTGTGTGTGTGTGTGTGTGTGTGTGTGTGTGTGTGTGTGTGTGTGTGTGTGTGTGTGTGTGTGTGTGTGTGTGTGTGTGTGTGTGTGTGTGTGTGTGTGTGTGTGTGTGTGTGTGTGTGTGTGTGTGTGTGTGTGTGTGTGTGTGTGTGTGTGTGTGTGTGTGTGTGTGTGTGTGTGTGTGTGTGTGTGTGTGTGTGTGTGTGTGTGTGTGTGTGTGTGTGTGTGTGTGTGTGTGTGTGTGTGTGTGTGTGTGTGTGTGTGTGTGTGTGTGTGTGTGTGTGTGTGTGTGTGTGTGTGTGTGTGTGTGTGTGTGTGTGTGTGTGTGTGTGTGTGTGTGTGTGTGTGTGTGTGTGTGTGTGTGTGTGTGTGTGTGTGTGTGTGTGTGTGTGTGTGTGTGTGTGTGTGTGTGTGTGTGTGTGTGTGTGTGTGTGTGTGTGTGTGTGTGTGTGTGTGTGTGTGTGTGTGTGTGTGTGTGTGTGTGTGTGTGTGTGTGTGTGTGTGTGTGTGTGTGTGTGTGTGTGTGTGTGTGTGTGTGTGTGTGTGTGTGTGTGTGTGTGTGTGTGTGTGTGTGTGTGTGTGTGTGTGTGTGTGTGTGTGTGTGTGTGTGTGTGTGTGTGTGTGTGTGTGTGTGTGTGTGTGTGTGTGTGTGTGTGTGTGTGTGTGTGTGTGTGTGTGTGTGTGTGTGTGTGTGTGTGTGTGTGTGTGTGTGTGTGTGTGTGTGTGTGTGTGTGTGTGTGTGTGTGTGTGTGTGTGTGTGTGTGTGTGTGTGTGTGTGTGTGTGTGTGTGTGTGTGTGTGTGTGTGTGTGTGTGTGTGTGTGTGTGTGTGTGTGTGTGTGTGTGTGTGTGTGTGTGTGTGTGTGTGTGTGTGTGTGTGTGTGTGTGTGTGTGTGTGTGTGTGTGTGTGTGTGTGTGTGTGTGTGTGTGTGTGTGTGTGTGTGTGTGTGTGTGTGTGTGTGTGTGTGTGTGTGTGTGTGTGTGTGTGTGTGTGTGTGTGTGTGTGTGTGTGTGTGTGTGTGTGTGTGTGTGTGTGTGTGTGTGTGTGTGTGTGTGTGTGTGTGTGTGTGTGTGTGTGTGTGTGTGTGTGTGTGTGTGTGTGTGTGTGTGTGTGTGTGTGTGTGTGTGTGTGTGCCGTTCCGGTTGGTCATATGGATTTGAAATTTTGCGTATCGTTTTAAAGTGGTGAAAATAGGAACTGTATATTTCTTGGATGCGATAACCCTGTTTCGAATAGTATTTTATATTATTTATATTATATTATATTATTTTATTCCACCGTAATGACTACCGTGATTTTCTGGTTATAAATAGCACACGTATATATTTATATTGCGCAAGTGTCCAGAAATCTCATTTTAACATTCATGTGAAGTGAAGTCATATACATTGATTAATTAGATTGATATACATAAGATTGTTACCGTCTGTGGAATACAGTGAAACGCTAAGTTGCAGGGCTCGTATTACAGGGGCTAATACTGAAAATACAAATTCGGTAAAATTAGAGTATTCCATGTGGACGAACCTCCCTGCAATATATTTCATCTCTAGCTATCCAATAATAGATGGATTCGATGTGATTATTAACAATACAGTTCATGGAGATATTTTCCACACTGAAAGAGACAAGATTTGCCAGCCTAAGCAGATGTGGGGCGGTAATACTGCAAGCGTACCGACACGGTAAATCGAGACAAAGAAGACTGACAAATTCGAGGCTGCGAATGCCCTTTGGGACGTTGAGGAGAGTCTTGAGATGCATGTGCACAATAATTCAGAGAGGTTATTCCCAATTCGCTATGAGACTCGGTAAATTAAAAATATTATAACAAATACTCTCAAAAGTTATTGAAACCAGCAACTGGAGCTTCTAAAACGCATTTTATGTAGGAATTTCGAAACGTGGCGCAGTGTAAGGTTTGCTATTGATTCTTTTCTTTTTAGACATCTGCAAACAATGAATTTATTACACGCTAGCGATATACAATGTTTATTCTAGGTAATATTATTAATTTATAGTGATATAATTATTATAATTGAGAATAGATATCCAAATTAAAGTAGGTACCTGTTAGTTATTGTATCGCAATCAAGTCTTTCAATGCATTAAGTCACGAGTTGTTTATACATTTTAATACCTATTGAAAACCGATATATGATTGTCAGCGAAAATTAATCCCTCCATTTTGAAATATAATATCGTCAACAAAATGTAAATTGAATAATATCGAAATCAAGTTTTGAACAATTCTGTACATCACTTTTTCGGAGGTGATCCATAATACGCATATTTTATCAAAAAAATCTGTCCATCCTAAATAATTTTCTTTGCGGAAATTCAATGTTGAAGCCGGAAATTCAAATCAACTTGTTGAACTATGTAGGCAATGAGATGATTGTAAAAATTTATGGATATGCTTCATCATCACCATCATCATTGAAAGGCGGGGTTTTAACCCTTAGATACACACAGGCGTCTTGGTTGGGCCCATTGTGCGCCCCGTGGTAAGAACCCTAATCTAATCTAGCAGGTTTGTGGTTCGCCACAAATCCAGAATATTGCTGACGCTGGCTTCCATAAGTTCTTCTGGAAGCAGTTTCGCTTCGCGGTAGTAACAGTTCCTGAGAAATGTTAAAGCTGGTAATTCCAGGAATTAACAGGATGTGAGAGGCAGTTTCTTTCACTACTCTTCATTTCCTACATATAGTCATCAGGGATGCCCATAATATGAAGGTATTTGTTAAGACGACAGTGGCCCGTCATCTCTCTAATATCCCTTCTATTTAGAGAAAGGGATATGCTTTCTTTTTAAATTGATAAGTCAATGATATTATTCCTTTATAATGGTATAGATTAAGGAATTATTGATAAAAATTAAAAGCTGCTTAAAAATAATTAAAAGTAAGTACACAAAATCGTTAATTCCTGAAAAGTTTTAGAATGTCTTGGTTTATTCATTAATTCTTCTTATATCTTATATATCAGTATGACACTAATCATAGTTTTATTATATTAAAGGGGTTATTAATAAAACATATTGTTTTCTTATTTAAATACTGTAAGAAGATAACTGACTTTAATTTTCAATAAATTTACGAAACTATTGAATGGAAAGTTGAAAAATTTATCATAGTATCATGTATATTGTTTATTCCTCATTGTTCCTTCTAGCACATGCTCTCAAACAAAAGCTTTAGTGGATTTAGTGTATACTTACAGCGGCCCTCTTTTTGCCGCCACTAACGACATTTCTAGCTAAATACTCTCAAATGTAAATACTGCCTACTGCTTTACTCTATATTATTGTATAGTCCAGGCATTTAACCGAGTTTCTGCAAGTTCTAATTTTGATCTAATGATTTTTCATTCGCTGAAGACGACGGTGTAGCTTAAATTTGAAAACTATGGCCATTTTTGGACCCAAAATGTGTCCATTTTTCAATTTCTTGCGTTTTGAGAGAAAACTATGGGTTGTGACCCAAAATGTGTCCATTTTTCAATTTCTTGCGTTTTGAGAGAAAACTATGGGTTGTATGAAAAAATGTTCGGAACAAAAGTTGTTGAAAAAATTAAGACACAATTTTTAGCTCCGGTCCTAAGTCGATTCGAGGTTGTGGGCCCAAGATAGGGTCCATTTAGTGTGTTCTTTAGCACATTGAAAAATTGAGTATATGTCATAGACGTTTTATTTTTTTCATTTTCTGTTCTGATGAAAAGTATTTTTATTTCTCTTTTTACTAGTGCCAAAAATCGTCCATTTTGAAAAATCCATATTTAGCAAATTTCAGATGAAATACTCATCTTATGGCTCTAAAACTAAATTTATTCGAAAGATTTCATTCTGCACCTAATATCTGAAATTCAAGCATTTTGGTTTAAAGATATGATTTTGGCGCTATTTTGTAAATTTTGTACCACCGAAAATTCAAATTTTTTGAGGTTCAAAATTGTTCACGAATTCCAAATCTTAGATTCTATCAGAAGTTTCCATAATGAGTATTTTAAGTTTAAATATATCAATTTGGGTCGAGTATGTAAAGAGACTTTCCTGATTTAAATAAAATTAAAAAGCAGCATACCTTTCAAAAAAATAACCCATACTGTTTATTCCATCCCTTGCAAAGATTCCGAAAAGGTATACATTGGCCAATCTTCACAATACCTCGAAAAAAGGTTGAATGGTCACAAATATACCAAAAATTCATCAACTGCGCTCAATAAACATGTAAAAGACACTAACCATACATTCGACTACAACAATACAAAAATTTTAAATATTGAAACAAACGACAACAAACGTTTGATATTGGAATCTATTCAAATTAAAAAGAACAATTGTGTAAATGACAAAATAGATTCCAATCTTTCGAAACTTTATAATAATCTAATTCAAACTTAACAAAATTTTATTAGTTTGAAATGCCACTTTCCACTTGTCTATTTGAAATTCAACATAAAAAAGATAAAGTATTATTTAATTATGACATTATGAGTAACAATTTTGAGGTTAAATTCCATAGAATTATCTTAAACTTGAATAGTTAATTATGATAGATCGGAAGTGTTATTTATCATAGAATAACTAATTCATACAATAATCATAGATATTTACAATTGTACAATTTTAAAATATCTTGTATTTAATCAAATTCAATCCATTTCAAATTGTAATTAGCCATACATTACTCTTTCACACACAACCGATCCAATGTTTTCTGCAGTTTTAATTGGATCTTAAAACACAAGTCGGCTGCAGACGCATTTTATTAATCGAAATCATCTATTCTTTTCTAAATTACATGGAAACACTAATTCACATTTTGATACAGACAATAAACATTGTCGAAACGTCAAACAGAATTTTTATTTCATTTTCAGTATATATACGAACCAATATACCAACAAAACATACAAATATTACAAATGGTTCAAGAATATCAATAAAAGAATATAATAATAATAATAATAATAATAATGTTTATTGATTAAAAGGTTATACAACTTTCATACAATACAGTGAGTATAATGAATAAACATATTAAATCACAAAATTATATAGTAATATACTTGTACGTGATGCAATAATATAACACAAAAAATAATAATATGAAATTAGTTAAAAACAACAAACAACTAATTAAAATGATTATAAAATTAAATCACAACATGATCTGAATGTTTTATAGGTTTGCCATGTGAACTATTGAAATAGGCATCAGCAGGGCAACGTCTACAAAATTTACCCGCTATGATACAGTAATATCAATGAATGTATTGTCTGTACTCAGTAATATCTCATCAATTAGGAAGAATATGCCTATAGTATACATAATTAATTGCGTTATCTCATTTTATAAGTTTCAGCATTTTTGAAATCAATCAGAGAATGAATTTCTAATATATTTACTTCAAGAAGGAAACTCCTACATTTTTTTTTGAATTGTTTTTTTGTTAGTATAATTTTTATGTCATATGGGAGAAAATTGAATGCTCGCTGTGCAAGATACATACTACTACGTTGTCCTACTGTTTTTGACATCATCGGAACGGGTAAGTTGTCAACATTTCTTAATTGGAAATTTGTTATTAATCTTTTATTTTCTTTTTCAGTATAAGCTTTAATACATAGACTCATGCAATATAATTGCCTAATATCCATAACTTTCGCTTCTTTAAATAGCGCTTGGGAAGAGAAGGTTGGCTCTTTGTTGAGAATAAGTTTTAAAATTCTTTTTTGTAATATTTCAAGATCTGTAATATGGTTTTTAAAAGCACCACCCCATGCTATGATCCCATATCTTAGTTGAGATTCGACAAGTGAAGAATACAAAATTTTTAATTGTTTAATTTGTAGAATGTATTTGAAATGTTTAAAAATACATACAGTTTTGCGAATTTTTTTTATCAATTCGTTTATGTGAGTATCCCATTTCAAGTGTTGATCTATTACAATACCCAGGTATTTGACATTAGGGACAGAATTTATTGTGAAATAGTTATTTTCGTCTTGAGTTATCACGAGCTCTGAATACCCCGGTAGTCCAGATTTATTTGAAGCAAGAGAGATAAATACAGTTTTTTCTTTACTCAGTGTTAATAATTGGAGGATTTAACAACACTGAACTCCGTTTCTGCTATTTTTCTAACAGCATTCCAATTTTCACCCTCAAAAATAATTGCAATGTCATCAGCAAATCCAATTATTTTACCTTTAATATTAAGTTGAAAGATATTATTTATGTAGATGATAAATAGTAGAGGCCCTATGACAGTACCTTGAGGCACACCGGTAAAGACAGTCAGGAGACTACTCAGGTAATCATCTAGGCGAACAAACTGTTTACGATTTTCTAAGTAACTTGATAACAGTTTAAGAGGAACACCTCTAACACCAACATTATCCAAAATTTTTAATAAACTTTTATGACATACAGTATCGAAAGCCTTCGCTAAATCAAGAAATATACATAGCGAAGGTTTTCCTTTGTCAATTGCATCATACATATTATCCGTGACTTTATCAATGGCATCATTTGTTGATAGGTTACTTTGGAATCCATACTGAAATTTGGATATTATATTATTTTTGTTGATGAATTTGTTTATTCTGTTTTTCAGGATGGTCTCGAAAATTTTACTAAAACACGTTATCAAGGAAATTGGTCTGTAATTTCAGGTGGACAGATTCCAGTTTGAAAAATGTCATTAATTATTGCAGATAGTGGTTTGCTAATACTATTAACTATTCTTTTCAAAGTTTCCGCTTTTATTTCGTCTATGCCTGGAGCTTTTTTGTCTTTCAAGTTGAGAATAGTTTTTTTTACTTCGTGTTGATCTGTAGGCTCCAGAAACATAGATTTTTCATTGATTGTTTCTTTAAATTTGGCATTTCTAGGTTTATTTATTTTATCTGCTAATTTTATTCCTGTTTTTGTAAAGACATCATTTAATATTTCACAGATATCTTTTTTGTTATTTACAACGTTCTTATGTTCATCATAAATTTTTGATATTTTTTTTTCGGGCGTGTTATTTTTTAGTTTATTTATAGTAATCCACATGTTTTTGTTTGAATCCTTAGAGTTTTCTATCACCTTTTTGTAGTAATTTGATTTGGCTTCCCTAATGATGTTGTTCAATCTGTTTCGGTAACTCACATATGTTTCTTTTAAATTAATGTTATTTGTAGTAGTGATTTTTCTCTACAATGTATCTCTATGGTTAATTGAATTGATTATTGCTGCAGTTATCCAAGGTTTGCGTCTTATATCTTGATGTCTGATTTTGACCTCTTTCGTATTCGCTAATATGCTTTCCTTGATTATGTTAACAAATCTATTCATAATAAAATTTACGTTTTCGGAATCAATTACCGTATCCCAATCTACTGTGGATAAATTGTTATTTAATTTTTTGTAATTTACATATTTAATAATTTTGTTTTTAATATTTTGTTTAATAGGATCATTAAATACTATTTGTAGTGTTACTGGAAAATGGTCTGTAATGTAGGTATTGACTATCATAGGCATCATATAGTCTTCGTAATTAATTTTACTCTTAACAAATATATGATCTATGCAGCTCCTTGACGACTCTTGAACACGAGTATAATTATTTATTACAGATTTAAATCCATTTTCGCTCATAATATTCAAATATTCATTTGTAGTTGTTTTACTGTCCAAGATATCTATATTCAAATCACCAAGAATTATATTTATATCTATATTTGTTGGAGTATTTCGCAAATAATTTTCGAAATCTTTTAAAAATTCTTGCGGTTTTATAGCTGGGGATTTGTAGATACCTATTATATTTATATTTAGATCATTTATTAATAAATTGGCGTTTACGACTTTAGTTTCACCAATTAAATCAATTTTGGAATTATATTCAATGCCTTTTTTTATGAATAGTATGACACCATCATTTTGATTATAACTCCCTTCATTATAAATTATTTTGTATCCATCTAATTTTAATAAGTCTATATTCGCGATTTGTCTAGTTTCAGTGAGTACTATGCATTCAAACTTATTAGTAAACTGATTTAAGAATATTTCAAACTCGGATAAATTTTTGTAAATGCTTCTAATATTTAAATGTATTATTTTAAAGTTTTGATAATTGCTGTTCACTTTTAGTACTTCATTGCATTCATAAGCATTCATAACAACTTCTGTTTCAACATTTTTTGCATCGAAATCACGTATAAACTGGTCCATGTCCTAGATTTCGATATTACTGGTATACAACAATATTACAATAGGATTTATTGCTTTTAATTAAAAAATGTTCGAGAAGTAACTTCAATAATTTGATCAAATGCAAAAGATTAAACTTATATAATAAAACATAGAACACTAGGATGTGTAATGGCTGACACTCATGCGAAATAGGCATACAAAATTGTTTAGTTATCCTCAGAAATTATAATATAATATACTGCAATATACTTATGTAAATAATTAAGTGTTCAAATTGATATTTTAATTATTTATGTTAGATGTAAGTTAGGAATGAATACGTTAATCTTAGGGCAATTTATTCAGGCGAATTTAATGTAAAGTTAATAATTACTATATAGCTATAACAATTAATTTTAAACTCCCTTATTTTTATGGCTAATTAGATCAGCTTTGAAGTTACCTTTTTTCTCCACAGATCGGGTTCGAAGTTTATCTGTTTCTATATCTAATGAATTTTTATTTGGCACGGTAGATTCTTTGCTGCGATCTTCACCATTAGTTGCAACCCTGCCTATATTTGGAGGAGGAAATTTAAAGTTCATTACGTTCTTTGAATTCAGGTTGTGAATGGATGCACTGGCATTATTGGGGGTACCAGGAGCACTATTCGGTTTCTCAGTATCTTCGAAGTTGTTAACTTCCAAGTCCTTGTCGCTGTAAGATGTACCGTTTACAAATAGATGACTATTTTTGATATAACAATTTGTTTCCCCGGAAAGTTTCGCCAAATTGAGATGACGTTTCAATATTTTATTAGCCTGCCTCTCTTGAAATGTTAAATCCTTATTTATTGATACTTTAGATCCTTTAAGGTATTTACAATTTTGAAGTACTTTTTCTCTAGTTAAGTATGATATAAATTCAATTATAACAGGTTTATTTTTTACTTTTTCCAATTGGTAAATATTGTTGAGTTCGTTCTGTGATATGTTTAGTTTAAGAAGATTATTCAATTTTCCTACAATTTCTTCTCTAAAAGTATCCCTATTCAACTTTTCCGCTTCCAATCCAAATATAATTAAGTTGTTTTTGTTTCTTTTTTCTAAATATTCCACTTTATTTCTTAAGAAGGTATTTTCAGTTTCTAAAGTTTGAAGTTTTCTATTAGTTGATTCTAATTCAAATATTATTCTTATTTCTGAAGCCTCTATTGCATTTCTCAGATCTTTTTTAGTTTGCAATCGTTCATTGTATAATTGTTGAATTGTTACTTCGTCATTTGTTTTCATTGCTTTTATCTTTATTCAAATAAAAGAAACAGATGCTGTAATGAAGCATCCTTCATTACTTACAAATAAATTTGAATATCTCAGTAGAATGGAATTACATAGGCAAAGTTAAGAGATCAAATTTCGTGCACATCTATGTATAAAAACTGGTGAACAGAATTCGCCAGCCGGTCACCTGTTCACGTTACGTCACACGCCGCGATCTGTATAAAAGACAGCCCATTTCATAGCGAAAGGGGGACTGACTTGCCAGACCAGCACCGAGATTGACTTGCCGTAATCTGAATAACCCGAAGCCGTTGCTATTGTGCAAATCCGAGAAATAGAGAGTGAGTATTAATTGCCGTTTAAAATCCATTCAAGTCATTGAATTAACATTCCAGTATATAAGTCCGATTTCAAATTCGAACTTTGTTTATAAATTCAATAGTCTACAAAATAATCCTGATAGCTTGGACGAATACGATTCAGCTTCTGCGAATTGTTTTTCTAGAGACTAAGTTAGGATTTTGTCCGAGACCGATTTGTAGAATTGTGAATAAACACACAGCCGAAACCGCTGGGAAAAACAATCCTTATAGCTTGGACGAATACGATCCAGCTTCTGCGAATTGTTTTTCTAGAGAATTAACATTCCAGTATATAAGTCCGATTTCAAATTCGAACTTTGTTTATAAATTCAATAGTCTACAAAACAATCCTGATAGCTTGGACGAATACGATCCAGCTTCTGCGAATTGTTTTTCTAGAGACTAAGTTGGGATATTGTCCGAGACCGATTTGTAGAATTGTTAATAAAGTCCCAGCCGAAACCGCTGGAAAAATCAAGCCTTATAGCTTGGACGAATACGATCCAGCTTCTGCGAATTGATTTCAGGGGCTACGTGGTGATTCTCTCCGAGACCGACTTGTGAAATTATTAAGTCAGTCATAGCCGATAGCTGACAAATCAACCTAGTCCGTTATACCCCGTTCCGTAAGAAATTACGTCTGAAATACAGGTCAGAGCGAATACACGACCCACGCTCCGTCGAAGTTAACAGTGTACTAAATATTTAGATTGTCGCGATTCATTTCATTTCTAGACCTAGGGACAAAAACTTGTCTACCATCTCACGCAGATGGTGGAGACTCCCGACGATAGGAAAACATCTAATTAGCGCGTTATTTTATACACGGAAAACGAACACATTAAAACGGCCTGTTCCTAGCAACATTTTGTAAATAGATTGTACATAGCTGGTGTAAATGTAAATAGAGATAATTAATAAACTTAGTTAAGCAAGAAATATCTGTTTTATTTGGCAATCCACACGAAAGAGAAACAGCAATTTTAAAACCTATATAAAAAGGGAACCTGGACCCTCAAGAAACCCGAGCAGGTCAGTTACTGTCATAAGAGGACAGTAAGTGACAACCTCCCCACTTGTAATTAACCATTCAAGCGGAAGGAGGTTACAATGCACTAGATATACTGTAATCTTGATATACGATGTTCTTGACCACAACAGCTGTTTAATAAAAACGAGTCACATGAATTTCTTTGGTGTAAACTGTTAATGTATATGAAAGAATTATTCGGAATTACTCGCACTTGCCCTTTGTGATTCAATAATTTATATTAAAATCATATTCACACAATTTTCATGTACTTAATGGTGCAATTTTTACTTTGGTTTATTTTACGTAACTTTTAAAAATTCAATATTTTCACGAGCAATGAAAGGCACATGTTTACACTTCAACGCTGTCAACTCAACGATATATATATATATATATATATATATATACATATATATTCTTTTATTGATATTCTTGAACCATTTGTAATATTTGTATATATCTTAATTTTCAATACAATCAGAGATATTAATTTTTTTTTGCTAAACTACCCTTAAAAATATAAAAAAAAAACTTTTTGGCCAAAAAAAAAGGGTTGCACCCATTTTGGGAAATAAAAATTTCAGGACATTGTTGTTGGTACCCTAAAAAAACCACCGGGTCGCTATGCATCGTGAAATTTTCGCCAACCATTTGCCAGATTTACTCCACTAACGAGCAATTATTAAGAATCTTTTACGGGGAAATTCAGTTAGGACTGAAATCTGACTTAGGCAACGAAATGAAATTCTATCAATTTTACGGAAACAAAACTAGAATGATACTCACTCATCATCTCATCTTTCGGTAACAGTGTTATAACGGCGGAGTGCAACACGGTTTGCAGTTTTCTCGGTATTCGGCTATTAGGAAAGTCCTCGGTCTCGTTCTTTGGCTAGCAGAAAAGTGATCTCTGAAGCGAAATCGAACCCTTTTTATACTCGTCGAGGTGAGTGACGTAAATCGCCAAGATGAGTGGCTGTCACATTCCGTTGGCGAGTTTTTCTACATAGACGTGCACAAAGTTTGATCGCTTAACTTTGACCGATGGATTTCAATTGGATTGATCATGTAGAAAACTATCTAGGTAATGAAGAATACTCCATTACACGATTCATTGACAATTCCAAGTTAAAAGAAATTTGTTCATGAAAAAACTAGCGCAGAATTTGGATATTAGGTGCAAAATAATGAAATCTTCCTAATAAATTTGGTTTTAGAGCGATAACATGAGTATGTCGTCTAAAATTCGCAAAATACGGATTTTTCAAAATGGCTGATTTTGGCGCCAAAAAATTAGGTAGGTCAAAATATCAAAAACCAGAAAAAAGAGAAATGCAAATACTATTTTTTCACCAAAACAGAATATGAAAAAAACAAAACTTCTCTGACATATACTCAATTTTTCAATGTGCTAATAAACACACTAAATGGGCCATATCTTGGGCCCACAACCTGGAATCGACTTCGGACTGAAGCCAAAAACTGCGTATTAATTTAAGCAACAACTTTTGTTCCAAACATTTCTTCATACATATATGGACATAGTTTGGATGCAAAAATGGCCATAGTTTTTCAAGTACAGGGTTAATCCAAATTTGAACTATATCATCGTATTTAGCGAGTCAAAATACATGAGAATAGACTAAAATTAAAACTTGTCGTAATTCGGACAAAGAAATTCCTTGAATGCCTGGACTATATAGGAATATAGATAGTACCGGGTGTAGACGCCCGTGTAGTATAAGGATCAGATTTGCATTAATTCCATTTCATAAACAGTATGTTTGATTTTATTCAGAACCGTGCATATTTCGTGTCACCATAAGATAAAGAAACATTTGTCGCAAGTATAAAACTGCGGCACACAATTCCGGAATTGGTGAAGTATCATTCACGCGAAATGGGTAAAAAATGGGTTAGCAGGAGCTGGTGGAAGTGACTTGACCAGCACCTCGTAACGTGTAAAAGACGGCTGGCAGACCGTCAGAGAGAATTGAAAAACTTGAATATCATTAAGAAGCAAAGTCAGCAAGCAAGTGTGCATTTGTTAATAATACCAAAAACACATAATTAGGTGAGATCTACCACTGTAATATACAGAATCCTTTTCAATTGATTGTATAGCAAAAAGCGTTGTGTCTGCACCTGGGAGTAAGCAGAGATCAATAATTGAATTAAATTGTCATATAGTTTAAGCTACATTTCTCCTAACTCTATCTACCCTGCGTACCGATGATAATTATTTGGATTATATTAAATAATTGTGTGGTGTCAGTCAATGAATGAATTGCGAAATGCTGTATTCCAATCTCCATGTACACACTGCGTAGTTCCCCGGAATAAGGTGGAGATGATTGTTGATAAACCGCTGATAGTGTCTACACACTGTGTAGTTACCCGAAAGTAGGCATAGAAGTGGAAGTGTGAAGAAAGAGATCAGAATACTTTCAGGCGCACCTGTGTAGTTCCCCAGAAATAGTGGAAGGTTTTTTTGATGAGTTGGTCACTGCTTGTGCACACTGTGTAGCTCCCCGGAAGTAGGAACTGCGACTGGCCGACGTATGAGAGGGACTTGTATGCAGTATGTACTGACAGCAGCCTACAATTATTCCTCTCAAAGACACCGCGTACTAACTTAGACTGAAACATCGAAATTAAGAGCAGTCAATATATTACAGTTTACAAGTTGTTTTCTGGTCGCGGCATACCAGAAGTCAACTTGTAAACTGTTAGTTTCAAATACCCAGAGCGGCTTAGAAACCGTGTTAAAGAGATGTTCACTTCCTATGCTAGCATAGGCAGTAGATTGTTTGCTACCGCTCTTAAATATTTATTCACGATTTATCATTCGTTGAAAAGTTTGCTTGCTTGGAACGTTTTTTTTCTTCTGTTCTCTTTTTTTTTCTTTGCATACTTCCGGGCCGTGTGATCCTCGTCATTGTTAATTTCATTCAATAATTCTTCTTATTGTATAATTACTGAAAATCTATTTATTATTGGGAATTCCGTGTTTATTTATTTGCGTGGAAGTGTAATTTCTGCTACATCATTCAATTAGCCTAGAAGTAACCAAGCATTATCACTATCCCACATTATTCTAATTGCTAAGACTGGAGACCCCAAAACATATACTGACTTCAGACCGATTAGTATCTTGCCAATTTTGTCTAAGAAGGGGGAAGTTGTACGGACACAAGTTTATTCGTATGTAACCCATAATATTATACTTCCGTCATCTTAGTCTGGTTTCCGAAAGGGATCTATTACAACAACTGCTTTACTGAATTTGGTCGACAATATTATTAGAAGTCGTGACTCAGGTCTTAGTACTGCTTTGATACTCCTAGACTTCTTTAAGGCCTTTGATTGTTTGGACCCTGGATTGCTTTGCGCAAAGTTGTCCTTTCTGGGTTTCGATCAGCAGGCGGTTGCATTTTTAGAGTCTTATTTAAGTGGTAGGTTACAAAGAGTTGTATGCCATGGTATGTCCTCAGATGTTGCCTATGTTACATCTGGCGTACCACAGGGGTCCAAGAATGGTCCCCTTCTCTTCTTAATTTATACCATTGACACGTGTGAATCTGTATGGTGCTCAACAGTTCAATCTTATGTGGACGACACGCAGATTTGTCACACTTTTGACCATAGATTCTTGGTAAATGCAGGCCAGATGTTAAATGATGATTTGGAGTCTGGTTCGGCATATGCCGCGAGACATTACTTAAGGTTAAATCCTGATGAAAGTTCTGTTATGTGCTTTTGTCCTGCGAAAGTTCAAAAGACTATTAAATCGAGTGTAAATATTTTTATCGATGGTAGACAGCTTCCGTTCGTTGGTAGCGCCAAAATACTGGGTGTGGTTTTTGATGACCAATCTTCGTTTCCGAGCTCACGTATCCCTTTTGGTCGAAAGATCGTATATCGCGTTAAGGTTGCTGTATCAAAACTTTCTCATAATTAACTTCAAGCTAAGAAAGGAGCTGAGCGAATCTCTAGTTTTGTCTATAATTAATTATTGTTTGGTAGTATACTTTCCGTGTCTTGACGTTGTCTGCAGGAACCGGCTGTAGAAGATACAGAACAGCTGCTGCCATTTTATTTTTGGTTTGAGGAAGTACGACCATATAACCCAAAAAATTAGAGAACTTCAGTGGTTGAGGATTGAACCTATCTATCGATACAGTTTGACAGTGTTAACTCATCAAGTCGTAGCACAATCTCAGCCTGTGTATTTGCGCGAAAAGCTGGTTTTCAGAAGTGATCTTCATAGCGTTCGGCTATGGTTTATGCCACAGCTGACTTTGCCTGGTAGATCATTTACATATAATGCGGTTACACTTTATAACTCTCTGTCTAGTCAGTGCAAGACTCTTACGGGTGCACGATTAAAACGGTGCTTAAAATTATAGTTTTTGTAAACATGATGAATCGGTGGGAGGGGGAGGGAGTATTTGTTTTTGTTATGTTTATTATTTTATGTATATTTTAGTTCATAATCGCTGTTCTATCTTTCCTTTTCTTTTTTATGCATTTATAAAATGGGGTTAAGTAGAGTAGCTAATTAGCTAGACTTCGCCCGAAGAAATTACACTTCTGTAAATTTATCTGATTAAAGAAATTATTATTGTTATTACTATTATTATTTCTTGCAATTAAAGCCTGCAAATCTAATACTAGTCATTCTGCCCGAAAGAAAATCTATATTATATATATATATATATATATATATATATATATATAAACAAGTTTAAAGTTTCTTTGCCTAATTGGCCACTATCGTGTATGTAACTTAAGAGATATAGAATTAAATTTTCTAAATTATGAAGATAACTTAGATAATTTAACATAGGATTATAAAGATGAATAAACGTAAAAGATTGAACCATAGGCGGGATTCGAACCCACATTTCTGGATTTCTAGTCCAGGGTGTTTACCAATTACACCACTTCGGTCCTATTAGATTTTTATATTTTTGTAAATATAAACCTCTGAAAGGATAGTAGATCATTGATGAACACAATGCGATTCGATGCCCTACCATAGATCAACTATTCACGCACATTCATCTAAAGTTCAGTCGTTTTTTGAAGTAAGGATTGTAGGTTAGTACTGCTATGGTTGGCAGTTACTTGACAGTTCTTATTCAAATGACAGCATCCTGGTTCTTATATATTTCAATAGAACTGACTGAGAATTGTTCTGGTTAATTATAAACAAGTTTAAAGTTTCTTTGCCTAATTGGCCACTATCGTGTATGTAACTTAAGAGATATAGAATTAAATTTTCTGAATTATGAAGATAACTTAGATAATTTAACATAGGATTATAAAGATGAATAAACGTAAAAGATTGAACCATAGGCGGGATTCGAACCCACATTTCTGAACTTTAGATGAATGTGCGTGAATAGTTGATCTATGGTAGGGCATCGAATCGCATTGTGTTCATCAATGATCTACTATCCTTTCAGAGGTTTATATTTACAAAAATATAAAAATCTAATAGGACCGAAGTGGTGTAATTGGTAAACACCCTGGACTAGAAATCCAGAAATGTGGGTTCGAATCCCGCCTATGGTTCAATCTTTTACGTTTATTCATCTTTATAATCCTATGTTAAATTATCTAAGTTATCTTCATAATTCAGAAAATTTAATTCTATATCTCTTAAGTTACATACACGATAGTGGCCAATTAGGCAAAGAAACTTTAAACTTGTTTATAATTAACCAGAACAATTCTCAGTCAGTTCTATTGAAATATATAAGAACCAGGATGCTGTCATTTGAATAAGAACTGTCAAGTAACTGCCAACCATAGCAGTACTAACCTACAATCCTTACTTCAAAAAACGACTGAAATTTAGATGAATGTGCGTGAATAGTTGATCTATGGTAGGGCATCGAATCGCATTGTGTTCATCAATGATCTACTATCCTTTCAGAGGTTTATATTTACAAAAATATAAAAATCTAATAGGACCGAAGTGGTGTAATTGGTAAACACCCTGGACTAGAAATCCAGAAATATGGGTTCGAATCCCGCCTATGGTTCAATCTTTTACGTTTATTCATCTTTATAATCCTATGTTAAATTATCTAAGTTATCTTCATAATTCAGAAAATTTAATTCTATATCTCTTAAGTTATATATATATATATATATATATATATATATATATTCGCTGTGGTTTTCTTTTGCTGGTTTATCTAAAGTAAGTTGTGGGTTCTCTTAGGTTTTTCAGCAATTTTAAATGAATTATCTCAATGAAACAATCTTTTCATTCGACGCGTTTCGGCTTTCGCCTTCTTCAGGAATTTATTCATTGTTTACATTATGAAGTGAGTTGATTTTACGGAAGCACACACTCATCATGGCTTTGAAATTCAGTCTGAATTTCAAAGCCATGATGAGTGTGTGCTTCCGTAAAATCAACTCACTTCATAATGTAAACAATGAATAAATTCCTGAAGAAGGCGAAAGCCGAAACGCGTCGAATGAAAAGATTGTTTCATTGAGATAATTCATTTAAAATTGCTGAAAAACCTAAGAGAACCCACAACTTACTTTATATATATATATATATATATATATATATATATATATATATATATATATATATATATATATATATATATATACAGCCTTTTTAGCCTTGGGTCCAAAATTTAGCATAGAACCATTGATTGGTAAAGACATACCTATTAAGAATATTCTAGCAGATGTTGATTACATTACGTCCACTATCTCAGACCCCACTGAGCGAAATATCATGATAGCCAGAATAACGAATATCATCACTAATCATATTCATAATTCAAACAATCCGACATCTATTTTTCGTAACTTATTGTACAAATCAAAAAAATTCTCAAAAAACAACTCAAATTTAATTTTAACCTTATCAGATAAAGGTAATGTAACCGAAGTGATGGATGAAGAACAATATCTAACACTGTCATTGAATATTATCAATAACAATTCTTCGTACGTTGAATTAACTAAAGATCCAACTACTTCGATTCAAAGGAAAGGAAATGCTATTATAAAAAAATTGTATGACACAAAACAAATTAATGACATTACAAAAAAGAAATTGACGTATTATAATGGCATTTCTCCAAAATTTTATGCTTTACCCAAAATACACAAACCAGTTCTTTCAGTCAGACCAATTGTCGCTTCAATTGGAGCTCCTACAGCAGCAATTGCCTCCTTCTTAACAATTATTTTGACTAAAGCATACGATTTTGATAATGAATATTACATAAAAGATTCGTTTGAGGTATCTGAGAAATTTAATAACACAATATTACCACCTAATTATATTTTGGCCAGTTTGGATGTGGTCTCTCTATTCAGTAATGTCTATTTAGAGGCTTGCCAAAGAGCAATCCACAAACAATGGAGCAGTATTAGCCTGCAGTGTAATATCAATGAAGAACATTTCATAACTCTTTTAAACTTCCTTTTTGATAACACATATTTCTCATTTAATAACAAATTTTATAAACAAACTTTTGGAACTCCCATGGGGGCTTCAATTTCACCAATTTTAGCAGCTTATGTGATGGATGATATATTAGACACAGTATTACCAGTTTTATCGTTTAAACCACATTTTATAAAAAAATATGTAGATGACATCATTATTTCTCTACCTAACAATTGTATTGATGAAATCCTTGACACCCTTAATAGTTTTGACCCTCATATACAATCCACCATCGAAACTGAAGATTGTGCACAGTCAGTACCATTTCTAGATACAAAATTCATAAGAACATGTGGTAATAGAATTTTAATAGATTGGTACAGAAAACCTTGCAGTTCAGATAGATACATAAACTATATGTCGTATCATAAACAATCTATGAAAGTGAATTTAGTCAAACAAATGAAAAATAGAGTGTTAAGAATTTCTGACATCAGTTTTCATAATAAAAATCTAAATATCCTTTTGAACCTCTTTATAGTTAACGCATACCCTTCAAGTATGGTAAAGAATATTTTGTTTAATACTTCGTCTGTCCCAGAATTGTTAACAGTGGTGAACTCTTCACAAAATGTCATTGATGGCAGTGCAGTTAATATTGAACCAGATCATATTACATTCACATCGTTACCTTATATTAAGGAGATCACTCCTAAATTGTCCAGAATTTTTCATAATCTCTCAAATTTTAAAATAGCAAATAGAACAGTGTTAACGATAAAAACCTTACATAGTAAATTAAAAGATAAAGCTCCTCTAACGTCACAAACGAATGTTGTTTATAGTATTCCTTGTCTTAACTGTGATAAGAAGTATGTTGGACAAACCGCACGAACCTTAAGTGCCAGAATCATTTCTCATAAAAGCGATTGTAGATTACATCCTGAAAGATGTGCTCTGGCTGAACATGTCAATAATTTTGACCATCGTATGAATTTTGAATCAGTATAGGTCCTAGCTAGTGAGACCCTCTCAAATAAAAGATCCTTTTTAGAAATGGCACACATTTTTGGAGAAAAGAATTGCATAAATAAAAAAACAGACATTAACCATTTGAGTGAAATTTATTCTTATTTATTGACCTTAGACATACATTTATCAAATAATAACGTTGACAGGAATAATAGAATATCCAATCAAAGCATAGATGATGACATCCTCCTTAATTAATTGCATTGTTCTTGAAGCATTGTTTCAGTGTGACGTGTCAATTCTATGGTTTGGGTTGAATATTCTGTTGTCACTTCTAATACCGCGTGCTTGTTGTAATATCTGTCGTAATTGGAATATAATAATATTATAAACTAATCTTCAATTCAAATGAATCAAAAATATAATTTATTACTCATCATCATCATCGCTGTGAACGTTCTCCATCAGAATGTAATCAACCTCATCAAAGTTGTAAGTCATATATGTTATTTTATAACAATTTTATCTTTGTAACTGTAAATTATTGTAGTTTCCCTGAAGATGGAAATAAAAATTTCCGAAAACTAGGACAACCTTTAAAGAGTTCTCTTTATATATATATATATATATATATATATATATATATATATATATATATATATATATATATAAACAAGTTTAAAGTTTCTTTGCCTAATTGGCCACTATCGTGTATGTAACTTAAGAGATATAGAATTAAATTTTCTGAATTATGAAGATAACTTAGATAATTTAACATAGGATTATAAAGATGAATAAACGTAAAAGATTGAACCATAGGCGGGATTCGAACCCACATTTCTGGATTTCTAGTCCAGGGTGTTTACCAATTACACCACTTCGGTCCTGTTAGATTTTTATATTTTTGTAAATATAAACCTCTGAAAGGATAGTAGATCATTGATGAACACAATGCGATTCGATGCCCTACCATCGATCAACTATTCACGCACATTCATCTGAAGTTCAGTCGTTTTTTGAAGTAAGGATTGTAGGTTAGTACTGCTATGGTTGGCAGTTACTTGACAGTTCTTATTCAAATGACAGCATCCCGGTTCTTATATATTTCAATAGAACTGACTGAGAATTGTTCTGGTTAATTATAAACAAGTTATTATTATTATAATTAACCAGAACAATTCTCAGTCAGTTCTATTGAAATATATAAGAACCGGGATGCTGTCATTTGAATAAGAACTGTCAAGTAACTGCCAACCATATCAGTACTAACCTACAATCCTTACTTCAAAAAACGACTGAACTTCAGATGAATGTGCGTGAATAGTTGATCGATGGTAGGGCATCGAATCGCATTGTGTTCATCAATGATCTACTATCCTTTCAGAGGTTTATATTTACAAAAATATAAAAATCTAACAGGACCGAAGTGGTGTAATTGGTAAACACCCTGGACTAGAAATCCAGAAATGTGGGTTCGAATCCCGCCTATGGTTCAATCTTTTACGTTTATTCATCTTTATAATCCTATGTTAAATTATCTAAGTTATCTTCATAATTCAGAAAATTTAATTCTATATCTCTTAAGTTACATACACGATAGTGGCCAATTAGGCAAAGAAACTTTAAACTTGTTTATAATTAACCAGAACAATTCTCAGTCAGTTCTATTGAAATATATAAGAACCGGGATGCTGTCATTTGAATAAGAACTGTCAAGTAACTGCCAACCATAGCAGTACTAACCTACAATCCTTACTTCAAAAAACGACTGAACTTCAGATGAATGTGCGTGAATAGTTGATCGATGGTAGGGCATCGAATCGCATTGTGTTCATCAATGATCTACTATCCTTTCAGAGGTTTATATTTACAAAAATATAAAAATCTAACAGGACCGAAGTGGTGTAATTGGTAAACACCCTGGACTAGAAATCCAGAAATGTGGGTTCGAATCCCGCCTATGGTTCAATCTTTTACGTTTATTCATCTTTATAATCCTATGTTAAATTATCTAAGTTATCTTCATAATTCAGAAAATTTAATTCTATATCTCTTAAGTTACATACACGATAGTGGCCAATTAGGCAAAGAAACTTTAAACTTGTTTATAATTAACCAGAACAATTCTCAGTCAGTTCTATTGAAATATATAAGAACCGGGATGCTGTCATTTGAATAAGAACTGTCAAGTAACTGCCAACCATAGCAGTACTAACCTACAATCCTTACTTCAAAAAACGACTGAACTTCAGATGAATGTGCGTGAATAGTTGATCGATGGTAGGGCATCGAATCGCATTGTGTTCATCAATGATCTACTATCCTTTCAGAGGTTTATATTTACAAAAATATAAAAATCTAACAGGACCGAAGTGGTGTAATTGGTAAACACCCTGGACTAGAAATCCAGAAATGTGGGTTCGAATCCCGCCTATGGTTCAATCTTTTACGTTTATTCATCTTTATAATCCTATGTTAAATTATCTAAGTTATCTTCATAATTCAGAAAATTTAATTCTATATCTCTTAAGTTACATACACGATAGTGGCCAATTAGGCAAAGAAACTTTAAACTTGTTTATAATTAACCAGAACAATTCTCAGTCAGTTCTATTGAAATATATAAGAACCGGGATGCTGTCATTTGAATAAGAACTGTCAAGTAACTGCCAACCATAGCAGTACTAACCTACAATCCTTACTTCAAAAAACGACTGAACTTCAGATGAATGTGCGTGAATAGTTGATCGATGGTAGGGCATCGAATCGCATTGTGTTCATCAATGATCTACTATCCTTTCAGAGGTTTATATTTACAAAAATATAAAAATCTAACAGGACCGAAGTGGTGTAATTGGTAAACACCCTGGACTAGAAATCCAGAAATGTGGGTTCGAATCCCGCCTATGGTTCAATCTTTTACGTTTATTCATCTTTATAATCCTATGTTAAATTATCTAAGTTATCTTCATAATTCAGAAAATTTAATTCTATATCTCTTAAGTTATATATATATATATATATATATATATATATATATAATATATATATATATATGTATATATATATACGCGTTGTCGTAGATTGGTTTCGATAGAAACCGTTGATATGACGACGTTTCGGCACAATCTCATGTGTCATCTTCAGGTCTTCTCTTCAGGGCTGCTGCTCTGCTTCGACTTAACTTGAAACTGATCTCCGTTGATCCTGTTGGTGTTTTATGTATCCTTGTTACATCTGGATGATTTTGCCGGTTTGATGCGTCTGATTGAGTTTGTTGGTCTCTTGCGTTCGAGCGATTTTGTCGGTTCGTTGCGTTCGAGCGAGTTTGCCGGTCGGTTGAATTAGTCTGGTTGACTGTTCTCCTGGGTGGTTGAAGGGCTGGTTTCCAAGCAGTTGGTAATCTCTGTGTATCATCTCTTGTATTGAGATTTGAAGGTCGCTTCTCGATTTCGATAGCTTCTCTTATGATGCGTTTTCTGTTGTGCTCCAGGCTGGCTAGAACTCGGGTGTTGTCAAAATCGATTTCATGTGAAGTTTTTCTCACATGTTCGGCAAGTGATGATGTTGTTTCTTGCTTTGCGATTGCATTGCGGTATTCTTCACGTCGAATGTTGATTCTTCTGTTAGCTTGTCCTATGTAGCTTCCTCCGCAATCTTTGCATGGTATTTCGTAGACCCCTTGTGTTTCCAGATTCATTTTGGATTTAGCATTAGGCAGTACTTGACCAATCTTTCTTGTAGTGTTGATACTTGTCTCAATGTTGTGTTTTTTGAGAATTCTGCTGATCTTCTCTGTAGTACCTTTGACGTATGTGAGATGGGCTTTGGCGACAAGTTCTCCTTTTTCTTCTTCTGTGGTTCGATCTGTCTGGCGTCGTGGCCTTAGTGCTCGTCTGATATTGTCTTTTGAGAACCCGTTTTGTTGTAGCGTGGTTTGTATTGTCTGCATTTCTTGTTGTTTGTGGTCATTGTCGGTTAGTCGGTCTGATCTGGTTATGAGTGTTTTTATTACGGATTGAAGTTGCGCTGGATGGTGATGTGACTGGGCGTTGAAGTAACGATTCGTGTGTGTTGGTTTCCTGTATATGGTGTGTCCTATTCTGACGTTTGTCTTGCTCACAAGAACATCTAGGAAGGGTAGTTGGTTGTCCTTCTCGATCTCCATTGTGAACTTGATTTTTTCGTGAATCCTGTTTATGTGGTTCAGAAATTTTGTCAGTGCGGCTTCTCCATGAGTCCAGATAACAAACGTATCGTCTACGTATCGTAGCCATAGTTTTGGTTTTTGGCTGGCTGTTTGGATGGCTCGTTCTTCAAAGTCTGTCATAAACAGGTTGGCTAATACTGGGGATAAGGGTGATCCCATCGGTGCCCCTTCAGTTTGTTTGTACCTTTGGTCCTTGTAGATGAAGTACGTATTTTTGAGGCAGTGTTTGGTAAGTTCGATGATGTCCTTTCGTATCTGGTATTTCTTCTGTTGTTGTCTAGAGGAAAACTTGACAAATGTACACCAGTTTATTGATGTCCAAAGGCTGTATCTCCTTGTTGGGCCTTTGAGTCCTCTTCAGCTCTCCAAATTTCCTCTTCTGTTTGGCAGTGGTCCATTCGGCGTCTGTTTGGGAACGGAAATCCGACAGCTGGTCTATTTTGTTCCAGAGTAATGGAGAAAGGTCCTGGACAAAACCAACAAGGAGCTATTACAACTACATCTGGAACTAAGCAGCAGACTACATCCATTACTCTGGAACAAAATAGACCAGCTTTCGGATTTCCGTTCCCAAACAGACGCCGAATGGACCACTGCCAAACAGAAGAGGAAATTTGGAGAGCTGAAGAGGACTCAAAGGCCCAACAAGGAGGTACAGCCTTTGGACATCAATAAACTGGTGTACAATTTGTCAAGTTTTCCTCTAGAGAACAACGAACAACGTGTCCTCGCCAAAGGATCCAACTACGCTATAGCACCCACCCAGATTCCTACCGAAGACATCATTTGCAGTGTAGAAGCCTCAATAACAAGTCTTCCATCCACTTCAGCTGACGCCAAAGACAGGATGTAGTCCGAATTCTGAAAAAAGCAAAACCTCAAAAGGAGAACCTGACACGAGATGAACACCATGCTCTGATGAACCTAAGAGCAAACACTGACATCATCATACTACCAGCAGACAAGTGCAACGCAACTGTAGTAATGGACATCAGAGAGTACGATGACAAAATTCAAACGCTATTACAAGATGACACTTACCAACCGAAAGCCACTGACCCCACTACGTACCTGGAGAAAACCACCAGAACAAAAATCAAGGCAAGCCAAATCGAGAAAGAAGAACAACAGAGATTGATACCAAGAGAGAAATCGTCGAAGTGCCCGAAACTGTACGGCCTTCCCAAGATGCATGAAGAAGGAGCTCCACTTAGGCCTATCGTCAGTTCGATAGGTTCACCTCTACAGGAGCTCGCAAAATTCCTAGCAAAGAAGCTACAACCCTATGCCGAAGAAGCCGAATCTTACGTGAAGAACGCAAGCCACTTCATCGAACGCATAAAGAACATAAAGCTGGAACCTGGCCACATGCTCGTGAGCTTCGACATCGTATCACTCTTCACTAATATCCCCATCGATGAGGCCGTCGAAATAATCCAGAAGAAATACCAGATACGGAAGGACATCATCGAACTTACCAAACACTGCCTCAAAAATACGTACTTCATCTACAAGGACCAAAGATACAAACAAATTGAAGGGGCACCGATGGGATCACCCTTATCTCCAGTATCAGCCAACCTGTTTATGACAGACTTTGAAGAACGAGCCATCCAAACAGCCAGCCAAAAACCAAAACTATGGCTACGATACGTAGACGATACGTTTGTTATCTGGACTCACGGAGAAGCCGCACTGACAAAATTTCTGAACCACATAAACAGGATTTACGAAAAAATCAAGTTCACAATGGAGATCGAGAAGGACAACAAACTACCCTTCCTAGATGTTCTTGTGAGCAAGACAAACGGCAGAATAGGACACACAATATACAGGAAACCAACACACACGAATCATTACTTGAACGCCCAGTTACATCACCATCCAGCACAACTTCATTCCGTAATAAAAACACTCATAACCAGATCAGACCGACTAACCGACAATGACCATAAACAACAAGAAATGCAGACAATACAAACCACGCTACAACAAAACGGGTTCTCAAAAGACAATATCAGACGAGCACTAAGGCCACGACGCCAGACAGATCGAACCACAGAAGATAAAAAAGGAGAACCTGTCGCCAAAGCCCATCTCACATACGTCAAAGGTACTACAGGGAAGATCAGCAGAATTCTCAAAAAACACAACATTGAGACAAGTTTCAACACGACAAGAAAGATTGGTCAAGTACTGCCTAACGCTAAATCCAAAATAAATCTGGAAACACAAGGGGTCTACGAAATACCATGCAAAGATTGCGTAGGAAGCTACATAGGACAAACTAACAGAAGAATCAACATTCGACGTGAAGAACACCGCAATGCAATCGCAAAGCAAGAAACGACATCATCACTTGCCGAACATTTGAGAAAAACTTCACATGAAATCGATTTTGACAACACCCGAGTCCTAGCCAGCCTGGAGCACAAAAGAAAACGCATCATAAGAGAAGCTATCGAAATCGAGAAGCGACCTTCAAATCTCAATACAACTAACCAAGTCCGACTTGCTGAGGTCCGTGAACCCCACTTCTTCTGGTGTTGAGGTGACGGGCGTAAGGCATATTTCTGGTGGCGGTGTGGTGATCAGATGTTCAACGTCCGCTGGTGCTAACACATTTAAGAAGATAGTGGAAAATAAGCTGTCAGAGGACTATGAGGCCAGGGAGGCTGCTGAATTGAGTCCTCGAATCAGGCTGGTGGGGATGAACGAGCAGTACGATACAAATATACTCATTCAGTTTGTCAAGACTCAGAACCCTAACATTTTTGATTCATCTCCCGTAGAATGCATTTCTTTTACCCCTCTGAATAAAAAATCAAAAATGTTTCAGGCTGTTCTTCAAGTGGATGCACGCACATACGGTAAGGCTCTCAGTGCCAATCATGTATTCGTGGGTTACGACTCCTGTACAATCTATGATGCTTTAGAGGTAACTCGATGTTTCAACTGCTGCGGGTTTCACCACTTGTCGAAGAACTGTAAAAATCGGCCCGTTTGTCCCAGATGCGCTGGCGAACATGTTGTCAAGGACTGTAAATCAGAGACCTTGAAATGCGTCAACTGCTCCGGTGTCACTAAGATACTTCCCGACGTCGACACATGTCACGCGGCATGGGATCATAACTGCTCTGTATATAAAAAGAAATTAGAATCTCTGAAACTCGATTGGTCCACTATAGCAATTACCATCTAAGTGTACTAGTGATATAGATGTGGAATGCCGTAGAGTATCTCCGGGTATTAATGTTCTCTATCAAAATGTCCGCGGACTAAACACAAAAATCTCGGAATTCTATAGCTTTGTATCTGGTTGCTCTTTGGCCTCTGTTTACGCGGTTACCGAGACATGGCTCACTGCCTCTGTAAGTGATGCAGAAATTTTCCCCAACACTTCGGTGTTTTTCGAAGTGATCGATCGTCTCCGGTGACTGGTCGCCGGGGAGGAGGAGGAGTCTTGTTGGCGGTTTCATCGGAGTTTGAAGCCCGCTCGGTTGATACTCGTGATTTAACTGATTATAATTTTGCTATTGATTTTGTTGCGGTTCGTGTGGGTCTGGGGAGTCATTCTGTGTATTTTGTGGTTGTGTACATTCCACCATTCGTCGGGGTTCAGGAGATTGTTATATTTTTTGAATTGTTAGAAGTTTTTTATGTGACATATGGACCTGAGCTTTTCATCATAGGTGACTTCAACTTCCCCGAATACTCAAATTCTCCTACCGGGGCTCGTTGTGCCAGGATAGGTGGTCTTACAAACCTCTGCGACCTACTTGCTCTATCTCAGTACAACTTTGTAAATAACTCTAACGGTAAGCTTTTGGACTTGGTTCTGTCGACTCTGGTATGCACCGTCGAGAGATCACCTGAGCATGCTGTTGCTGAGGACTTACATCATCCTTCTCTTCTAATAAACATTGCTTGTTCTGTTCCGAATGTGCAGGGTGGTTTTCTGGGTAATCTTGAGCACTGTTCTTACAATTTCAAGAAAGGTAATTATATCGACTTTTATGAACATCTTGCTAATCTGCCGTGGACTTCAGTCGTTGGCGAGAGTGATCCGGCTGTGGCATCGGATCGTCTGTATTCCCTGATCTACGATGCCTTTGACAAATATATACCTAAGTCATCACCAACAGCTAAATCTAAATATCCTCCCTGGTTTACAAAAAAAATTATTCGCAACATTAAACTAAAATATTCTTATTGGCGTCGTTGTAAACTTACCAACAATCCAGACGACTATGTTGAGTTTACACGGCTGAGACTGGTTGTTAAAAATGCAATTCGGCAATCACATAGGGACTTTGTCGATCGCGCCGAGCGCAACATTTCAGCAAATTCTAAAGACTTCTGGTCGTATATTAATAGAATGAAATCTAACTCTGGAATGCCATCCAAGATGACTTACAATGAGACATCGCTCGGGAGTCAACAGGAGATAGTCGATAGCTTTGCACTATTTTTTAATAAATGTTTCAATGATGACCAAGCTCCCTATATTCACGAGTTCCATACAAATGGATGTTCTTCAGAGCCGAAGCCATCTTGCTTTTCGGAGACAGATGTGCTGGTTGCCGGAAGGAGGATGAAGTTCGCTATGACAGCAGGCTCGGATGGAATTCCTGCATTTTTTCTGAAGGACTGTCTCCGTGTCCTGATCTGCCCCCTTCTTCATATATTCAACCGGATTCTCTAGACCCAGTCTTTTCCAGAAATATGGAAGGTTTCAAAAATTGTCCCTATTTTCAAAAAAGGGGAGAGGGCTGACATCTCTAACTACCGCCCATTGCTCTCTTAAATAATTTCTCTAAGTTATTTGAGTTTTGCTTGCATAACGCTATATCAGAGAGTGTCACTCGGCGACTGACGACACGCCAACATGGTTTCGTCAGGGGCAGATCGACTGTGACCAACTTGACTGTTTTTCATCAGTTCGTAGCAGAGTGTTTGGATGTTGGTACTCAGGTTGATGTCGTCTTCACCGATTTCAGCAAAGCTTTCGATCGTTTGAATCATAGCATCCTCCTCTCTAGATTAGCTGATTTTGGTGTGTCGATCCGGCTGGTGGGATTGTTTGAGAGTTACTTGACCGGGCGAAGTCACTATGTAGAGCTTTCAGGTTTCAGATCTGATGCTTTCAGCATTCCGAGTGCTGTTCCACAGGGCTCGGTCCTTGGTCCACTGCTATTTAATATCTTCATCAATGATGTTGCCTCCATTTTTACTGTCATGTATCTACTATATGCAGATGACCTGAAGTTGTTCCTTCCGATCAGATCTTCTAGGGACGCTCTTCAACTGCAAAACGATCTAAACCTGTTTCATTCCTGGTGCTCTGCTAACCTCTTAGATCTCAACGTGTCTAAATGTGCAGTTATGTCATTTACAAGAAGCAACACTCCTATAATTTACGATTATTATATTTCTGATTCAGTTCTTCTACGATGTGAAAATATCCGAGATCTGGGTGTCTACTTCACCTCTAGTCTTTCTTTCGACACTCATGTTGATTCAGTGGCGTCCGCAGCATCCAGGCTCATGGGTTTCATTATCAGAAGCTCGCGAGACTTCGTCAATATTGAAACATTACTGCTGCTTTATAATTCATTTATAAGATCTCGCCTTGAATACGCTTCAGTCGTGTGGTCTCCTACCTATCAGATTCATATCCACCTGCTAGAGGGTATTCAGCGAAAATTCTTAAAGTATCTCAGCTTTCGCATAGATAACGTTTATCATCCGAGAGGTTTCCCTCAATCGGAACTACTTGCTCGATTCGGGGATTCTAGTCTTGTCGGGCGCAGGCGGACTAGCTCGATAGTGTTTCTATTTAAACTCGTTAACAATACTGTTGACTGTCCTGACCTGCTTGAGCAGTTGAATTTCGAAGTGCCTAGATTGGGAGCGCGGCATCCGAATACTTTTTATCTGAACACACCTCGCACACGTATGCTGCAATCATCGCCTATCTATGAGATGTGCAACAATTATAAAATGTTTCAAAATAGTCTAGACATATTCAATTCATCCGTTGCACATATAACAGCTAAATAAATAACTAATTAAATAAATACAAAAGATAATACACAGAGATTACCAACTGTTGGAAACCAGCCCTTCAACCACCCAGGAGAACAGTCAACCAGACTAATTCAACGGACCGGCAAACTCGCTCGAACGCAACGAACCGACAAAATCGCTCGAACGCAACAGACCAACGAAGTCAATCAGACGCATCAAACCGGCAAAATCATCCAGATGTAACAAGGATACATAAAACACCAACAGGATCAACGGAGATCAGTTTCAAGTTAACTCGAAGCAGAGCAGCAATCCTGAAGAGAAGACCTGAAGATGGCACATGAGATTGTGCCGAGACGTCGTCATATCAACGGTTTCTATCGAAACCAATCCACGACAACGCGGAGTATATCCCGGCAACCCAATACAGCATATATATATTTATATATATATATATATTTGTATGTTTTCTTGGTATATTGGTTCGTATATATACTGATAATGAAATAAAAATTCTGTTTTGACGTTTCGACAACGTTTATTGCCTTTATCAAAAATTGTTAATTGAATTAGTGTTTCCATGTAATTTAGAAAAGAATAGATGATTTTGATTAATGAAATGCGTCTGCAGCCGACTTGTGTTTTAAGATCCAATTAAAACTGCAGAAAACATTGGATCGGTTGTGAGTGAAAGAGTAATGTATGGCTAACTACAATTTGAAATAGATTGAATTTGATTAAATACAAGACATTCCAATATTGTACAATTATAAATATCTATGAATTATTGAATGAATTAGTTACTCTATGATAAGTATTTCTATCATAACTATTCAAGTTTAAGATAATTCTATGGAATTTAACCTCAAAATTGTTACTCTATAGTGTCATAGTTAAATAATACTTCATCTTTTTTAGGTTGAATTTTAAATAGACAATGGAAAGTGGTACTTCAAATTAATAAAATTTTGTTAAGTTTGAATTAGATTATTGTACAGTTTCGAAAGATTGGAATCTATTTTGTCATTTACACAATTGTTCTTTTTAATTTGAATAGATTCTAATATCAAACGTTTGTTGTCGTTTGTTTCAATATTTAAAATTTTTGTATTGTTGTAGTCGAAAGTATGGTTAGTGTCTTTCACATGTTTATTGAGCGCAGTTGATGAATTTTTGGTATATTTGTGGCCATTTAATCTTTTTTCGAGGTATTGTGAAGATTGGCCAATATATACCTTTTCGCAATCTTTGCAAGGGATGGAATAAACAGTATGGGTTATTTTTTTGAAAGGTACGCTGCTTTTTAATTTTGTAAAGAGACTTTTCTGATTTAAATAACTCTTATGACATATATGTAGGTCATAAGGTTTCACTATATTACAAATTTTCTCTGAAAGTCCACTGATATATGGTAGTGATATGTAATGCCTATCATTAGTTTTCTCATTATTGGTATTGATTCCACCAAATGAGTTATAAAATTTATGAATTTTGTCTTTAGTTATCGAATTTACTAAATCAATGGGATAACCATTTCTTATTAAAGTTTCTTTTGTTTTTGTAATAGATATAGTTCTCAGTTCAGGAGAACTTAGTCGAATAGCTCTATCTATTAGATTTATAATAACATTTTTCTTATATTTTTTAGGTATATTAGAATTGAAATTAGTATACCTTCCTGACCAAGTAGGTTTGGTATAACATTTTGTTAGAATTTTGTTATCATTTGATTTTCTTACTAAAGTTAAATCTAAAAAATTTATTTCGTTATGATTTTCTAATTCAATCGTAAATTGTAACTTATGGTGAAAGGAATTGAAAGAATTCAAAAATTCATTACATTTGTTTTCAGGGATTGCAGCAATACAATCATCAACATATCTTTTGAAGAAGGCTATATTATAATTTAGTTGAGATACTACTTTTTCTTCAAGGAATTCCATTACTATTTGGGCTATGATACTTGATATTGGAGAGCCCATTGCACAACCATCTAATTGTTTATAACAATCATCTTTATATTGTAAAAAATTAGCGGTGAATGTATATTCTATAGCTGTTAAGAACTCATTCATAGGTAAATTTGTATATAGTTTTATTTCATCCCATTTATTTTGAATTATTTGTTTAGCTAATTCTAAAGGGATATTTGTATATAAAGATGTGACATCTAGTGATACTAAGATATAGTTTTTAGGTATTGTAATTTTGTTAATGAATTCCTTGAAATCCCAAGAATCTTTGATGTAAAACTCATTTTTGTAAGCTATGTTTTTTAGTATGTTGGATAAGTATTTAGCCATTTCATAAAAAGGTGATTGAATGCTGCATACTACAGGTCGCATCGGTATATTAGGTTTATGAATTTTGGGTAAACCATATATTTTTGGAGGATGAGCATTATGTATCGTTAATTGTCTATGAATGTATTTTGAAATATATTTCTTTTCAAACCATTTTTTTACTAAGTTATTATTTTTAGTTTGGTAAATATTAGTTGGGTTGTTATTTAGTTTCTTATATACTTCAGGATCATTCAACATTGTAGACATTTTATCCTCATATTCATTTGTGTCCATGATAACAGTTTTATTACCTTTATCTGCTTTTAAGATAGTAATTTGTGGGTTAGATTTGATGAATTGTTTGGTTTCTTTGAAATTTTTGATTGATTTGTTATTTTTATTATTAAATTTATTATTTTTAACTGTTTGTTTGAAATTAGTTATTGTGTTTATACATTTTGATCTTATCTCATTTGCTATTTGAGAATTAGCTAAACAAATAATTCAAAATAAATGGGATGAAATAAAACTATATACAAATTTACCTATGAATGAGTTCTTAACAGCTATAGAATATACATTCACCGCTAATTTTTTACAATATAAAGATGATTGTTATAAACAATTAGATGGTTGTGCAATGGGCTCTCCAATATCAAGTATCATAGCCCAAATAGTAATGGAATTCCTTGAAGAAAAAGTAGTATCTCAACTAAATTATAATATAGCCTTCTTCAAAAGATATGTTGATGATTGTATTGCTGCAATCCCTGAAAACAAATGTAATGAATTTTTGAATTCTTTCAATTCCTTTCACCATAAGTTACAATTTACGATTGAATTAGAAAATCATAACGAAATAAATTTTTTAGATTTAACTTTAGTAAGAAAATCAAATGATAACAAAATTCTAACAAAATGTTATACCAAACCTACTTGGTCAGGAAGGTATACTAATTTCAATTCTAATATACCTAAAAAATATAAGAAAAATGTTATTATAAATCTAATAGATAGAGCTATTCGACTAAGTTCTCCTGAACTGAGAACTATATCTATTACAAAAACAAAAGAAACTTTAATAAGAAATGGTTATCCCATTGATTTAGTAAATTCGATAACTAAAGACAAAATTCATAAATTTTATAACTCATTTGGTGGAATCAATACCAATAATGAGAAAACTAATGATAGGCATTACATATCACTACCATATATCAGTGGACTTTCAGAGAAAATTTGTAATATAGTGAAACCTTATGACCTACATATATGTCATAAGAGTTATTTAAATCAGAAAAGTCTCTTTACAAAATTAAAAAGCAGCGTACCTTTCAAAAAAATAACCCATACTGTTTATTCCATCCCTTGCAAAGATTGCGAAAAGGTATATATTGGCCAATCTTCACAATACCTCGAAAAAAGATTAAATGGCCACAAATATACCAAAAATTCATCAACTGCGCTCAATAAACATGTGAAAGACACTAACCAAAATTTCGACTACAACAATACAAAAATTTTAAATATTGAAACAAACGACAACAAACGTTTGATATTAGAATCTATTCAAATTAAAAAGAACAATTGTGTAAATGACAAAATAGATTCCAATCTTTCGAAACTGTACAATAATCTAATTCAAACTTAACAAAATTTTATTAATTTGAAGTACCACTTTCCATTGTCTATTTAAAATTCAACCTAAAAAAGATGAAGTATTATTTAACTATGACACTATAGAGTAACAATTTTGAGGTTAAATTCCATAGAATTATCTTAAACTTGAATAGTTATGATAGAAATACTTATCATAGAGTAACTAATTCATTCAATAATTCATAGATATTTATAATTGTACAATATTGGAATGTCTTGTATTTAATCAAATTCAATCTATTTCAAATTGTAGTTAGCCATACATTACTCTTTCACTCACAACCGATCCAATGTTTTCTGCAGTTTTAATTGGATCTTAAAACACAAGTCGGCTGCAGACGCATTTCATTAATCAAAATCATCTATTCTTTTCTAAATTACATGGAAACACTAATTCAATTAACAATTTTTGATAAAGGCAATAAACGTTGTCGAAACGTCAAAACAGAATTTTTATTTCATTATCAGTATATATACGAACCAATATACCAAGAAAACATACAAATATTACAAATGTTTCAAGAATATCAACAAAAGAATATATATATATATATATATATATATTTGTATGTTTTCTTGGTATATTGGTTCGTATATATACTGATAATGAAATAAAAATTCTGTTTTGACGTTTCGACAACGTTTATTGCCTTTATCAAAATTGTTGATTGAAATTAGTGTTTCCATGTAATTTAGAAAAGAATAGATGATTTCGATTAATGAAATGCGTCTGCAAATGGTTCAAGAATATCAACAAAAGAATATATATATATATATATATATATATATATATATATATATAACTTAAGAGATATAGAATTAAATTTTCTGAATTATGAAGATAACTTAGATAATTTAACATAGGATTATAAAGATGAATAAACGTAAAAGATTGAACCATAGGCGGGATTCGAACCCACATTACTGGATTTCTAGTCCAGGGTGTTTACCAATTACACCACTTCGGTCCTGTTAGATTTTCATATTTTTGTAAATATAAACCTCTGAAAGGATAGTAGATCATTGATGAACACAATGCGATTCGATGCCCTACCATAGATCAACTATTCACGCACATTCATCTGAAGTTCAGTCGTTTTTTGAAGTAAGGATTGTAGGTTAGTACTGCTATGGTTGGCAGTTACTTGACAGTTCTTATTCAAATGACAGCATCCCGGTTCTTATATATTTCAATAGAACTGACTGAGAATTGTTCTGGTTAATTATAAACAAGTTTAAAGTTTCTTTGCCTAATTGGCCACTATCGTGTATGTAACTTAAGAGATATAGAATTAAATTTTCTGAATTATGAAGATAACTTAGATAATTTAACATAGGATTATAAAGATGAATAAACGTAAAAGATTGAACCATAGGCGGGATTCGAACCCACATTACTGGATTTCTAGTCCAGGGTGTTTACCAATTACACCACTTCGGTCCTGTTAGATTTTCATATTTTTGTAAATATAAACCTCTGAAAGGATAGTAGATCATTGATGAACACAATGCGATTCGATGCCCTACCATAGATCAACTATTCACGCACATTCATCTGAAGTTCAGTCGTTTTTTGAAGTAAGGATTGTAGGTTAGTACTGCTATGGTTGGCAGTTACTTGACAGTTCTTATTCAAATGACAGCATCCCGGTTCTTATATATTTCAATAGAACTGACTGAGAATTGTTCTGGTTAATTATAAACAAGTTTAAAGTTTCTTTGCCTAATTGGCCACTATCGTGTATGTAACTTAAGAGATATAGAATTAAATTTTCTGAATTATGAAGATAACTTAGATAATTTAACATAGGATTATAAAGATGAATAAACGTAAAAGATTGAACGTTTATTCATCTTTATAATCCTATGTTAAATTATCTAAGTTATCTTCATAATTCAGAAAATTTAATTCTATATCTCTTAAGTTACATACACGATAGTGGCCAATTAGGCAAAGAAACTTTAAACTTGTTTATAATTAACCAGAACAATTCTCAGTCAGTTCTATTGAAATATATAAGAACCGGGATGCTGTCATTTGAATGAGAACTGTCAAGTAACTGCCAACCATAGCAGTACTAACCTACAATCCTTACTTCAAAAAACGACTGAACTTCAGATGAATGTGCGTGAATAGTTGATCTATGGTAGGGCATCGAATCGCATTGTGTTCATCAATGATCTACTATCCTTTCAGAGGTTTATATTTACAAAAATATGAAAATCTAACAGGACCGAAGTGGTGTAATTGGTAAACACCCTGGACTAGAAATCCAGTAATGTGGGTTCGAATCCCGCCTATGGTTCAATCTTTTACGTTTATTCATCTTTATAATCCTATGTTAAATTATCTAAGTTATCTTCATAATTCAGAAAATTTAATTCTATATCTCTTAAGTTACATACACGATAGTGGCCAATTAGGCAAAGAAACTTTAAACTTATATATATATATATATAAACAAGTTTAAAGTTTTAAGTTACATACACGATAGTGGCCAATTAGGCAAAGAAACTTTAAACTTGTTTATAATTAACCAGAACAATTCTCAGTCAGTTCTATTGAAATATATAAGAACCGGGATGCTGTCATTTGAATAAGAACTGTCAAGTAACTGCCAACCATAGCAGTACTAACCTACAATCCTTACTTCAAAAAACGACTGAACTTCAGATGAATGTGCGTGAATAGTTGATCTATGGTAGGGCATCGAATCGCATTGTGTTTATCAATGATCTACTATCCTTTCAGAGGTTTATATTTACAAAAATATAAAAATCTAACAGGACCGAAGTGGTGTAATTGGTAAACACCCTGGACTAGAAATCCAGAAATGTGGGTTCGAATCCCGCCTATGGTTCAATCTTTTACGTTTATTCATCTTTATAATCCTATGTTAAATTATCTAAGTTATCTTCATAATTCAGAAAATTTAATTCTATATCTCTTAAGTTACATACACGATAGTGGCCAATTAGGCAAAGAAACTTTAAACTTGTTTATAATTAACCAGAACAATTCTCAGTCAGTTCTATTGAAATATATAAGAACCGGGATGCTGTCATTTGAATAAGAACTGTCAAGTAACTGCCAACCATAGCAGTACTAACCTACAATCCTTACTTCAAAAAACGACTGAACTTCAGATGAATGTGCGTGAATAGTTGATCTATGGTAGGGCATCGAATCGCATTGTGTTTATCAATGATCTACTATCCTTTCAGAGGTTTATATTTACAAAAATATAAAAATCTAACAGGACCGAAGTGGTGTAATTGGTAAACACCCTGGACTAGAAATCCAGAAATGTGGGTTCGAATCCCGCCTATGGTTCAATCTTTTACGTTTATTCATCTTTATAATCCTATGTTAAATTATCTAAGTTATCTTCATAATTCAGAAAATTTAATTCTATATCTCTTAAGTTATATATATATATATATATAAACAAGTTTAAAGTTTCTTTGCCTAATTGGCCACTATCGTGTATGTAACTTAAGAGATATAGAATTAAATTTTCTGAATTATGAAGATAACTTAGATAATTTAACATAGGATTATAAAGATGAATAAACGTAAAAGATTGAACCATAGGTGGGATTCGAACCCACATTTCTGGATTTCTAGTCCAGGGTGTTTACCAATTACACCACTTCGGTCCTATTAGATTTTTATATTTTTGTAAATATAAACCTCTGAAAGGATAGTAGATCATTGATAAACACAATGCGATTCGATGCCCTACCATAGATCAACTATTCACGCATATTCATCTAAAGTTCAGTCGTTTTTTGAAGTAAGGATTGTAGGTTAGTACTGCTATGGTTGGCAGTTACTTGACAGTTCTTATTCAAATGACAGCATCCTGGTTCTTATATATTTCAATAGAACTGACTGAGAATTGTTCTGGTTAATTATAAACAAGTTTAAAGTTTCTTTGCCTAATTGGCCACTATCGTGTATGTAACTTAAGAGATATAGAATTAAATTTTCTGAATTATGAAGATAACTTAGATAATTTAACATAGGATTATAAAGATGAATAAACGTAAAAGATTGAACCATAGGTGGGATTCGAACCCACATTTCTGGATTTCTAGTCCAGGGTGTTTACCAATTACACCACTTCGGTCCTATTAGATTTTTATATTTTTGTAAATATAAACCTCTGAAAGGATAGTAGATCATTGATAAACACAATGCGATTCGATGCCCTACCATAGATCAACTATTCACGCATATTCATCTAAAGTTCAGTCGTTTTTTGAAGTAAGGATTGTAGGTTAGTACTGCTATGGTTGGCAGTTACTTGACAGTTCTTATTCAAATGACAGCATCCTGGTTCTTATATATTTCAATAGAACTGACTGAGAATTGTTCTGGTTAATTATAAACAAGTTTAAAGTTTCTTTGCCTAATTGGCCACTATCGTGTATGTAACTTAAGAGATATAGAATTAAATTTTCTGAATTATGAAGATAACTTAGATAATTTAACCACCTATGGTTCAATCTTTTACGTTTATTCATCTTTATAATCCTATGTTAAATTATCTAAGTTATCTTCATAATTCAGAAAATTTAATTCTATATCTCTTAAGTTACATACACGATAGTGGCCAATTAGGCAAAGAAACTTTAAACTTGTTTATAATTAACCAGAACAATTCTCAGTCAGTTCTATTGAAATATATAAGAACCAGGATGCTGTCATTTGAATAAGAACTGTCAAGTAACTGCCAACCATAGCAGTACTAACCTACAATCCTTACTTCAAAAAACGACTGAACTTTAGATGAATATGCGTGAATAGTTGATCTATGGTAGGGCATCGAATCGCATTGTGTTTATCAATGATCTACTATCCTTTCAGAGGTTTATATTTACAAAAATATAAAAATCTAATAGGACCGAAGTGGCGTAATTGGTAAACACCCTGGACTAGAAATCCAGAAATGTGGGTTCGAATCCCACCTATGGTTCAATCTTTTACGTTTATTCATCTTTATAATCCTATGTTAAATTATCTAAGTTATCTTCATAATTCAGAAAATTTAATTCTATATCTCTTAAGTTATATATATATATATATATATATATATATATATATATATGTTTCTTCTTAGGTTCTCGCGGACGTAATGTGTAGAACTGGATTCTCGGGTATTGATCCGCGTTGTGTGGTTTCGGTCCTCAAAAGGACCAATTTCACGACGTTTCGGCAAAGTCGCATTTGCCATCTTCAGGTGATTCGACCGTAGAGTCTGGAAAATCTAGGCGAACTGACGCTTACTTGGAGGGACAGGTATTTATATCCCCCGTTATGCTTGACCTTTGGACTTTCGAACTATTTCACGCTTGGTTGATTTCTACGTGTTTGGCTCCGAGTGACACGTTTGGATGACGTCATTGCGACGCTGGAATCAGCCGGAAAGTTTCCGTGACCTGTTGCACGTGCACTGGATACCACGTTCTCTCTTGTTTTTGGTTGTATCTTCCGACTTTCTAAAGCGGGTTTCCATGTTGCTGGTAATCTTAGTCCGTCATCTCGTTTGTTAAGACTATGTGGACGTTTCTCGATCTCTATTGCCTCCCTGGTTATTCTGGTGTAGAAGTGTTCAATGTTGGCTAGAGTCTTTGTGCCGCTAAAGTTGATCATATGGCCCGTACTTCTTACATGTTCAGCTAGTGAAGACGTGGTTTCGTTTTTCGACACAGCGTTTGCATGTTCAGTCTTTCGCCCATCAATGCGTCTGTTGGTCTGTCCGATGTATGTCTTTTCACAATTACCACATGGCACCTCGTACACTCCTTGGCATTCTAGAGGAATTCTGTCTTTTGGATTCCGAAGAACATTTTTGATTTTCCTATCTGTTGTGAAGGTTGTTTTAATATCATGACGGCTCAGTATTTTGCAGATTTTGTCAGTTGTGCCTTTTACGTAAGGTAGAAAAGCGTTTCCCACTGGTTGATCTTCATTATTGACATCCTTCTCATTATTGCGTTGAGAGTTATGAATCTGTTTTCTTGAATAGCCATTCATCCTAAGGGCTGGATGGTTTCCATTTCTCCATCGAAGTTCTCCGCATCAGCGAGACGTTTTGACCTTGTCATGAGGGTATTTACGACTGATTGTAGCTGGGATGGATGGTGATGCGAGTTACTATTCAAATATCGGTTCGTGTGGGTCTTTTTTCTGAATACTGTATGTCCCAAACTGCCGTCAGTTTTCTTTGTTACCAAAACATCTAGAAATGGTAATTGGTTGTTCTCTTCGGCTTCTATTGTGAATTTTATCCGATCATGGATTCCATTCAGGTGATCGAGAAACCCTCTTAGTTGTCCTTCTCCATGTGGCCAAATAACGAAAATATCATCTACATATCTGAGCCAAAGTTTGGGTTTTAGTTGCGCTGTGTTAAGAGCTTTAATTTCAAAATCCTCCATCAAAAGATTTGCGATCACTGGTGAGATTGGTGATCCCATCGGTGCTCCTTCGATTTGCCTATATCGCTGTCCCTCGTATATAAAGTAAGTATTGGCTACACAGTGTTTGGCCAAGTCAATAATGTATCCTTCCGGTTTGTATTTATGTTGGATGATCTCTAGGGCTTCGTTTATGGGTACTTGTGTGAACAAGGATGCTACGTCGAAGCTTACTAATATGTCGTCAGGTCCTACTATTTGCATATCTAGAAGTTCGATAAAGTGTTCCGCGTTCCTCACATACGATGATGCTGTCTCAACGTGCGGTTGTAACTTCTTGGCTAGGAATCTTGCTAATGCATGTGATGGTGAGCCGATAGAGCTTACTACTCTACGGTCGATAGAGCTTCGACTCTACGGTCGAATCACCTGAAGATGGCAAATGCGACTTTGCCGAAACGTCGTGAAATTGGTCCTTTTGAGGACCGAAACCACACAACGCGGATCAATACCCGAGAATCCAGTTCTACATATATATATATATATATATATATATATATATATATATGTATATATATATATATATATATATATATATATATATATTATTTAATTCCCTTTGAGGAATTCCTTTTTAAAAAAGTTTTATTCCGTTTACACGATTTCACAATTATATTCAAATATCAAAGTACATTTATTTAATAACGAAAGATACAATTAATATTGCAGGTTGATTAAAGATATAATGAAACAGGTGCTGTTCGATACAGCTGAGAAAAAGAACTGACTTAATAAAAATATGAATTATCGCAGTAGCGTGAATTATCATGACACTTGTTCATATTATATGTGATTGTAATAGAGGGCGATGACATAACTCCTCCATCCAACGAACCCTCGGTAGGTAACTGACGAGGTTTTGGTTTCATCTCAATATTTTCGTTCGTTTCTTCGAAATTGCCGATAAGTTGCTTCTTACAATTCAATTTAAAGTTTTTGCGTAGCACTTTCACTAGTATTACACTAACAAGGATGGTAACCAATCCATAAAGTAAAATTGTCCAAATATTGATTGTATAGTAGTCTTCTTCGTAGTTGTCTGATATAGGGGTGATGTGTTGCAGATGAATTTCTCCTAATGTAATCCCTTTCAGTTCTATGGAAGTACTTGATTTTTTGATTTCATCCGGGAGTTGTGGTATTTTGGAGTCAATCATTATGGGTATACTTCGAGTTGAATCTAGGGGTTGAAGTTCTTCTCCATTAAATATAGTTTTGCATTCCTTTTCTGGTTTCATCAGCAGGTTACCGTATGGTTTGTAGATTTTCTTTTCATCAGCACATTGTAAATGGGCTTTTAAACCAGCCTAGATATTGATTTGTGTAGGGTATTGGCTCTATGTGGTCTTGCTCTGCGTGGATTGTTGTATAAAAGCAATTATTTGGTCTATTTTTCTTCAAGATTTCATCTTCACAGGTCATATTGGCATTTGTTATTGATTTCAATGGACAATGATATGTTCCACTCATAGTACATATGTCAAATAGAGGTTTGATACTATTTTCCGATTTAATCAAGAATTTGGAATTTGGAATTATCGTGAAATAATTATTTTCTACTTTTGTCGGCAACGGTTCCAAATAGTACAATTCGTAAGGGGTGGTATTTTCGATAGGAATAGTTAGGAACTAGAGAATACGGTTTTTGTTATGATGGCAATGAACAGTTATTAAAGATTCATAATTGAGAATATTTTCGATAGTGACAGCAAGGGGTAACTCGTTGTTGTAGTACGGTACTAATTTTTTTAATTCATTGAGTAAATCAATTGTTTTTATTATACTTGGATGCATTGCACCTATAGCACAAAAGCTTAGTGAATTCACTATTTCTATTAAAAGTTGCAAAATTACATTGTACATCATAAGAAATTGGTTGAATATGTCCTTTTCACGTAATATTTCGATTTCTCTTGTATTATTTAACACATTTTCAGTAATTTTCATAATTTTATTTTTCAATAATTGCTCATTATATTGAATAATTTGAATCGAAAAGTTGAATCGCTTTAATACGTCATTATTCACAGAATATTGATTTAGTATTTGATTTTGTAAATTTTGTTGTTTATTTTCCAGATGTTGAATTATTTGGTTAATTCGACTCGCGTCATTCGCATCCGTGTTTCCCGTAAAGAATTTGATGACGGATCCTAACCCATCCAATAAGGCCTCTTTTTTCACGATTTAATGTTTTTGGATAAATATTTGATAGTTTTTCGTTAAGTAAGTTTATTTTGTGTGCAACTATTTTATCGTAATTTTCAACTTCCATGTAGTGTTCATGTTGACGGAGGGTAGTTGCGATTGTTCTGTAATGATTGTTTAGTTTTTCAGTTTGATTGATTATGATCGATATGTCAAAATAATGTACTAGCGTGTGTTGTGATTTCTGCAGTCTTGCAGGGCCTAGGTATACTGGCATCAACCCAGGACCATGTGTAATATTTTGAATTGTTATTGTTGAGAGTCCGATTCCGAAGACGGATCTGCAACAGATTTTATTTTTACTAATTTTGTAGGTCGTTTAATATTTGAAAGGTGAATACTTTCAGATGTATTAGTATGTCGCGGTACTATTTTCCCAGTTTTCTTTTGTGGTTCTATTTCCGTAATATTTTCTATTCTATATTTATTATTTGTTTTCCTACATTTTTGTTTGTCTTTGACAAAAACACGTTGAGGTATATTCGGGACGTCTTCTCTATCTTTATTCAATTTTGTAATAATTTTGTCTTTATTCACACCAATTTTTTCTTTAATTTGTTCATAGAGAATTTTTGTTTTATCTCTGTGTTGCTGGTTGTAATTTGATACTATATGCTTTTCAATATCTATGTCAAAAGGGTTTGTATTTTCTAAATAACCATTGATGATTTCAAAGGGAGTAAATTTTGTTGTTGAATGCCTTGTGTTATTGTAAGCTAAAACTGCGTATCTTACTTTATTATTTATTAATTCATTTTTAAAGTCCTCTCTATTGTTGAGGATACGGATATGTTCGATAAGTGTGGAATGGAATCTTTCCACTATACCATTTGACTCAGGATGCTGTGAACTTATGAAGTGAATGTCGATCTTGTGTAGTTTTAATAATTCTTGTAGTAAGTCATTTTTGAATTCACATCCATTATCAGAAATTATTTGCATTGGCATACTGTGATGGCTAAAGTAAGTTACGAGATTATTTGCGATTCCAGTCCTTTGTAAAGAATTCAAGGGGTAAGCTTGCGCGTACTTAGAAAACGAATCAACTATTGTTAAAAATTTTTGTTTTTCCAATGTCAGGGTATCTATGTGAACGATTTCGAATGGCTTCGATGCGGTAGGTGTTATGTTGAACTTTAATTTAAGAGGATGTCTATCATATTTAGCTAATCTACAAGGATCACATTCATTTATGAAATTTTGTATTGTTTGTTGCATTTTGGGCCAAAAATAACGTTCTTTCAGTCGGGTATACGTTTCCTCAATACCACGACGGTTTGTTTCACCAGTGTGATATGTATCAATAGTATTTATTTGATCATTCGAATTCTCAATATCCTCTAGTAGCTTTGTGCATCGAATTAATTTAATTTCAGAGTTTTTAAAATGTCTCTGTAATACGTTGCTGAACGTTTCATAGATTGGGGATTGGAAATGAATATAATAATTGACTTTAGGAACTAAATATTCTTCAATAAAATGAACTACTTATATCGTTTTCGTAATTATTTTTTGAGATTTGTAAGATGAACCGTTGATTCTGTTTATCGAATAGTGTCTTTATTAATGATCTATCATTAGAATAATTTACTTCGGTGATTATTATTTGATTTTTAAAATAATTCAAAGGTTTTTCCAGTATAGGTATCCCAATTAGTGGATTTTCTGCGTTAGAGTGAATAGTTTTGGCTGATTCACTATCGTAGTTATAATCGTGTTCAGTACCGGATTCAACAATCATAGATTGATTATCGTTATCATTCCCATCACTGTCGAGATCTTCGTTAAACTTTTCCATATACTGAAATATGGGCGGCACTTCGGTCTCGTTAACATGGCACTCGAACCTCGATAAGGGATCAGCCACTTTGTTCAAAATACCCTTCTTATACATTATGGTATAATCGAACTCTTCTAATTTTAGACGCCACCGGAGGAGTTTCGAATTTGGTTCTTTCAACGAAAACAACCACTGGAGGGGTTTGTGGTCTGTTATGATATTAAATTTGCGTCCAAATAGGTATAGGCGAAAATACTCAGTTGCCCATACGATGGCTAATAGCTCCCTCCTTCTCTATAGTTGAGTAATTTACTTCGTGATCGTTCAAGGTGCGACTGGCATAGGCTATCGATAAATCTTTCCCAATAGGTCCTTGCGATAATAACGCACCTAGGGCAAAATTCGAGGCGTCTGTAGTTAGATGGAATACTTCGTTGAAATCGGGGTACTGAAGTATGGGCTCGTTTGTAAGCAAATTCTTACAACTTTCAAAACATTGTCGATATTCTGGTTTATTTATGTCAATTACAGCATTTTTTTTAAACATGCTGTCAAGGGTTTTGTAATTTTAGCAAAATTGGGTATAAATTTCCGATAATTCCCCAACAATCCTAAAAATCCTTTGATTTGTTTTGTTGTAGCTGGTATTGGGTAGTTTAAAATAACTTTAATTTTTTCGGGGTTGGGCTTTACACCGTCGGGTGTAACTATATGACCCAGATAGCCGACTTCCTTTCGAAGAAATTCGGATTTATCTAGTTGTACTTTAAAGTTCGATTCTCGAAGTCTTTCGAATACAAGTTTCAAGTTTTCTATGTGTTCTTGAAGACTCGTACTGAATACGATTATGTCGTCCAAGTAAACTAGACAAATGACATTATTGAGTCCTCTGAGAATATCTTCCATAGCCCGTTGGAAAGTTGCAGGGGCATTTTTCAGCCCAAATGGCATTCGCAGATATTCAAAGTGACCGTTTCCAGTATTGAATGCCGTTTTTGGTACATCATCAGGATTCATTTCTATCTGGTGAAATCCTGATGCTAAATCCAGTGTGGTGAAATACTGACAGCGCCCTAACTTATCTAAAAGATCTGTTATATTTGGAATCGATGGTTTTATCGTTTAATTTTCGATAATCCACGACGATACGCCATTTTTGTTTCCCAGACGCATCAGATTTTTTTGGAACGACCCAAATGGGGGACGACCAAGGCGAATAGGATGGCTGAATTATTTTTTGTTCCAGCATCTCATCAATTTGTTTTCTTACTTCCTGGCGGTGAACTTCAGGGTATCTGTAAGATTTAGTATATACTGGGGTTCCATCTTTTGTTCGAATATGATGTTTAATTCGATCAGTGAATGTTAGTTTTTGGTCGTTCTGTTTGAAAATGCTAGAATAATCTCTCAGGAGTTGCGTGAGAGCATTTTTCTCTCCATTATTCAAGTGTTCTGTGCGGAATTTTGAAAGGTTTATATAATTCGTCTCAATATGGCATAACTGAGGGGTAGTTTTACGATAATAAATTTCATAACTACAATTAGGAAGAATAAGTGAATTATCTTTAATGTTCACTATTGCTTTAAATTTTTTTAAACTGTCCATACCTAAAAGCCAATCAAAATGATCATGAAATTTGAAAAGATGAAATTTTAAGTTGACTTCTGATTTGAATAATTCCGGAAGTGAAATAGTTAATGAATATGTTTCAGCACTAGTGTCATGTATGGTTGATATTCTAAAAGGGTCTTTCTTTATGAAATTTTGATATAATTCGCTGGCTAAACCAGGGTTTATAAATGACTTGGTACTAGCTGTATCAATTAGAATTTTTCTTTTTGTGTATGGATCTAAAATGTATGGTAACTCGGATGCGTTAGTTGTTAAATTCATGAGTTCTATTGGTTTTGTATTATTTCCGAGGCGCTTTGCTCTAAAAAATCATTGTACGGAGTATAATATTCTTCGTTATATTTTGTAGCGTTTAGTGGATTATTGTCATAATTTGTTTCGATGTGTGGGTCATTCGTATCCTCACAGTGTTCATCATTTACATTAAAAAGTTCTTCAGCATGAAATTTTTGTTGTGGGTACGATTGCCTAAAGTTGGTACGAAACGTATTGTTAGTAGAAGTGCTCATTGGTGTAATTCTATTATTTTGAGCTGAAGTAAAATTTGAACGATTATGTTGTTGATAGTTCGTTTTGGGTGTTTGATTATAATTTTGCGGTCCTCTGAAATTTTGAGGTTGTGAATTGGAATTGAAATTTTGTGGATTCGTTGGTTTAAAATTGAATCCTGGATTGAAATTAGGCACAAAATTTTGTTGTGGTCTCATAAATTGTCTTGGCTTTTGCGAATTAAAATTCTGAAGCTTATTAACTTTTTGAGAGTTAATTTCTTTCTGATAAGTATTAGTAAGCAAATTTAATGCCGTTTCCAAATCAGAGGGATCTTTCGTTCTCATGAGAGAGCCTAGTGGATCTTTCAATCCGTTTAATAGTGTTTTTAGGGCAACTTTGCGGAAGTGATTATTAAGTCCATCATTAACACCATAATTTTGGATTTGGTCAATATATGAACAGTCACTTAAGATTTCGTTATTCATAAAAATAATATTTGGGTTATACTTTTTAGCAAAATTTGAAGTTTTTTCACTGTTCTTCACCGTAAAATACCCACCGCCAAGCTCAATTACCCTCAGTTGCCCTCCATAATTGCAAGAATATTCAAAATATAACAATTCGCTTTTGATGGGGCGTTTAGTGATATGTATTGTTTCCATATTGATCGACGAAAGTTTTCACATCAGTATAAGAGCTTAATTTTTTGCCAATTTCTAACCTATAAATTTAAAAGCAATAGTGAAAGCGAGAACATCAGAAATTAAAGGCATACTTACGAATATATTTCTACCTAAACTTCCCACTACTATTTAGTGTTACAAATGCATAAATGCACTCCTTTTACATGAGAGCACATTTCGTAATGTATATCAACAATATTTCATAATCGCTAGGGGAACAAAACCTCAAAACGCCTTTTATTATGTTGGAATCGTATGTGGGTTCCGAGTGAGAAACACCAGTCTACTAATGAACTCATTTGATGTCGTTGGTTGAGACTGGACATGGATCCCGAGTCGGGACTCTAGTTACTAGTTGAAGAAATAACGCAGAAAAGGTCGGATGAACCGATTTTGATGAATTTTTTTTAATCGATTCTAGATATCATTTAGAGGAAATGCTACAGAGGAAAATGCAGCGTTGTGAATGCATTTTCAGGAGCTATATTGAAAAAATTTTCCAAATATAGCCAACATTTCTCACTCGGGGGTATTTGGGGTCGCTGATCACGATTCCGGTGCCAGATTTGAACTGCCATGCACCTGGGGCTCAGGTAATTCTGGTACTATCGTCATCAGGGAATTCGTGAAAATATCTTTTGAAATGAGATGAAACTTGTGAGGGAGGTTCTTTTGAGGTTGACGGTTGTGACCATGACCTCCAATAGTCACCTGGTGGTCAGAATAACCTGATGACCTAGGTCATTCCATGGATTGCTTTTTAATTTTCTCTGAAATGTAACCAAATTTGTTTCTCCCGGGTTTTTTTTGGAGCCGCTGAATAAGATTCCGGTGCCAGATTCGAACTATCTCGCAACTGGGGCTCAGAGCATCATGGTACTATCGTCGTCTCCAGGGAATTCGTGAAATTACCCTTTGGAATGGGATGAAACTTGTGAGGGAGGTTCTTTTGAGGTTGCCAGATGTGACCATAACCCTAAATAGTCACCTAGTAGTACCCTGATGGCCTAGGTCATTTCCATGGAGTGTTCTTTAATATGTTCTGAAATGCAATCAAATTCGTCCCCGGGGGTTTTTTTGGGACCGCTGAACACGATTCCGGTGGAAATTGATTCAAAATTCCTTTCCCGTTTCCGACTTCCTTATTTTGACCAATATAATTAAAAAGGTTCGAGTTTTACGATATGGTTATTGTTTTTTCTTTAAAACTTATCTTTTCTTGCATAAATAAAGTAATAAAAAATACTGTTATAAAAAATTTCAACATTTTTGTCATTACAATAAAAAATAATTCACTATCAGTTTTTTCGGATTGGAAAAATTCAATCAAGTTTCATTGTAGAGCAAACGGTATTTTCTGAATTCTTTGTTGTCGATATCACCAATCTGTTCACCAGATGCTTTGGTGATTGGTCCGAACTCCAGAAAAGTTATCAGCGATCCGAAAAACCACGGAGAGACGAATTTGGTTTTATTTCAGAGCATATTAAAAAAAAATACTAGGAGAAGACCTAGATAATCAGGATATCCTGACTACCAGGTGACTATTGAGTGTCATGGTCTGACCCGTATGCTCAAGAGAACAGGTTTCATTCCATTGCAGAAGGTCATTCTGCAAATTCCCTGAAGACGACGATATTATCAGAATGTCCTGAGCCCCAGGTGCGTCTTAGTTCATATCTGGCACCAGAATAGTGATCAGCGATCCAAAAAAAAACCGAATGAGAAATATTGACTATATTTGGACACATTTTCTGACTTTAATGATTTTTTTATTATAGCTCCTGAAAATGCATTCAAAAAGATGCATTCTCCTCTGTAGATATGCTAAAATGCACATTAGAAAAAAAATTGTAAATTTTTTTTTAAATGACTTCCTGAATCGCTTCAAAAAACATTATCAAATCGGTTCATTTTTTTTTACTTTGGCATTTTTTTGCTTTATTTCCTTGACTATAAAGCGAATATTTAATAGTACTGGGACGTGCTTTGTTACTTTGGCGTTATATACTTACTATGGAATAAACTTCATTTCTCGGGGGCCAGATTTTTGCTAAAGCCTTACTCCCCCTCGAGAACTTCTGCTAGGGCCCTCTTAACAAAGCCGTCACGGTGTTGTCTAAAAACTGCCTTGTCCCAGGATAGCGTCAGTGAAGAATATAACCAGGAGCCGCATTTGACAGGGCAAAATGATTTGCATTGAATTACAGGCTTTAATTGTAACTAAATGCGAGAACGGTTATACTGTCTTTTATACGTTATAAATGCCTCTCAAAGAACTCAACGCGGGACCTTCAGAAAAATTCACTGCCACGTTTTTCGTGGTGAATCAGAATTTAATAAGTGGGGCTTGGTCTGATGACAAGATATACTGGCAGTCATATTTCACAAGACCCATCTTGGGGTCAGAAGCTGAAGTGTCATGGCGACTTGCAAAAAATCGACTTGCTGATCCCATCTTCCTAAGCCGTGCCAGGTTACGAGAAACGAATTCTTGACCTTTTTGTCCTACTGAACGTGAAACAGGTTGGCACATAATCATGGAATGCCAACAGACAAAGAACCTCTGGAACTTTGTGAAGAATTTTATTAAAGACATGAAAAACGTGCAGCACATTTACGTGAAGGATTTGTACTGTGTGGATATAATGGGAAGACGGCAGAGAATAATTCAGTCAATTACATTATAAGCCTGGCAAAAAGTGTAATATACCGATCCGTAACAAGTTTACTGAAAAGTGGATGTCAAAATGAATCGTACTTGACAACGTTTCTAAAAACATTGAAAACAAGGATAATAACAGAATTTTCATATTATCTAGGAAAGGACAATATAGGGCAATTTGAATAGATATGGTGTACTAAAAACATTTTATGTGAAATAATTGAACTGAAAACTTTCCTTTTTGCCGATTGTTTGTTACTTGACCAAATACAAACCACAAATATGTAGTATATAAGTACATAGATATATAAGATTTTATTGTAAATAACGATATCAATACTGTAAATAGTTCTCTGTAACATATATCAATTGATTTAATAAATAATAATAATAATAATAATAATAACAATAACACACACACACACACACACACACACACACACACACACACACACACACACACACACACACACACACACACACACACACACACACACACACACACACACACACACACACACACACACACACACACACACACACACACACACACACACACACACACACACACACACACACACACACACACACACACACACACACACACACACACACACACACACACACACACACACACACACACACACACACACACACACACACACACACACACACACACACACACACACACACACACACACACACACACACACACACACACACACACACACACACACACACACACACACACACACACACACACACACACACACACACACACACACACACACACACACACACACACACACACACACACACACACACACACACACACACACACACACACACACACACACACACACACACACACACACACACACACACACACACACACACACACACACACACACACACACACACACACACACACACACACACACACACACACACACACACACACACACACACACACACACACACACACACACACACACACACACACACACACACACACACACACACACACACACACACACACACACACACACACACACACACACACACACACACACACACACACACACACACACACACACACACACACACACACACACACACACACACACACACACACACACACACACACACACACACACACACACACACACACACACACACACACACACACACACACACACACACACACACACACACACACACACACACACACACACACACACACACACACACACACACACACACACACACACACACACACACACACACACACACACACACACACACACACACACACACACACACACACACACACACACACACACACACACACACACACACACACACACACACACACACACACACACACACACACACACACACACACACACACACACACACACACACACACACACACACACACACACACACACACACACACACACACACACACACACACACACACACACACACACACACACACACACACACACACACACACACACACACACACACACACACACACACACACACACACACACACACACACACACACACACACACACACACACACACACACACACACACACACACACACACACACACACACACACACACACACACACACACACACACACACACACACACACACACACACACACACACACACACACACACACACACACACACACACACACACACACACACACACTCAATTCACTTCAATTCGCTAGACATAATGCTGGATTCGAAACTCAATTCCCGCATCTCCAGTATGTTCGATGCTGTACCTTTCTGATTTTCTTTATCACACATTGTTTGAATCGTAAATGGTAGATAGGTTTTTATTTGTGAATTCCAATGGCATTATGAGAGGAATTGAGGTGATACGAATGTCAAATTTGCATATTATATTTTACGTATGAAGGTACTTCAAAAATTGAAGTATGTTTCTGCTGTGAGACACCAGGACACCACATTCTAATACATCTAGAAATGCATGTAACATGGAGCGGCACTTGACGAATTTATTGAATACATTTTGTACTGTGAACCTTCCATAATCCAAATAAAATAAAGCTCTTCGTAAATTGGCTCATTTTTACCTGGCCCCCAAGTGGGCACCCCATAATGAACCGGGAGCTCCCTAAATAGCGTTATCGTTAGCTCATAAGTGGTACCAATCTTGTGTATATTAATCAATGCTTCATGTAACAGCAAGGGTCAGTACAAGACAAGGTTATATTATAGTGTGAATAATTTCTAAAGTCAACTTGACAGCTGGTATGAAACATAGAGTTTTAAGGTACATTACGTAGATCATTTGGATAAAATTTCAATGCAACATTGAGTGTAATATAACGTCGTTCATTAGCGGTTTCTAAATCATTCCCAATATACGTTCTGTTCAAGCATTTACATTTTGACCGGCAGGAGTGTCGGAAAGCTAACTGAGTGAAACCAGGTGATCAATTGATCACAGTTCATTGTGAATATAAAACTCTGAAAGGTTGGTAGATCAATGATGAACATAATGCAATTCGATGCCCTGCAATATATCAGTTTCATATTCATCTTTCAAAAGCTTCAAAAATGCTCCACATAATGTAATAATTAAATTGTTATAGTTCAGTATATTATATTGGTACTACACAAATTTCAATTTTTCTTGTCAAAACCATAAATTCAATTTATCGAAATGTCCAAAAGTAAAGCAAGTGTTTTAATGACCAGTTTCTTAAAAAAAAATACAAATTTTTTGGAAAATAATCAAGATGCTGGCAGTTTTGTTCTTGAAAATTTGGTTAATGTGACTGAAAAAGATGAGATTTAGAAAAGTGTTAATTTTAATGCAGAAACTTCCGATTTAGCTAAGTTTAAAAGACACGATGATTTGAAAGTTAAAATACTGAAATCTGAATTAGTTACGGAGAAATCTTTGGTTTTTGAGAAAATAAATGGTCGCAAGTTTAGACGTGAATGGATGACCACATATAAATGGTTAGTTTATTCAAAATCAGAGAATAGTGTATTATGTAAAGTGTGTTTTTTATTCGTCAATAATAATAATTGTGGCAAAGGTGATCATGAAACATTCGGCAAATTAATTGAGAGTTCTTTCGATTCGTGGAAAAAGGCTACCTAGAAGTTCAAGGCTCATTGTGATACTAATTATCACAAATTTAGTATATCGGTTGCAAAGAATTTCACTCAAGGTCGAACAGGAGGAACGCGCGATGTTATGTCGGAACTGAATTCGGCTTTGCAAATAGAGAAAGAAGAAAATCGGACTTCAATCAGATCAATCATCAAAGCGATATTATTTGCTGCAGAAAATGAGTTACCTCTCCGTGGCGATATTGATAGCGGTGCGCTGGATGTAGAAAATGCGCAGGTGAATATTGCGAGAATTTCCAGCTCTCGGAACTCTCTTTCAAACCAAATAATGTTCAATTTTAATTCATTGTAGAGTTCCTGATGAAGAGCCAATAAATGACTCGAAAGCTTGAATAGAAAAAAGAGTTCCCTTTATTTTCCATCCCCTTGTTGACTGCATACCTGAATTTAAAGAGATTCTTCTTTAACTTAGACAGTCGTCCAACCTTCACACCTTTATATATGTATATGTGTATGTTTTCTTGGTATATTGGTTCGTATATATACTGAAAATGAAATAAAAATTATACAAATATTACAAATTGTTCAAGAATATCAATAAAAGAATATATATATATATATATATATTATACTTTTGTTGATATTCTTGAACCATTTGTAATATTTGTATGTTTTCTTGGTATATTGGTTCGTATATATACTGATAATGAAATAAAAATTCTGTTTTAAAAACAGAATTTTTATTTCATTATCAGTATATATACGAACCAATATACCAAGAAAACATACAAATATATATATTATATATATATATATATATATATATATATGTAGAACTGGATTCTCGGGTATTGATCCGCGTTGTGTGATTTCGGTCCTTAAAAGGACCAATTTCACGACGTTTCGGCAAAGTCGCATTTGCCATCTTCAGGTGATTCGACCGTAGAGTCTGGAAAATCTAGGCGAACTGAAATATATATATTTATATATATATATATATATATATATATATATATATATATATATATATATATATATATATTCTGCTTCAGGTTTCCGCGGGCGTTGTATGCTGTATTGGGTTGCCGGGATATACTCCGCGTTGTCGTAGATTGGTTTCGATAGAAACCGTTGATATGACGACGTTTCGGCACAATCTCATGTGCCATCTTCAGGTCTTCTCTTCAGGGCTGCTGCTCTGCTTCGAGTTAACTTGAAACTAATCTCCGTTGATCCTGTTGGTGTTTTATGTATCCTTGTTACATCTGGATGATTTTGCCGGTTTGATGCGTCTGATTGAGTTTGTTGGTCTGTTGCGTTCGAGCGATTTTGTCGGTTCGTTGCGTTCGAGCGAGTTTGCCGGTCCGTTGAATTAGTCTGGTTGACTGTTCTCCTGGGTGGTTGAAGGGCTGGTTTCCAAGCAGTTGGTAATCTCTGTGTATCATCTCTTGTATTGAGATTTGAAGGTCGCTTCTCGATTTCGATAGCTTCTCTTATGATGCGTTTTCTTTTGTGCTCCAGGCTGGCTAGGACTCGGGTGTTGTCAAAATCGATTTCATGTGAAGTTTTTCTCACATGTTCGGCAAGTGATGATGTTGTTTCTTGCTTTGCGACTGCATTGCGGTGTTCTTCACGTCGAATGTTGATTCTTCTGTTAGTTTGTCCTATGTAGCTTCCTCCGCAATCTTTGCATGGTATTTCGTAGACCCCTTGTGTTTCCAGATTTATTTTGGATTTAGCGTTAGGCAGTACTTGACCAATCTTTCTTGTCGTTTTGAAACTTGTCTCAATGTTGTGTTTTTTGAGAATTCTGCTGATCTTCTCTGTAGTACCTTTGACGTATGGCAGATGGGCTTTGGCGACAGGTTCTCCTTTTTCTTTTTCTGTGGTTCGATCTGTCTGGCGTCGTGGTCTTAGTGCTCGTCTGATATTGTCTTTTGAGAACCCGTTTTGTTGTAGCGTGGTTTGTATTGTCTGCATTTCTTGTTGTTTGTGGTCATTGTCGGTTAGTCGGTCTGATCTGGTTATGAGTGTTTTTATTACGGATTGGAGTTGTGCTGGATGGTGATGAGACTGGGCGTTCAAGTAACGATTCGTGTGTGTTGGCTTCCTGTATATGGTGTGTCCTATTCTGCCGTTTGTCTTGCTCACAAGAACGTCTAGGAAGGGTAGTTGGTTGTCCTTTTCGATCTCCATTGTGAACTTGATTTTTTCGTGAATCCTGTTTATGTGGCTCAGAAATTTTGTCAGTGCGGCTTCTCCGTGAGTCCAGATAACAAACGTATCGTCTACGTATCGTAGCCATAGTTTTGGTTTTTGGCTGGCTGTTTGGATGGCTCGTTCTTCAAAGTCTGTCATAAACAGGTTGGCTAATACTGGGGATAAGGGTGATCCCATCGGTGCCCCTTCAATTTGTTTGTATCTTTGGTCCTTGTAGATGAAGTACGTATTTTTGAGGCAGTGTTTGGTAAGTTATATGATGTCCTTTCGTATCTGGTATTTCTTCTGGATAATTTCGACGGCCTCATCGATGGGGATATTAGTGAAGAGTGATACGATGTCGAAGCTCACGAGTATGTGGCCAGGTTCCAGCTTTATGTTCTTTATGCGTTCGATGAAGTGGCTTGCGTTCTTCACGTAAGATTCGGCTTCTTCGGCATAGGGTTGTAGCTTCTTTGCTAGGAATTTTGCGAGCTCCTGTAGAGGTGAACCTATCGAACTGACGATAGGCCTAAGTGGAGCTCCTTCTTTATGGATCTTGGGAAGGCCGTACAGTTTCGGGCACTTCGACGATTTCTCTCTTGGTATTAATCTCTGCTGTTCTTTTTTGTCGATTTGGCTTGCCTTGATTTTTATTCTGGTGGTTTTCTCCAGGTACGTAGTGGGGTCAGTGGTTATCTCCAGGTACGTAGTGGGGTCAGTGGTTATCGGTTGGTAAGTGTCATCTTGTAATAGTGTTTGAATTTTGTCATCGTACTCTCTAATGTCCATTACTACAGTTGCGTTGCCCTTGTCTGCTGGTAGTATGATGATGTCAGTGTTTGCTCTTAGGTTCATCAGAGCATGGTGTTCATCTCGTGTCAGGTTCTTCTTTGGAGGTTTAGCTTTTATCAGAATTCGGACTACATCCTGTCGTATGGCGTCAGCTGAAGTGGATGGAAGACTTGTTATTGAGGCTTCTACACAGCAAATGATGTCTTCGGTAGGAATCTGGGTGGGTGCTATAGCGTAGTTGGATCCTTTGGCGAGGACACGTTGTTCGTTGTGGTCTAGAGGAAAACTTGACAAATTGTACACCAGCTTATTGATGTCCAACGGCTGTACCTCCTTGTTGGGCCTTTGAGTCCTCTTCAGCTCTTCAAATTTCCTCTTCTGTTTGGCAGTGGTCCATTCGGCGTCTGTTTTGGAACGGAAATCCGACAGCTGGTCTATTTTGTTCCAGAGTAATGGATGTAGTCTGCTGCTTAGTTCCAGATGTAGTTGTAATAGCTCCTTGTTGGTTTTGTCCAGGATCTTTCTTGTGTCTTGGATGGATTCTCGAATCAGGGCACGGCTTGTTCTCCTTAGAATTTTGTTTGTTTTGGAATTATTCTTGTGAAATTTTATCTGCATGCTTTTCGGAATGATGTCCTCGTCTCTGCAGCGTTCCAAGAAGGTGAGGGTACACAATAGCTTGCTTCGTTTGGATCGTAGGTTCTCGAAGATCTTAGTTTCGTGGGTTATCTTCTTCCCGTAGAGTTGATTTATGTTCTGCTTCAGGTTTCCGCGGGCGTTGTATGCTGTATTGGGTTGCCGGGATATACTCCGCGTTGTCGGCAAAATCATCCAGATGTAACAAGGATACATAAAACACCAACAGGATCAACGGAGATCAGTTTCAAGTTAACTCGAAGCAGAGCAGCAGCCCTGAAGGGCACATGAGATTGTGCCGAAACGTCGTCATATCAACGGTTTCTATCGAAACCAATCTACGACAACGCGGAGTATATCCCGGCAACCCAATACAGCATATATATATATATATATATATATATATATATATATATATATATATAGAATTAAATTTTAAATTATGAAGATAACTTAGATAATTTAACATAGGATTATAAAGATGAATAAACGTAAAAGATTGAACCATAGGCGGGATTCGAACCCACATTTCTGGATTTCTAGTCCAGGGTGTTTACCAATTACACCACTTCGGTCCTATTAGATTTTTATATTTTTGTAAATATAAACCTCTGAAAGGATAGTAGATCATTGATGAACACAATGCGATTCGATGCCCTACCCTATTCACGCATATTCATCTAAAGTTCAGTCGTTTTTTGAAGTAAGGATTGTAGGTTAGTACTGCTATGGTTGGCAGTTACTTGACAATATGAATATGAACTGTCAAGTAACTGCCATATATATATATATATATATATATGCGTGAATAGTTGATCTATGGTAGGGCATCGAATCGCATTGTGTTCATCAATGATCTACTATCCTTTCAGAGGTTTATATTTACAAAAATATAAAAATCTAATAGGACCGAAGTGGTGTAATTGGTAAACACCCTGGACTAGAAATCCAGAAATGTGGGTTCGAATCCCGCCTATGGTTCAATCTTTTACGTTTATTCATCTTTATAATCCTATGTTAAATTATCTAAGTTATCTTCATAATTCAGAAAATTTAATTCTTGTATATATATATCAGTTCGCCTTGATTTTCCAGACTCTACGGTCGAATCACCTGAAGATGGCAAATGCGACTTTGCCGAAACGTCGTGAAATTGGTCCTTTTGAGGACCGAAATCACACAACGCGGATCAATACCCGAGAATCCAGTTCTACATATATAATATATATATATATACATATATATATATATATATATATATATATATATATATATATATATATATATATATATATATATATATATATATATATATATATATATATATATATATATATATATATATATATATATATGTTTCTTCTTAGGTTCTCGCGGACGTAATGTGTAGAACTGGATTCTCGGGTATTGATCCGCGTTGTGTGGTTTCGGTCCTCAAAAGGACCAATTTCACGACGTTTCGGCAAAGTCGCATTTGCCATCTTCAGGTGATTCGACCGTAGAGTCTGGAAAATCTAGGCGAACTGACGCTTACTTGGAGGGACAGGTATTTATATCCCCCGTTATGTTTGACCTTTGGACTTTCGAACTATTTCACGCTTGGTTGATTTCTACGTGTTTGGCTCCGAGTGACACGTTTGGATGACGTCATTGCGACGCTGGAATCAGCCGGAAAGTTTCCGTGACCTGTTGCACGTGCACTGGATATCACGTTCTCTCTTGTTTTTGGTTTTATCTTCCGACTTTCTAAAGCGGGTTTCCATGTTGCTGGTAATCTTAGTCCGTCATCTCGTTTGTTAAGACTATGTGGACGTTTCTCGATCTCTATTGCCTCCCTGGTTATTCTGGTGTAGAAGTGTTCAATGTTGGCTAGAGTCCAGCGTCGCAATGACGTCATCCAAACGTGTCACTCGGAGCCAAACACGTAGAAATCAACCAAGCGTGAAATAGTTCGAAAGTCCAAAGGTCAAACATAACGGGGGATATAAATACCTGTCCCTCCAAGTAAGCGTCAGTTCGCCTAGATTTTCCAGACTCTACGGTCGAATCACCTGAAGATGGCAAATGCGACTTTGCCGAAACGTCGTGAAATTGGTCCTTTTGAGGACCGAAACCACACAACGCGGATCAATACCCGAGAATCCAGTTCTACATATATATATATATATATATATATATATATATATATATATATATATATATATATATATATATATATATATATATATATATATATATATAAGTTACATACACGATAGTGGCCAATTAGGCAAAGAAACTTTAAACTTGTTTATATATATATATATATATATATATATATATATATATATATATATATTCTTTTATTGATATTCTTGAACCATTTGTAATATTTGTATGTTTTCTTGGTATAATTTTTATTTCATTTTCAGTATATATACGAACCAATATACCAAGAAAACATACACATATACATAAATAAAGGTGTGAAGGTTGGACGACTGTCTAAGTTAAAGAAGAATCTCTTTAAATTCAGGTATGCAGTCAACAAGGGGATGGAAAATAAAGTGAACCCTTTTTTCTATTCAAGCTTTCGAGTCATTTATTGGCTCTTCATCAGGAACTCTACAATGAATTAAAATTGAACATTATTTGGTTTGAAAAAGAGTTCCGAGAGCTCGAAATTCTCGCAATATTCACCTGCGCATTTTCTACATCCAGCGCACCGCTATCAATATCGCCACGGAGAGGTAACTCATTTTCTGCAGCAAATAATATCGCTTTGATGATTGATCTGATTGAAGTCCGATTTTCTTCTTTCTCTATTTGCAAAGCCGAATTCAGCTCCGACATAACATCGCGCGTTCCTTTTGTTCGACCTTGAGTGAAATTCTCTGCAACCGATATACTAAATTTGTGATAATTAGTATCACAATGAGCCTTGAACTTCTAGGTAACCTTTTTCCACGAATCGAAAGAACTCTCAATTAATTTGCCGAATGTTTCATGATCACCTTTGCCACAATTATTATTATTGACGAATAGAAAACACACTTTACATAATACACTATTCTCTGATTTTGAATAAACTAACCATTTATATGTGGTCATCCATTCACGTCTAAACTTGCGACCATTTATTTTCTCAAAAACCAAAGATTTCTCCGTAACTAATTCAGATGTCAGTATTTTAACTTTCAAATCATCGTGTCTTTTAAACTTAGCTAAATCGAAAGTTTCTGCATTAAAATTAACACTTTTCTGGATCTCATCTTTTTCAGTCACATTAACCAAATTTTCAAGAACAAAACTGCCAGCATCTTGATTATTTTCCAAAAAATTTGTATTTTTTTTTAAGAAACTGGTCATTAAAACACTTGCTTTACTTTTGGACATTTCGATAAATTGAATTTATGGTTTTGACAAGAAAAATTGAAATTTGTGTAGTACCAATATAATATACTGAACTATAACAATTTAATTATTATATTATGTGGAGCATTTTTGAAGCTTTTGAAAGATGAATATGAAACTGATCTATTGCAGGGCATCGAATTGCATTATGTTCATCATTGATCTACCAACCTTTCAGAGTTTTATATTCACAATGAACTGTGATCAATTGATCACCTGGTTTCACTCAGTTAGCTTTCCGACACTCCTGCCGGTCAAAATGTACATGCTTGAACAGAACATATATTGGGAATGATTTAGAAACCGCTAATGAACGACGTTATATTACACTCAATGTTGCATTGAAATTTTATCCAAATGATCTACGTAATGTATCTCAAAACTCTATGTTTCATACCAGCTGTCAAGTTGACTTTAGAAATTATTCACACTATAATATAACCTTGTCTTGTACTGACCCTTGCTGTTACATGAAGCATTGATTAATATACACAAGATTGGTACCACTTATGAACTAACGATAACGCTATTTAGGGAGCTCATGGTTCATTATGGGGATCCCACTTGGGGGCCAGGTAAAAATGAGCCAATTTACGAAGAGCTTTATTTTATTTGGATTATGGAAGGTTCACAGTACAAAATGTATTCAATAAATTCGTCAAGTGCCGCTCCATGTTACATGCATTTCTAGATGTATTAGAATGTGGTGTCCTGGTGTCTCACAGCAGAAACATACTTCAATTTTTGAAGTACCTTCATACGTAAAATATAATATGCAAATTTGACATTCGTATCACCTCAATTCCTCTCATAATGCCATTGGAATTCACAAATAAAAACCTATCTACCATTTACGATTCAAACAATGTGTGATAAAGAAAATCAGAAAGGTACAGCATCGAACATACTGGAGATGCGGGAATTGAGTTTCGAATCCAGCATTATGTCCTGGTAACGCTTCGAAAAATGACACATTCATTAGAATACTTAGGTTTTGTTATACGAACTTGCATAATGTCCCATCTCAGACAAAAACAAATTAAATTTTAGCGAATTGAAGTGAATTGAGTGTGTGTGTGTGTGTGTGTGTGTGTGTGTGTGTGTGTGTGTGTGTGTGTGTGTGTGTGTGTGTGTGTGTGTGTGTGTGTGTGTGTGTGTGTGTGTGTGTGTGTGTGTGTGTGTGTGTGTGTGTGTGTGTGTGTGTGTGTGTGTGTGTGTGTGTGTGTGTGTGTGTGTGTGTGTGTGTGTGTGTGTGTGTGTGTGTGTGTGTGTGTGTGTGTGTGTGTGTGTGTGTGTGTGTGTGTGTGTGTGTGTGTGTGTGTGTGTGTGTGTGTGTGTGTGTGTGTGTGTGTGTGTGTGTGTGTGTGTGTGTGTGTGTGTGTGTGTGTGTGTGTGTGTGTGTGTGTGTGTGTGTGTGTGTGTGTGTGTGTGTGTGTGTGTGTGTGTGTGTGTGTGTGTGTGTGTGTGTGTGTGTGTGTGTGTGTGTGTGTGTGTGTGTGTGTGTGTGTGTGTGTGTGTGTGTGTGTGTGTGTGTGTGTGTGTGTGTGTGTGTGTGTGTGTGTGTGTGTGTGTGTGTGTGTGTGTGTGTGTGTGTGTGTGTGTGTGTGTGTGTGTGTGTGTGTGTGTGTGTGTGTGTGTGTGTGTGTGTGTGTGTGTGTGTGTGTGTGTGTGTGTGTGTGTGTGTGTGTGTGTGTGTGTGTGTGTGTGTGTGTGTGTGTGTGTGTGTGTGTGTGTGTGTGTGTGTGTGTGTGTGTGTGTGTGTGTGTGTGTGTGTGTGTGTGTGTGTGTGTGTGTGTGTGTGTGTGTGTGTGTGTGTGTGTGTGTGTGTGTGTGTGTGTGTGTGTGTGTGTGTGTGTGTGTGTGTGTGTGTGTGTGTGTGTGTGTGTGTGTGTGTGTGTGTGTGTGTGTGTGTGTGTGTGTGTGTGTGTGTGTGTGTGTGTGTGTGTGTGTGTGTGTGTGTGTGTGTGTGTGTGTGTGTGTGTGTGTGTGTGTGTGTGTGTGTGTGTGTGTGTGTGTGTGTGTGTGTGTGTGTGTGTGTGTGTGTGTGTGTGTGTGTGTGTGTGTGTGTGTGTGTGTGTGTGTGTGTGTGTGTGTGTGTGTGTGTGTGTGTGTGTGTGTGTGTGTGTGTGTGTGTGTGTGTGTGTGTGTGTGTGTGTGTGTGTGTGTGTGTGTGTGTGTGTGTGTGTGTGTGTGTGTGTGTGTGTGTGTGTGTGTGTGTGTGTGTGTGTGTGTGTGTGTGTGTGTGTGTGTGTGTGTGTGTGTGTGTGTGTGTGTGTGTGTGTGTGTGTGTGTGTGTGTGTGTGTGTGTGTGTGTGTGTGTGTGTGTGTGTGTGTGTGTGTGTGTGTGTGTGTGTGTGTGTGTGTGTGTGTGTGTGTGTTTTTTTTTTTTTTTTCACAGGGTAGGTGGAAATCTTCAAAAGACACCGACAAACTTGTCAGTAGTGTGAGACTTGTACCCACTAAAACCACCTCCCATTCTCACTGTGGCCTTTGTGTCATCCCGCGGAACCGCCGTCAAGCATTACTTCACGGGATGAGCCTAGAGACGTTGCTCCCCCTCTTGTTGTTGATCTGGGCTGCCTTCACCGACTGCCCTCAGCTAATACAGCATGGTGGTTTTCATCTGGTCGCCGCAGTGGTAATGTCGCATCAGCCTGGTGATGCCTTTCCCGTTCCAGGCGTCTCAGCTCCTTCAAGATGCGGGCAGCGAAAGCACCGACCGCACTCCAAACGTCCTTCGACATCAGCATGTGTCCAACGATAGTCTCTGGTGATGGGTATCCCCCAAGCACGTCACATAGTTCACGGCGTTCCTCGAGGAACCGCGGACAACGGAAAAATACGTGCTCAGCGTCCTCCGGTGTCTCCTCACATGTTGGACAGAATGGAATGTCATCGTGCTTGAACCTATGAAGATAAGCCCGGAAACACCCATGCCCAGTTAGGAATTGGTTCACGTAGAAATCTACTTCGCCATGTTGTCGATTGATCCAAGAGTCGATGGTGGGTATGAGGCGGTATGTCCATCGTCCCTTTTCTGACCGATCCCACCGCTCCTGCCACTCCTGCAGGGTTACATTCCTCTCTGCTCTACGGTTTTGCAATTGAAGAGGCTGGTTTTCTTGTCTCTTTAGTCCATACAGCCTCTGGCGTTCCTTGGCCAGTAGGTCGATGGGTGCCATCCCGGCGACGACACACACTGCATCGTTAGATACAGTGCGAAATGCGCTAACCACTCTCAACGCACTCAATCTATATACTGAGGCCATCTTACGCCTATATGATCCAACTTCCATAGCGTTGGCCCAAACAGGAGCCCCATAGAGCATAACGGATCCAACAACACCAGCCAAGAGCAACCTCCGGCTCTGCCTTGGCCCCCTCGTGTTCGGCATTATCCAGGAAAGGGCTGTATTTATTTTGGCAGCTTTATCGCTGACACCCTCAAGGTGTTCCTTGAATGTTAGCCGAGCGTCGATCTCTACCCCCAAGTATCGGATGGATGGTTGTGAAATAATGGTATGGCTACCAACCGTGAGGGTGGTGGTCTCCCTCACTTTCCTACTCGTCATCAGGACTGCCTCGGTCTTGTGCTCAGCCAGCTGCAGCCCGACAAATGTCAACCACTCTTGGATAATGGCTACCGTTTCTTTGCACACCTGCATAACCTCCTCACGGAACTTTGCAACAACGACTATTGCTATGTCATCAGCGAAGCCTATGATTTTTGCTCCGCTGGGTATCCGTAGCCTGAACACACCATCGTACATAATGTTCCAGAGCAAGGGGCCTAAAACTGAGCCCTGTGGGACTCCGCACGTTACCCTGCACTGCTCAGGACCATCATCTGTTTCGTACACCAAAGTTCGGCAACTGAGGTAGTCAGCCACCACTCTTCTGATGTAATTCGGTACACTCAGCCTGTGGAGAGCATCGTGAATACATGCCCATCTGGCAGAGTTGAACGCATTCTTGATGTCTAAAGTAACAATGGCACAGTATCCCTTGGAACCTCTCCTCCATCTCCTCCCGGCGATTGCTCTTTGGGCGATACCAACAACTTGACTGACAGCGTCCACTGTCGAGCGCGCTCTCCTAAATCCGTACTGATGATCAGCCAGACCTCCAGCTACATCAACGGCCTCTTCCAGCCTAGAACAGACTATGCTTTCCAGGATCTTGCCAGCAGTGTCCAACATGCAAAGCGGACGATAAGATGATGGCTCGTCTGGAGGTTTATTCCCTTTGGGGAGCAATACCAATCGCTGTCTTTTCCACGGCTCAGGAAAGACTCCCTCCTGCAGGCACGCATTGTATAAGTCATGGAAAGTTCTGAGGTGTACCCGAATGGCTGTCTTCAAGGCTACGTTGGGAATATTGTCCACACCTGGCGCCTTGTTGTTTCCAATTCTACGACATGCCCTCTGTACCTCTTCCTCAGTGACTGGTGGCACAATCTCCACTTCCGGGATCGGTCCCAAATCATAGCTGGCTTCTGGTTGTTCTGGAAACAGAGTACTGACAATTCTGTGGAGTAGATCAGGGTTTCCAGGGGGTGGTGCATGTGGACCTTTCAATCTGCTCATGACCACTCTATACGGCCTGCCCCAAGGGTCGCGCTCGACCTCATCATAGAGCTCTACCAGCTCTCGAAGTTTACTCGCCCTAATTGCAGACTTTAGTTCCCTTCGGGCATCCCTGTGCTGTTGCTGAAGTTCAAGGAAGTTATTTCTGCCCCTTGCTCTCTGGTGTAACCTCCTTAGATGTTTACATCTTCTGCGGAGCTGAACTATTTCATCATTCCACCAATATACAGGTGGGCGACGACCATCAACCACCCTTTTTGGCATGGCTGCATCACAAGCTCTGGTGACACGATGCATCACCTGGCTGACTTTGGAACCTGCTGTGCCTGAGGGAACCACATCATCTCCCATCTGCACGCAAAAAGCTTCTTCATCGAACTCCTTGGCTCTCCACCCAACCTTTCGGGTTGCTCTCGACGTTCTGATCCTGTTGGGCTGACTCTCTCCACGCACAACGCATATGATAGCTTGGTGGTCACTATGTGTGTAGCATTCACTGACTTCCCATGTGGTCTCCGGTTTTGCCAAGCATGTACTCAAAAATGTCAGATCGATCACAGATCCAACACCATTCCTGGAAAAGGTGAGCGTGTCACCTGAATTGGCCAATACGACATCCAAGAGAGAGAAAGCCTCCAGGAGAGCTCGCCCTCTATTATTTGTCACAGGGCAACCCCATTCGACTGCCCAAGCATTAAAATCGCCTGCTATGATCAAGGGACTGCGACCTCGCGCATCAGTGACTAAACGATCCAACAAGTTCTCGAAGTCTTCCAATGGTGCATTTGGAGAGGCATAGCAGCTGTAAATGTATATGCCATCCAATCTGACCCATACGAATCCAGACTCAGGCCTATTCATTCTCTCCTGTAGTGGACGTTTACCGCAGGCCCATATCGCCGCCCGACTTGTGGTATCTGTTATCCATATGGCGTCAGCAAAATTCCTGTGCTGCTCACACAGAATAGCAACGTCTGCTTCAAGCTCACGCACAGTCTGTGTAAGGAGGTCCTGTGCGGCTATGCAGTGGTTGAGATTTAATTGGACCAGCCTCATTTCCGCCGCGAGGTCCTCTGTATGGCTCTCCGATATGCCGGACACTTACGACTGCCAGTGGCATGATTCACCTCGATATTGTCACCGTCCTCTCTGCAAAGCATGCAGTTCGGCTCTTTTTTGCATGACTTTGCAATGTGGCCACTCTCACCACACCGAATGCAGTGCTTAGAACGATCACACGAGCTTCTGCAATCACGCGCAAAATGGCCAAATTCTAGGCATTTGAAACACCTAAGGATGTTTGCTTTCTCTCGAATTCGGCAGATCACCCAACCAATCCGTACTCTTCCTGCTGCCGTCATCACGTTAGCAACTTCAGCAGGAAGCCCAGCAACGGCGGTCTGTGTTCCACCAAACGAACGCCTCATGGACCTGACCGCGGTCACCGGAAGTCCTCTCGCCTCTGCGAACTGCTCAGACAACGCCGCGCAGACCTCCTCTCTCGTAGTTACCTCATCTATGTCTCTGATCTCTACAACGACCTCATGAGTCAAGGTTTTGACCAGAGCCTGACTTCCCAGTACATTCTCCACTGACGCTTGAAATGTCGACGTCTGTTCACGCGCAGACCTCTTCAGATTCAGGAGCAGATCTCCTTTAGCCGTCTTTTGGATACGGGTGACGCTGGAACCCAATTCTTTCAATGTAGGATCTGCTTTAACTGTGCGCAACATATCAGCGTACGTAAGTTCTCCTGTCGCCTTTATAATCAAAGCGTCCGGTCGAGGGGGCCTCTTTCTCTGCCTCGACCGCTTCTTGTTCTCCATTGTCACCCATTCTGTGCTATTTTGAGGGCTCAGGGACCCCGGAATTGGCTGGGATGCTTTGGGCTGCCTGTTGCTGTTTGCGACGATCTGCCGCTGCACTGGCTTTACTTTGGACTTTGGCGACGTCTGAGTTGTCTTGACCTCCGTCCCTAGCGTAGTCTGCGTGCTTGCTGTTTTTGTCTTGACTCCAGACACTCCTTCGGTCACTTCTCCTTCGAAGGCGACTGCGGTCGCATCATAGTAGCTGCGGATAATGCTCGCCAACCGTTTGATTTCACCGTGAACGTTGTGTTTTGGCTTCACAAACTCCAAAAGCTCGGTGATTTTCTCCCCGAGCCTGCCAAACTCCTGCAGTCTCTTATCACTTGTAACATTTAATGCAACAGTGGCCAAGTTTTCCACCACTGAAGCACTGCGGTTGAATGATTTCGACATCTCGGAGCCCGCTTGCTCACTCCTGACAGACGCCGGTACTGGGTTACCGACCCCCTGCACCGTAAGTTTCGATCTTGAATGATTCTCCATTAGTGGTTTATTCTTCGGGGTTCCTTCCCCTATCCTGTTGGTTTGCGAGAAGTATGTAAGCTCGTACTCACTGATATCAGCGAGCATCCCCCGATTTACCACCTGGGGACACGCCACGTAGGGTAACAGGCTCCACCTTCGTGTGCGTATGTGTGGGTGTGTGTGTATGTTTGGGTGTGTGTATATGTGATGTTATGGGAAAATGGTTTGGGGATTTGTGTGGGTCTTGTGTTGTGTCAGCAGGGAGGACTAGGGTTTTGTTGTGTGTGTGTGTGTGTGTGTGTGTGTGTGTGTGTGTGTGTGTGTGTGTGTGTGTGTGTGTGTGTGTGTGTGTGTGTGTGTGTGTGTGTGTGTGTGTGTGTGTGTGTGTGTGTGTGTGTGTGTGTGTGTGTGTGTGTGTGTGTGTGTGTGTGTGTGTGTGTGTGTGTGTGTGTGTGTGTGTGTGTGTGTGTGTGTGTGTGTGTGTGTGTGTGTGTGTGTGTGTGTGTGTGTGTGTGTGTGTGTGTGTGTGTGTGTGTGTGTGTGTGTGTGTGTGTGTGTGTGTGTGTGTGTGTGTGTGTGTGTGTGTGTGTGTGTGTGTGTGTGTGTGTGTGTGTGTGTGTGTGTGTGTGTGTGTGTGTGTGTGTGTGTGTGTGTGTGTGTGTGTGTGTGTGTGTGTGTGTGTGTGTGTGTGTGTGTGTGTGTGTGTGTGTGTGTGTGTGTGTGTGTGTGTGTGTGTGTGTGTGTGTGTGTGTGTGTGTGTGTGTGTGTGTGTGTGTGTGTGTGTGTGTGTGTGTGTGTGTGTGTGTGTGTGTGTGTGTGTGTGTGTGTGTGTGTGTGTGTGTGTGTGTGTGTGTGTGTGTGTGTGTGTGTGTGTGTGTGTGTGTGTGTGTGTGTGTGTGTGTGTGTGTGTGTGTGTGTGTGTGTGTGTGTGTGTGTGTGTGTGTGTGTGTGTGTGTGTGTGTGTGTGTGTGTGTGTGTGTGTGTGTGTGTGTGTGTGTGTGTGTGTGTGTGTGTGTGTGTGTGTGTGTGTGTGTGTGTGTGTGTGTGTGTGTGTGTGTGTGTGTGTGTGTGTGTGTGTGTGTGTGTGTGTGTGTGTGTGTGTGTGTGTGTGTGTGTGTGTGTGTGTGTGTGTGTGTGTGTGTGTGTGTGTGTGTGTGTGTGTGTGTGTGTGTGTGTGTGTGTGTGTGTGTGTGTGTGTGTGTGTGTGTGTGTGTGTGTGTGTGTGTGTGTGTGTGTGTGTGTGTGTGTGTGTGTGTGTGTGTGTGTGTGTGTGTGTGTGTGTGTGTGTGTGTGTGTGTGTGTGTGTGTGTGTGTGTGTGTGTGTGTGTGTGTGTGTGTGTGTGTGTGTGTGTGTGTGTGTGTGTGTGTGTGTGTGTGTGTGTGTGTGTGTGTGTGTGTGTGTGTGTGTGTGTGTGTGTGTGTGTGTGTGTGTGTGTGTGTGTGTGTGTGTGTGTGTGTGTGTGTGTGTGTGTGTGTGTGTGTGTGTGTGTGTGTGTGTGTGTGTGTGTGTGTGTGTGTGTGTGTGTGTGTGTGTGTGTGTGTGTGTGTGTGTGTGTGTGTGTGTGTGTGTGTGTGTGTGTGTGTGTGTGTGTGTGTGTGTGTGTGTGTGTGTGTGTGTGTGTGTGTGTGTGTGTGTGTGTGTGTGTGTGTGTGTGTGTGTGTGTGTGTGTGTGTGTGTGTGTGTGTGTGTGTGTGTGTGTGTGTGTGTGTGTGTGTGTGTGTGTGTGTGTGTGTGTGTGTGTGTGTGTGTGTGTGTGTGTGTGTGTGTGTGTGTGTGTGTGTGTGTGTGTGTGTGTGTGTGTGTGTGTGTGTGTGTGTGTGTAGTGTGTGTGTGTGTGTATGTGTATGTGTATGTGTAGTGTGTATGTGTGTGTGTGTGTGTGTGTGTGTGTGTGTGTGTGTGTGTGTGTGTGTGTGTGTGTGTGTGTATGTGGTGTATGTGGTGTATGTGTATGTGTATGTGTATGTGTATGTGTATGTGTATGTGTATGTGTATGTGTATGTGTATGTGTATGTGTATGTGTATGTGTATGTGTATGTGTATGTGTATGTGTATGTGTATGTGTATGTGTATGTGTATGTGTATGTGTATGTGTATGTGTATGTGTATGTGTATGTGTATGTGTATGTGTATGTGTATGTGTATGTGTATGTGTATGTGTATGTGTATGTGTATGTGTATGTGTATGTGTATGTGTATGTGTATGTGTATGTGTATGTGTATGTGTATGTGTATGTGTATGTGTATGTGTATGTGTATGTGTATGTGTATGTGTATGTGTATGTGTATGTGTATGTGTATGTGTATGTGTATGTGTATGTGTATGTGTATGTGTATGTGTATGTGTATGTGTATGTGTATGTGTATGTGTATGTGTATGTGTATGTGTATGTGTATGTGTATGTGTATGTGTATGTGTATGTGTATGTGTATGTGTATGTGTATGTGTATGTGTATGTGTATGTGTATGTGTATGTGTATGTGTATGTGTATGTGTATGTGTATGTGTATGTGTATGTGTATGTGTATGTGTATGTGTATGTGTATGTGTATGTGTATGTGTATGTGTATGTGTATGTGTATGTGTATGTGTATGTGTATGTGTATGTGTATGTGTATGTGTATGTGTATGTGTATGTGTATGTGTATGTGTATGTGTATGTGTATGTGTATGTGTATGTGTATGTGTATGTGTATGTGTATGTGTATGTGTATGTGTATGTGTATGTGTATGTGTATGTGTATGTGTATGTGTATGTGTATGTGTATGTGTATGTGTATGTGTATGTGTATGTGTATGTGTATGTGTATGTGTATGTGTATGTGTATGTGTATGTGTATGTGTATGTGTATGTGTATGTGTATGTGTATGTGTATGTGTATGTGTATGTGTATGTGTATGTGTATGTGTATGTGTATGTGTATGTGTATGTGTATGTGTATGTGTATGTGTATGTGTATGTGTATGTGTATGTGTATGTGTATGTGTATGTGTATGTGTATGTGTATGTGTATGTGTATGTGTATGTGTATGTGTATGTGTATGTGTATGTGTATGTGTATGTGTATGTGTATGTGTATGTGTATGTGTATGTGTATGTGTATGTGTATGTGTATGTGTATGTGTATGTGTATGTGTATGTGTATGTGTATGTGTATGTGTATGTGTATGTGTATGTGTATGTGTATGTGTATGTGTATGTGTATGTGTATGTGTATGTGTATGTGTATGTGTATGTGTATGTGTATGTGTATGTGTATGTGTATGTGTATGTGTATGTGTATGTGTATGTGTATGTGTATGTGTATGTGTATGTGTATGTGTATGTGTATGTGTATGTGTATGTGTATGTGTATGTGTATGTGTATGTGTATGTGTATGTGTATGTGTATGTGTATGTGTATGTGTATGTGTATGTGTATGTGTATGTGTATGTGTATGTGTATGTGTATGTGTATGTGTATGTGTATGTGTATGTGTATGTGTATGTGTATGTGTATGTGTATGTGTATGTGTATGTGTATGTGTATGTGTATGTGTATGTGTATGTGTATGTGTATGTGTATGTGTATGTGTATGTGTATGTGTATGTGTATGTGTATGTGTATGTGTATGTGTATGTGTATGTGTATGTGTATGTGTATGTGTATGTGTATGTGTATGTGTATGTGTATGTGTATGTGTATGTGTATGTGTATGTGTATGTGTATGTGTATGTGTATGTGTATGTGTATGTGTATGTGTATGTGTATGTGTATGTGTATGTGTATGTGTATGTGTATGTGTATGTGTATGTGTATGTGTATGTGTATGTGTATGTGTATGTGTATGTATGTGTATGTGTATGTGTATGTGTATGTGTATGTGTATGTGTATGTGTATGTGTATGTGTATGTGTATGTGTATGTGTATGTGTATGTGTATGTGTATGTGTATGTGTATGTGTATGTGTATGTGTATGTGTATGTGTATGTGTATGTGTATGTGTATGTGTATGTGTATGTGTATGTGTATGTGTATGTGTATGTGTATGTGTATGTGTATGTGTATGTGTATGTGTATGTGTATGTGTATGTGTATGTGTATGTGTATGTGTATGTGTATGTGTATGTGTATGTGTATGTGTATGTGTATGTGTATGTGTATGTGTATGTGTATGTGTATGTGTATGTGTATGTGTATGTGTATGTGTATGTGTATGTGTATGTGTATGTGTATGTGTATGTGTATGTGTATGTGTATGTGTATGTGTATGTGTATGTGTATGTGTATGTGTATGTGTATGTGTATGTGTATGTGTATGTGTATGTGTATGTGTATGTGTATGTGTATGTGTATGTGTATGTGTATGTGTATGTGTATGTGTATGTGTATGTGTATGTGTATGTGTATGTGTATGTGTATGTGTATGTGTATGTGTATGTGTATGTGTATGTGTATGTGTATGTGTATGTGTATGTGTATGTGTATGTGTATGTGTATGTGTATGTGTATGTGTATGTGTATGTGTATGTGTATGTGTATGTGTATGTGTATGTGTATGTGTATGTGTATGTGTATGTGTATGTGTATGTGTATGTGTATGTGTATGTGTATGTGTATGTGTATGTGTATGTGTATGTGTATGTGTATGTGTATGTGTATGTGTATGTGTATGTGTATGTGTATGTGTATGTGTATGTGTATGTGTATGTGTATGTGTATGTGTTATGTGTATGTGTATGTGTATATGTGTATATGTGTATATGTGTATGTGTATGTGTATATGTGTATATGTGTATATGTGTATGTTATGTGTATATGTGTATATGTGTATGTGTATGTGTATGTGTATGTGTATGTGTATATGTGTATATGTGTATATGTGTATATGTGTATAGTGTTATATGTGTATATGTGTATATGTGTATATGTGTATATGTGTATATGTGTATATGTGTATATGTGTATATGTGTATATGTGTATATGTGTATATGTGTATATGTGTATATGTGTATATGTGTATATGTGTATATGTGTATATGTGTATATGTGTATATGTGTATATGTGTATATGTGTATATGTGTATATGTGTATATGTGTATATGTGTATATGTGTATATGTGTATATGTGTATATGTGTATATGTGTATATGTGTATATGTGTATATGTGTATATGTGTATATGTGTATATGTGTATGTGTATATGTGTATATGTGTATATGTGTATATGTGTATATGTGTATATGTGTATATGTGTATATGTGTATATGTGTATATGTGTATATGTGTATATGTGTATATGTGTATATGTGTATATGTGTATATGTGTATATGTGTATATGTGTATATGTGTATATGTGTATATGTGTATATGTGTATATGTGTATATGTGTATATGTGTATATGTGTATATGTGTATATGTGTATATGTGTATATGTGTATATGTGTATATGTGTATATGTGTATATGTGTATATGTGTATATGTGTATATGTGTATATGTGTATATGTGTATATGTGTATATGTGTATATGTGTATATGTGTATATGTGTATATGTGTATATGTGTATATGTGTATATGTGTATATGTGTATATGTGTATATGTGTATATGTGTATATGTGTATATGTGTATATGTGTATATGTGTATATGTGTATATGTGTATATGTGTATATGTGTATATGTGTATATGTGTATATGTGTATATGTGTATATGTGTATATGTGTATATGTGTATATGTGTATATGTGTATATGTGTATATGTGTATATGTGTATATGTGTATATGTGTATATGTGTATATGTGTATATGTGTATATGTGTATATGTGTATATGTGTATATGTGTATATGTGTATATGTGTATATGTGTATATGTGTATATGTGTATATGTGTATATGTGTATATGTGTATATGTGTATATGTGTATATGTGTATATGTGTATATGTGTATATGTGTATATGTGTATATGTGTATATGTGTATATGTGTATATGTGTATATGTGTATATGTGTATATGTGTATATGTGTATATGTGTATATGTGTATATGTGTATATGTGTATATGTGTATATGTGTATATGTGTATATGTGTATATGTGTATATGTGTATATGTGTATATGTGTATATGTGTATATGTGTATATGTGTATATGTGTATATGTGTATATGTGTATATGTGTATATGTGTATATGTGTATATGTGTATATGTGTATATGTGTATATGTGTATATGTGTATATGTGTATATGTGTATATGTGTATATGTGTATATGTGTATATGTGTATGTGTGTATGTGTGTATGTGTGTATGTGTGTATGTGTGTATGTGTGTATGTGTGTATGTGTGTATGTGTGTGTATGTGTGTATGTGTGTATGTGTGTATGTGTGTATGTGTGTATGTGTGTATGTGTGTATGTGTGTATGTGTGTGTGTATGTGTGTATGTGTGTATGTGTGTATGTGTGTATGTGTGTATGTGTGTATGTGTGTATGTGTGTATGTGTGTATGTGTGTATGTGTGTGTGTGTGTGTGTGTGTGTGTGTGTGTGTGTGTGTGTGTGTGTGTGTGTGTGTGTGTGTGTGTGTGTGTGTGTGTGTGTGTGTGTGTGTGTGTGTGTGTGTGTGTGTGTGTGTGTGTGTGTGTGTGTGTGTGTGTGTGTGTGTGTGTGTGTGTGTGTGTGTGTGTGTGTGTGTGTGTGTGTGTGTGTGTGTGTGTGTGTGTGTGTGTGTGTGTGTGTGTGTGTGTGTGTGTGTGTGTGTGTGTGTGTGTGTGTGTGTGTGTGTGTGTGTGTGTGTGTGTGTGTGTGTGTGTGTGTGTGTGTGTGTGTGTGTGTGTGTGTGTGTGTGTGTGTGTGTGTGTGTGTGTGTGTGTGTGTGTGTGTGTGTGTGTGTGTGTGTGTGTGTGTGTGTGTGTGTGTGTGTGTGTGTGTGTGTGTGTGTGTGTGTGTGTGTGTGTGTGTGTGTGTGTGTGTGTGTGTGTGTGTGTGTGTGTGTGTGTGTGTGTGTGTGTGTGTGTGTGTGTGTGTGTGTGTGTGTGTGTGTGTGTGTGTGTGTGTGTGTGTGTGTGTGTGTGTGTGTGTGTGTGTGTGTGTGTGTGTGTGTGTGTGTGTGTGTGTGTGTGTGTGTGTGTGTGTGTGTGTGTGTGTGTGTGTGTGTGTGTGTGTGTGTGTGTGTGTGTGTGTGTGTGTGTGTGTGTGTGTGTTTGTGTTGAATTAACTGTGGCATCTTGTGTGTGCATAGCTAAAGTGATATTTCAGATACCTATAGTCTGAGAAATTTGAATCCGATGCAACTTCGCGCCTTTATATGATGTACGGCAACATTGAAGTGGAAGATATTGGCGCCAAATGTGTAAAAGCAAATGTGTATCGTATTCCACAATACAGGCTATTGGATACCAATATATAACCTGAACTGTGGATTCAACTGTAAAAACGCGCCCTCTACAATACACACGCCCAATTGAAGTGAACTAAACGACGGTCGACTGCAGCAATAAAGTTTCTTTAACATCTTAGTAGGGTATATTCAGGTAACTTCGTCTCGAAGGATTCGTACAGAGTCTTCCAATATACAATTTAGGTACATTTTAAAATGAATAAGGTTGAAGTTGAAATTAAAAATATTAAAATACAAAACTCACTAGAAAAACCGAAACAAAAAATAGCAAACGAATTAAATATTTACTCCATTAATATGGCATGTGTATTAAGAAAGTCAGAAAAATCGCAATATCAATTACAAACCTAAAAGTCAGAAATGTTTAATCGGGTCGATCTCAAATTTTAGAGATCACACGAAAATGGAGATTGTTTTTGCATCGTGTTCAAGATGGACACATCGTTAGTAAGAACAAAAAAACATTAAAAAACCAATTTCAATTAACAAATGTAATGTTTTTTATATCAAGTGGAATATTTCGGGCTCTTTCAATCCAAACTTTCTGAAACTTGGTGGGTTTTTGGTCCGCTGAACCGAATCTTAAGTCGGAAATGGGAAATCCGGTCCGTTTGCTAGATAGCCCGGCAAATTTATCAATTCTTAGCAACAATCAAAATGTTTTCTCGGACTGTGGTATTGAAATGATAAGATGCCGTGTCCATGTCACGTTCGTTTTACCATTTTTGAAGGAAATTTGGAACTGCTCTGAACTTTTCGTTTTTTCCGAGAACTAATCCCCTCGTGAATATCATGAGATACATTACATTGATTGAGGGCAATGTTTATAATGAAAAAATAATGTCAAAATTTGAAAAGACACCCGAAATAAAATTTTGTTCATATATCAATCTCAAGCTTTGCAATCAGGTTAACCCATCAATATCTTTTCCAACGATACACTCCAAATTTCTATAAATAAGATTTACTCTAACACATTCTTGTGAAACATGTCGCGGCTAATAATATGTACCTGACATACATGAAATACAATATCTTTTATATGATGGGAAATTGGCATGACGTTGTACAGACTGTCAGGAATACGATTATCTAACCACTTATCTAGGTAAACTCCATAGATTGCAAACGATTAACCCGTTTGTTTGCTTCTGTATTGAGAAAATATATTTCTTTTCCACTCAGATGAAACACTCTATTTATGTTCAGGATTTTTCAATTAACCTCAAAATTTACGGTGTTTGATGTTAGTGTTATTAGACTTCTGATTCTATTTTAGCCATATGCAACAAAAGAATCATTTTTGATTCTTTGATTTCAATTGCCCTTCTCAATTTTTCTCACAAAATTCGAAATTAGCATATTCAGTCAGCTTAAATACATATCATTCTCTGCCTTGTATTTTACAAATACGTTCGTGTACTTCAAAATTTTCAGGGATGTGTTCGATTGCGATCCATTCGAACAGTTGTGTATTCAATGCAGCCTCTAAATTATGATCATGTGTCTGGCTTGCAATTCAAGTCATTATTACCAAAATATGAATCTTCCCAAATTATAAGAATTTGTACATTTTATATAACCGACTTCATTTTTGTCAATATATACAACATATATACTATCAGACGGTAAATGCTCTATAATGTTACCAATTCACTACATTATTCTAAGAACTATGTAACATTGTTTGAGAATACATCGGTCTACTGAATGAGATTAACCTTAAATAGGCTGGAATGGATAAGGTTCACTTGGTCATTAAGTAGGCAAATTGTCGGATCATTTTCATGTTTGAAGTTACCAAGTGATTCGAATAAATTTAGTTCTGAGCCTTTCGTACAGAGATTTAGGATTCTTGCTCATTAATATCCTAGAAACTGTGCTTCTTTTCCAAAAGATGCTGGAATGGATAAGGTTCACTTGGTCATTAAGTAGGCAAATTGTCGGATCATTTTCATGTTTGAAGTTACCAAGTGATTCGAATAAATTTAGTTCTGAGCCTTTCGTACAGAGATTTAGGATTCTTGTTCATTAATATCCTAGAAACTGTGCTTCTTTTCCAAAAGATGATTAGCAAACCTTTGCTGATCTGATTTTTGTAAATTAAAAGATCTCAAATATTCTCTATACCTAATATTTATTGAGCAGGTCTGGCCTACAAAATCTGAGCCTAGATGCAAATTTTTGTTCATTAATATCCTCAAATCTGGAGTGAATACTATGGACGGCATTTTTTCTCCTGTTCAGTGATAACTCACAGTGTTAAGGTCTGAAAATGGCAGTGTAACTGTCTAAACTGCAGTCACTTTTCGTACTAAAATTAGTGGTATCATACACAGAAGACACAGTGTGTGTTAATTCCCTTTATCAAGATTATTGTTTTAAATTAATTTCTTTCAAAACGAGATTTACTTTCTGTTCTGTAGAACAATAAAGATTCTTGACCCAGTATGAATTATATATAAAATTTCTCGGGAAATAGGTCACATTAACACTCTGTTTTAAAATTTTTGTCTTTACGTAAGTTTCGGTCTCACGACCATCATCAGAAGACTTATTATGTCAAAAAGGGTTTATTAAAACTAATTATAGCACAAGCGTCCATATCGCACAATTTTCAATCCAAAAGCCCACGCCGTCGAAACGAACAGAGCCACGAAATCGAAATTGTATTAAAACAGAGTGTTAATGTGACCTATTTCCCGAGAATTTTCATATGTAGTCCTGTAGAACTATATTCTCTGTACTTTGCTAACAACTTTCATTTGCGAAATCAATGATCCCGCGATTTTGGCGGGAAATTAAACATACCCACGGATTCCTGCAGTATTTCCATAACATTTTTCATTTATCTAAATATTGTGAATTATTAGCGAGTACAAGTTTAAGTATAAATTTTTTGATAAAAATTGGCTTCTTCCATATTTACAGGTATAATTGAAAGTTTGAAATAAATAATGTAAATAAATAAATGATATTAGTGAATACAACTTTATTCAATTGAAAAAATTTTCACCTTTTTCGTTATTCAGATGAAATTATATAGGTATGTTTTGACTATTCTTCATTTTTATTCTTTATAAGGAAGTTTATTAATGAAATTAATGAATTTTTATGGTTTTTGAATATAAAAAATTTATTTATATTTATAATTAAGAATCACAAATTTGGGTCGATTTCGACAATGCATTACCGAATAATGAATTTTTTTATTTGCTTCAAAAATTGCACATGAAAAAAATGCATTTTTTCAATGCAGAAATGCAGTTCCTCATTTGTATGAGACTCAGAAAGTGGGCAAATGGAGTAAATGCATCAACGAATCGCATGCAAAAAACCACATCTCGATCCATCTTACTGCACAGGTTTTCGGACCTTTGGCCTATTTTTGTGTTAATTTTCCTCAACTACATCTCCGGACTACGACAAGGTTTATCAGCGGTGTAGCATATATTTGTTGTGTGATGTTTTGATAAACAAGTAACTGAAGTACCGAATAGATTTTTCAACGAATATGCGTTACTCCGATTCTCATAGAGTGACGGGTACCCGAGTAACGAATAGTTACTTTTCTGACATCACTAGTGCAAAGTAAAAACAGCACGTTTTGTGTACGTTTAGAAGTTGTGGGAACCAACGAATTTCATCGAAAAAAGATCATCAAACTGATATGAGCATGTTTTCAAGTAATATTTTAATACTACTTAATATCATATTACCATAGATGTTAGCCTATGTTGAAGGTCTCCGGCGCACTTACTTTCTCATTATGAAAAAGTACCTTGAAAATTTTAATTTTTCAATGTAAAATAGCTTAAACATATACTGAAGATATATGAAGTAGTTCCAGAATAGAACTTGAAAGTATTTTTGATTTTTGATCTAACAGGTTATTATCACTACATAGAAACCTTTTGCACTAAGTCTTCACATTCCGAGTCAAATATTTAGTCCAGTAAATGAAGGTATTAATATTTGAATTTTTTTGTTATTAGCCCATTTTGACCAGTGAGGGCTCATTTTCTTCGTAATGAACGTCTAGAACAACGTGCGGGGGTTTATTTTCCTGACTAATTGTTTATATTGTTGATAAACAATAATTAGTATTAAACAAATGCGGGTCTCAGAGCATTATAAGAAAAAATTAAAAAGTACAGGTTTTAAGCAAGTAATTGAATATTTTCAAGTGTTAAAATAATAAACAAAGGTTCACAAAGCTCACTCAATGTTCATAAACAATTTGTTAATTAACAAATTAACGAAAAAATGAAATTTAGCCCGCTTGCGCGATAATAGACTTGATTTCGGATATTTTTAACTCGATGAACACGAATTTGTTGATATAATGGCAATAAATTGTTTATTTCGTTTGTTAATGAACAATTTATTGATTAACAAATAAACGAAAAAATTAAATTAGGTCTGGTTATGCGATTTTGGACTCGAGTTCGGATGTTTTCAACTCGATGAACACGAATTAGTTGATATAATTGCAATAAATTGTTCATTCCATTTGTTAATAAACAATTTGTTAATGAACAAATAAACTAAGAAATGAAATTAGGTGGTTATGGGATATGGGACTCGATTTCGGATATTTTCAACTCGATGAACACAAATTCGGTAATATAATTGCAATAAATTGTTTATGAACACATGATTGCAATTATTAAATCACCTAATTCGTGTTCATCAAGTTGAAAATGTCCGAAATCGAGTCCAATATCACATAACCAGACCTAATTCCATTTTTTTTTCCGTTTATTTATTAATCAACAAATTGTTCATTAACAAATGGAATAAACAATTTATTGCAATTATATTACCGAATTCGTGTTCATCGAGTTGAAAATATGCGAAATCGAGTCCAATATCGCATAACCAGACCTGATTTCATTTTGCCGTTTATTTGTTAATGAGCAAGTTGCTTATTAACAAATGAAATAAACAAATTATTATCATCATATTACCGAATTCGGGTTCATCGAGTTGAAAATATTCGAAATCGAATCCAATATCGCATAACCAGACCTAATTTCATTTTTTCGTTCATTTGTTAATTAACAAATTGTTCATTAACAAATGAAATAAACGATTTATTGCAATTATATTACCGAATTCATGTTCATCGAGTTGAAAATATTCGAAATCGAGTCTTATATCGCATAACCAGGCCTAATTTCATTTTTTCGTTTATTTGTTAATCAACAAATTGTTTATTAACAAATGAAATGAACAATTTATAGCAATCATATTACCGAATTTGTGTTCATCGAGTTGAAAATATCCGAAATCGAGTCCAATATCCCATAACCAACTAATTTCATTTCTTAGTTTATTTGTTCATTAACAAATTGTTTATTAACAAATGGAACAATTTATTGCAATTATATCAACTAATTCGTGTTCATCGAGTTGAAAATATCCGAAATCGAGTCCAATATCGCATAACCAGACCTAAATTAATTTTTTCGTTTATTTGTTAATTAACAAATTGTTTATGAACATTGAGTAAGCTTTGTGTACCTTTGTCTATTATTTTAACACTTGAAAATATTCAATTACTTGCTTAAAACCTCTAATTTTCATTTTTTTCTTATAA